>JAGDYQ010000122.1:1930238-1950238 GCA_021962125.1 Bulinus truncatus
ATCATCAAACAAATAAGCATAACTTTCAGTAAATTGGTGCCCCTTGTCCTTTAGTATCTTTTCTGCGGGATACGTTTTTTCTTATTCCAATCCATGCTGAATGGAGATCCTTTATCTTGGCAATTATGTGGCGAACTGGAATGCATGCCTTATGTCAGAACTGAACAAATTCTTTCATTGTCATTGTGGCACTAGCAGTAATATATATTGCGATGACATGAAAATACAAATAAGTAACAGAAATTATAGAAATAAGTAACAGAAATTGCCTCCGGTTTGACTTGTGTGTCAAATACAGGCATTTTCGCATATAATATAAAACTTCGAGTCCTTTGAGCTACCTCTAAATATCACTGTATCCTCATGAAACTTGGTAAAATTTCTTAGCATAACAAAAGGAAAAAAAATTAGGGGGTGGGACAATGTAACTTAAAATTATTTTTTGTTCCCTTTACGCTGAGTGGCACCCTAATATATATATATATATATATATATATATATATATATATATATATATATATATATATATATAAAGTAGAGAAGATAAAAAATATTTAAAAGTAAACTTGACTTTTATGAGTTATGTTGTGTGTTTTTTTTTTCTATTCTAAAAAAATAATCACCAACTTTGATATTTTGTCAAATTGAGATGAAAGAGTCGGCACAATTTAATTTTAAATGACACTTAATACACAAAGGGTTTTGAATTTATCGTTCTGCTAAGGCATGTCTCGGCGTTAAATAGAATATCAGTCAAATGGATGAAAGTTAAAATTGAATCAATGATAGATTTGTACCAAATGTGTTAAATATGATCTATTAGATGTTATAGTTTTCATCTTGCACAGCACGTATGACTGTTTATTAGACAGATTGCTATGCTTAGTAGCTAGTTCCACCATTTGGGTCTCATATATATGTTATACAGGAGAGTTGAATGGCTAAACACGAGTATTACATATTAATTCCTTTGCTGAATTCAATAACATTGAATTGATGAAGGCTCAAATAGAAAATAGAATGCTTAGCCATCCAAGAATCTCCGGAATTCACCCAATCCTTTATCGTTGCTTGTACCATTGTGTGTACACATAAGCCCACAGACCTATTCACTGACCTTTTTTTTTTTGTTAAAACTAAATAGTTTATGTGTTACAACAACGTTTAATAGATTAAACTTACTAACGTCATCAAAACATTCCGATAAAAATAACGAAAGAAAACAACTAATGCATACATTTTTTTTTCAGATCAGTAATGGCCATATCATACTTACTTATATGGCTGATAGTCTGCCTATTCACTTTCAAAATAAGTATGTATTGGCCCAATGCGGAGCAATCGGTCAAATCGGCCTAAGTATATGTATATATATATATATATATATATATATATATATATATATATATATATATATATATATATATATATATTTCACAGGTGTATATTTATAACGCCATTAAAACACCTTCATCAACCAATTTCAGGAACATGTACTGGGTGTAATCCAGTTAAAGAAAGCACCACAAATGTATTTCACGTGACTGTCCAGCACACAGTTGATGCGCCAATGGAAACACTCGTGCTGAGAGACAAATCTCCGGTGTCAATGTGTAAACCCAATCTAGCGTGCTATGAATACTTAGAAACATGGACGAAAACATCCGTTAGATATTTAGGGGGCAGAATTTATGAGTTTAACATCACCATTAAAAATGTCACCAAATTAGATGAAGGCAAATGGACACTGAAATATCTGGGAACAGCGAGTTTGAAAAGCGAGGAACCTCTTTTTGTCTGCCAGTTGAGAGTGTTCGGTAAATAATTTCATTTTAATTAATTATTTGAAATTGTTTCTGTAGCACTACATGTTATAATCATTCAGTGGCGTAGCGAGCTTAACTCGCGTCTGGGGCTCAATATGTAAAATATACATTTGGGCGCCACTTTATGAGTAGCGCCCTTGCCCCCCCCCCCACATCACTACGCCACTGTAGTAGTTACACTTTATATTCATAATATTTTTAGTCATTTTTTAATTATGAGCTATTTTAAGGTTAGTCTTTTTTTTTGCTTTCTTTTACTTTTTGTTGCTTAACCTTCAATTTTTAAGCAATTTATACTTGTATTAAAAATGATCAATTCTTCCAGCGAAAAAAACTAGGTATGTATATTTTAGTCTGATTTTATCTGTTTTTTTATTTTTACAAATTTAATTTAATGTACAAAAGAAAGTAAACAGTTTACAATAGTTTATACTTTTTTTTCTTTATTGGCTATAGGTATGTAACAATAATAATGTAATCACATGTATCATGTTTATCAGATGTGTCACTGCTGAATTTAGACAACTGTCCTGACACTGTTGAGGAAACGCAAGAAGCTCATTGTCTATGCAGAGTACAAAACGACACCAACTTTCAAATGACGTTTGGTTGGTATGACAACAACGGACGTGTCTTGAATAATTCAGACCCCTTTCTTACTTTCAAAGCTTCAAGAGGCAATGCAGGTTAAATACTGACTACATTATAATGAGTGCTAGATATTTTTTTTATGTTTAATACTTGCTGATTATTACTAGTCATAGCGTATCTTATTTAAGTATTATAAAGATGTTTTCTTAATTGTGTTTAAGGCTATGAATGCCGTGGAAAGACGGAATCAGGTTTGGTGAATAAACCATTAAAATATGAACCTTCGGTAGTAGGTAAAGTGCTAAGAGTACATTTTTGCTTGTTTTCACATGTAAACAAATGATTGTGTTTTTATTTCAACGCCTTTTACAATATTTATCACTGTGTTAAATATACTGTATATGAAGCTCCAAAATTTAATCAACTCGGAAGGGAAAAGATGGGGAGAATAGATCACTATATTTTAATAATATTATAGCGTGTTGATTATAAGATATAATATAAACACATATGATTTTAACGTTTATAATCCTAAATGTATTTCGCAATTTATTGCCAATTTTTTAAATTCTTTTTTTTTTTAAATGAATCACCACTTTGAATGTGGAGTTAAGGACTAAACATACTAGCAGAAATAGTTTGCATACCTTATATTAATTATTGCATGTGGTTATGTTGTAAATGTTTAATTGCTCATAATTCCTTGTCATCATTATCTAATGCCGTATTTTACTTGACTTAATCTCTCAGCAAAGAGTAGGTTTGAACTAATTGACTGTACAGTGAATACAAATGAAATTCAAATAAATGTTACCTGCCACATTCAAAGAATCTACCCAGAAGCTATCTGCGACTTTGACTTTATATTTCCTGCTTATCATGTAAGTGTACATTAACAATTTACATGATCTTAGTAAACTCCATGCTTACATTCATATGTTTACAAAAAAATACAATTTAAATAAAGAGTCACAGCAACATTATTTTACTAGCTAGGGAAACAAACAGATTAAGTTATAAATTCTTCGAACTTTAAATACTCGGTATATTTTTTATAAATTATTGATGCTCTTTTAATTTTATATTTGTTAAATTTTCTTAACACCAATAAAGTCTGCCCTATGTAGCTCTGAGGCTTCCGGCTTTAAAGTATGCACTAAGTCGCTCTGAGGCTTCTGGCGTTAAAGTCTGCCCTGAGTCGTTCTGATGCGTCCGGCGTGATCCCAGTACCATCGACATGATCTTTATTGTGATACAAGTGCAAGAGACGTGAATTTAGTGAGATATGAGCCTCCGACAAGGTTTTTATTGACACCAATTTGTCTTGTGACACTCTCAATTGGTGACGCTTTGTGGTGATTAGTATAAAAAAATCGGCTGCAGACAAAAATTCGAAAGAATTGTCAAACTGTTTCACATTTACATTAAATAAAATATTTTGTTGGGTCAAAAACAGTCTGGCTAATTTAGAATCTCTAATGATGTTAAACAGGCCAGTGTACTAGCTGCATCACTAATCAATCAGCTCTTAACCCTTTCTCTTCCACCCGTTTGTCATATGAACTTGTATGTGTTTTTCAATTACTTTTATTCCGGTTCAATATAGCGCATCATCGATGTATCATCACTGATGAAACTCAATTATCTCATGTCGTTTTCGTATTTAACTTGTTTTACTTATTTACTCCTGGTAATTTTTTTTTAAAGATTCATTTTACAAAACGAAAAAGAATAAGTGATGAAAATTTAAAAATTCTAAATAATATTTTTTTTTAAAATTAAAATCCTAATTTGTGTAAGATTTTATATGAAATACACTAATAATGTAAAACCAGTTATCAAGTTCAATTTTCCTAATATATATATAAATAAGCCAGTAAAGGACTAGTAATTGGAAAAGTGACTTTAAAAATCGTGCGAATTTAAAAATTGCAGATTTTGTTTCCAACAGTCTTTGGAGCACTGCTTTTCGTGAAAGTGAGAGATAGTAATAGCAGGACCTCGCATGTATCCTTGCGCGAATTTCATAAATTGAAATAACCGCATTGCTTTGCAGCAGAATAATTGGCAATGTATAAGGCGTAAATGTACAGACAAATTGGGAAACATACTGACAGAATTTCTCGTAAAAATATATATGAGAACCTTAAGAGGAGTCATTTTCGGCTACACAATATTGTTTTATAAATAATGTTGAAACGAGTTAAGGAATCGCACTATATCCCTTCATCACCTAGTAGTTTTATGTAGCATTTCTTCTCAAATAATTGCTGAGATTATGTTTCTATCATAATTTTCTCATGAAAAAGAATTTGAGTTTTATTTTTTTTTACAATTTTTCTCAAAGGCAAACTTTTGAAGCCCCTCTGAATCTGCCGCCCGACAGCATGTGTCTCTTTGCACTAGTGTGCAAAACGAGGGGAGTGTTCTCTTTATCATTTAAATTCCGTGAAGCAGGAGCTTTCACTTTAATTACGCCAGTGGAAACATATTTCTTGAGTTCAGCACTTGATATCCTATCGGCTGAGCTCAACACATGGCATCCTATTGACTAAAATCATCACATGACATCCTAAAGACTGTTATCAGCACATGACTTCTGATCGACTGAGTTCAGCACATGACATCCTATCGACTAAGATCAGCATATGGTATCCTATCGACTGAGATCAGCACATGTTATCCTATCGACTGAGTTCAGCACATGGCATACTATTGATTGAGATCAGAACATGACATCCTGTTGACTGAGCTAAGCACGTGAAATTCTATTGACTGAGCTAAGCTCGTGAAATTCTATTGACTGAGTTCTACACATGGCATCCTATCGACCGTGATCAACACATAACATTCTAATGATTGTGTTCAGCACATGACATCCTATCGACTGAAATCAGCAAGTGACATTCTGTAGACTGAGTTTAGCACTTAACATCCTGTTGACTGAGTTCAGCACATGACATCCTGTTGACTGAGTTTAGCACATGACATCCTGTTGACTATGTTTTATTTATCAAATATTGCTATAAAAATGACTTTAAACCGTCGTCAAAAAGTAAAAAAGAAATAACCCCAAATCAAAATAAACGAAAAAAAAAGTGTATGCATTTTCTTCCACCATATTTAAACATGTTCTTGAACTTTACAGACAAAGTCTCAGCCCTATAATGAATTAACCGTCTACAAAAATAAGCCATGGCCCGAAGATAATTTATATTACTCTTCAGAATGTGAAATTGTAATGCCTATAAAATATGATATTGACATTATAGTATTCTCTGTGACCGTCTATCCAAATGTAACTGGAAGTAAAAGAGATGAAGTGTATGGAGCTACAAAAATATTTCATTTTCGTAAGTCTATAACGATAAATTAGTGGTAATAACACTTAGAAAAAGATAGATAAATGTATGCATTAGAGAGACAGACTGTAATGATATTGTCTGTATTATATAGTTAGAGATATACTGCGAAACTATGAAATTAAAAAAAAAAAAAAAACTTTAATTATAATATATTTTAATAACATCATTTTCCAACTATATAAACTTGAATGACCTCCTTTTTTGAATTCATTTACCTAAGGAATATCTCAAGACAACAAAGCCCATGAAGAAGTCAGCAAGCCAAATTTGGAAGGTTACATCTTGATAAGTGTATTGATCATTGGATTCATTCTGTCTATTATCATTTTAAATGTTATCTATAAACATATTCTAATGTGTAAGTATTTTTTTAATAATTTATTAAATTACATGTTATCCTTTCTTTCTTATTATTGAAATTAGAGAACGTAAAAATGTAACAGTATTCTAGATAAATAGTTTTGATTTGATTAAAGTATATATTTGTATGACTGAGTATTATGGATAAGTGAAAGACAAGTTTTCTCAGTTTACTACAATTGTAATGGTTTAATTGTAGGATTTATAAACTAACAAGCCATTTCTCTTTTTCGATAGATAGATAGATAGATATACAGATATATAGACAGACATATAGACAGTAAGACAGAAAGATAGATAGATAGATAGATAGATAGATAGATAGATAGATAGATAGATAGATAGATAGAGAGAGAGAGAGAGAGAGAGAGAGAGAGAGAGACTGATGGATGGATGGAATGATTTTTTGTAATCTATATATTTTTTTCAGGTTATAAGTATCCCATTTGGTGTATCAAGATTCAATTTGGCGAGGAAGAGAAATCTATAAAGCAAAGTCTTTTTTACTCAAATATTTCTTTCGAATCAGACCTTGATAAATCATCCAACGTTCAGACCTTGATAAATCATCCAACGTTCAGACCTTGATAAATCATCCAACGTTCAGACCTTGATAAATCATCCAACGTTCAGACCTTGATAAATCATCCAACGTTCAGACCTTGATAAATCATCCAACGTTCAGACCTTGATAAATCATCCAACGTTCAAAACGAAACCCTGAACCCCGCAACATTTTTCACCAAACCAAAATGTTAAACTACAATTGATAGTTTTATATGTGACACTGAAGGCTGTATTACTGGAAGATGAATTTTATATAAATTCAACTTATACTATTCACCATTTCAGTAAACTACAATTTTTTTTATATTTTAATTTTCCTATTCAATTAAAACTATTTTTTTTAAAAATGTAATGGGCTTCATAGATGCTTGAAAAAAAAATACTTTTAGGTTAATCTCACAGAATGTATTTATTTTCACTTTAATGAAAATATATTCTTTTATTAAATATCTGTAAAATACCATTACACAACGTTTAATCTGTATATAGCCTATTTGTATTAAAAGAAAGTGATGTAGTAGTATAATATTACTTAATAAACAGACATAGAATCAATACGGATAATGGCGTATTTTCTTTATACAAGTCCATAAAGAATGGGATTATTAATCTCTATGATCGTTTAGACCATTAACCAGATGGTTTGGGTGTGCCGACAGTGTTTTAATGGCCATAGAGACACCAGAGATGACATTTGTAGGTGACTGGGACAAACCGAAAGTCAAACCTTGTAACCCACAGCATTCTGGTCATACAGCATGAAGATCCGGCTCGCCACCTAAACCCTTACGTATGGCTTCCCATAAGGATCTTAAAGAATAGTATTTCCTCCTTTCAGGGATTTGCAAAAAAAAAAAAATATAACGTAACAAATTTTCAAACGGTACACGTCATTCAGGTTGCAGTTTTCTACAATTTAATAACTAAGCTACTAAAAAAAATTAATCTTTTAATAATTGTTTTGATTAAACAAAAGTCGCTTGTTTTATATAGAGAGTTTTTTTAAAGAAAATTAAAATATATCGCTTATTTGAGATTGTATAGGTTGCCAATAAATTATTTTAATAGGCTTATATGCATAGACTAAACACTTCAATTAAAAAAAAAGAAAATTAACGTAATTCGTTCAGCTCATTGATTGGTTGTGTCATTTCTACATCTCACAAACTAGTCTTTAAAATGTTTTTGGTGCAGCGATAAATGTAAATATTGAATGATCTATTTTATATAGATATCACATAGTAAATCTGTTCTCGAAGCTTTATATCATTATCTGTTCAATTTGTGACTATTATAAAATCTACTAAACTGTTTGCTTTAAAATGAATGTTTTTTTTTTTGTTTTTGTTGTTTTTTTTTTTTTTATTTCATTTTAAAGTCTTTAAGTTTAAAAATAATATTAATCTTAGTGTGCCTTTGATTTAATGTGCATTAATTTTCCATGCATTAAATATGTTAGAGAAAATAATCTATACCAGATTTACAATTCTTGTAATACTGATTAAGTGATATTATTTTTGTTTTATTTACTATTGTTGTTTATATAAAACTTTGCGTAAACTGTATATATTTTTCATAGCAGGCGAAGAAAAATAACAAGCCGAGTATGTAGTTTGATAAAAAACTAGAAGCTCTTAACTTACACCAGAGGTAATGGAACACTTAGATAAGCCATTGCATTATGGGGTTCTACCCACGGTGAATACTGTCATCCTGAGAGGTTCCTTATTTGCTCTCCAGGCTAGAAAAGATTGAGTTAGGTATGGCAAATTGAAAGAATGGAAAACAGCAGATGTCCAAAAGCAATATATAAGGCAACTCCCAATGAGAAAAGGCCTAAAGGCAGACCAAGAAGCAGATGGTTAGAGGAAGTTGAGAAAGCCGCAGGATCGAGAGAGTAGAGGCAGAAGACCATGGATCTAGAAAAGTTGGGAAGAAAAGTATGGCAGGCCAGGGCCCTATATGGGCTGTAGAGCCAAGTGGAGAAGAAGAAGAATGCTACTAGATGGGCAGTTCAATACGAAATGCGTTCGTAGTTTCTTAAGTTGAGATGATGGTTAGACAGTCAGAGATTCATGACATACGGACCAGTGGCGTCATTTCACCAAATTGTTGGGGGGAGGGGGAAAAAATGTGGGGGGGGGGGGCAAATAGCGTCTAGTTTTCATTTTTCTATCAATTAAGTCATCAAAATCCATTGATTTAACCAATTAATATAATTATTTTAAGAATCTTGGGGAAGGGGGGGGGGGAAACGGCCCCCAAGCCCCCCCCCCAAATGACGCCACTGATACCGACTTACCCCGTGATAAGGATTTCGGGGACTCGATCATGCATTTATTTGCTCAGTTTCATACTGGGAATTTTCAGATAGGTGCCTACTTTGGGAGATTGTCGATTCTCGTTTACTCCGCTGTAGTGGGGTCGATAAGACCATAGAACGCTGTCATAACTCTGTTATAACCATTGGTTAACTGCGGGTTCTATTCAGTATGAAAAAAGTGTGCTAGTGGAGGAGAAAAATAGGGCAAGTGAAAATACTTAGCAGAGGTGAAAAAAATAGAGAGTAAGGCAGATAGCAAGAGGTTGACGGGTTGAGACAGTAGAATATTTTTTTTCAGAAGGCTGTTAAGAATAATGGAAGTGATGGAATAGGACTTGAAATATTGTTATCTTTACGTGGATTTATTTTGTTACTATTCTTATGTTTGTGTTTAATAAATAATAACACATGAAATTATGACAAGTGTCAGTTTCTTCAATGAACATATATGTCAACCTAAAAGTCTCAATCTGCATATCATATAAATGTAAAAAGATCACAAGAAGTAAAGTAGTAATTTAGCTATCAGAGACTCGACAAACACGTCCTTCCTTTTTTTTTAAGCACACCGAGTTGATGGACCACAGGGACCACTGATCGGATAGCAATCTATCCATATGGCTAAGTGGCAGTCCTCAGATACCGCGCGATACATCGAGTTTAATCTCATGGGCACTAACGCACTTAGTCTCAGCTCGCAGATAAACTGAGAGAGTACAGAGAGAGAGAGAGAGAAAGAGAGAGAGAGAGAGAGAGAGCACTAACGCTACAAAGAGACACTTTTACCTGATTGTGGCATATTTTTTTGATGATTACAATTCTTGCTTATAAACTCAAAAATAAGTACACATCGCCCCCCCCCCCCTTTTCCTTAAAAAAAACTGAATTTGTCATATAGTCAAATGCTTCTCAATTTATTTATTTTTTTCAAAACAATAAAAAAAAAACTATAATATTGTAATATTACAAAAATTAAAACACAAGTTGTACACATAGATACTTTCAAGCTAACAGACTAGCAGATCTCTAAAGTGGCCCAAGATACGTCATACTAAGGCCGCTACTAGGGTATACATTTCTAGGGCACCCTGTATTTAAATGTTAAATGTACACAATAGTCTTCATATTTAATTAAAACACACACACAAACATACAAACAACTATATCTTAACTTCGAATAAAGTTGCAAAAAGCATTATCGGAAACATTATTAAAACAGTGAAAGACTATAAATGCCATAAAGATGACACGATTGTATAAGGAAGGTACTAAAAATAATAAAAAATGGAAGATGCTCGGAAACAGGGTCTAAAAAAAAGAACTGACTGATTATAAGTGTAAAAATGTGTGTAAATAAATATAGTCGCACTTAACAAATTTTACAAGTCCACTAAATTGAGAGTATTTAAGATGTGCACATCAATTTTCGAGAAATAATTAACCATGTAAATTAATATTAACTCTGTTGTTTCCAAATATGCCTTTAACATTAATTTTAACTAAATTTTCAGAAAATTGTCAACGATTTTACGAAGGAGAACCACCGTATTGAGAGGCTATGTTTATAGTTTTATTTCAGTGCGTATATTTTACATAAAACTGTTTCATTATGTACAAAAAAAAAATGGATGCATGTTTCTAATAGTAGTACTTCTACTCTTATTGAAGGCCTTCAGTTCAAAATTTATTATTCCGGGATAATGCAGACCACGTGTTATTTGATAAACTCCAAGTAGAATGTGACTGACAATTATAGTCCCTGTGCTGACCTACTTAAATAAACCATGTAGGCCTCTACAAAATACCTTGTTATGTTAAAAGAATCACTGAAAATATGAACAAAGTAACTTATACATTTCATATCTCAATGTTATTATAATTTGTTTAATATGCAATTCATATGTGCTTCTGATATCTACAAAATCGTGGACAATATTCGAAGTCAGTTATCAAAAAACTAATACGGTTTATTGTTAGAAAAAAACACTAAGAGAAATAATGAATTTTTTAAGCAAAAAGATGAATGTGTTTTGAATGCTGTGAGCCAATATTAAAATTTGTACCGAAAAATCCAAGCGGTCAAAGAGAAGTGAATACATTTCTCAAGTTTTTCAAAGTCTAATTCAATTAATAAGAAAAATGTGTACATAATTATTCCATTTATATAAGAGAGTAGAAAAATTTGACCAACACATTTAGGCTACTCTTCCTCATTGATGGTTGTTGAAGGAAAATAATATCTGAGTATTATTGCTATGACTAGTTTTCTGAAAAATGATTTTTGTTTCCCTTGGAGTGATATAGTCATTATCTAACAGCTGTAGACGAGCGGCTACAGCTTCACCGTTGACATATGTTTTTTCAGGTTGTGAATCGGACGATGCATCTAAATTTTCAACACTCTCATAGATGTGAGAGATGTTGCCACTCGCTGTCCTGGTTTTATTTATGTTTCCGACTATGAACACCTGACTTAACACATTCTGCACGCAAATTTCTGTTAGAGATAAGAAATTTACATTTCGTAGCATTATGCAATCATTAGAAGAAATATTTTGAAAAATACTGAAATTGAAAGTTATTTAGTTAAGAAAAGTTTATATAATTTAGTAATAAATAGAAATAGAAACACTGTAAATATATATAAACCAACTATATAACACTTGCTCGTAGGTAGTGTGTTCCCAATAATTTATTAGGGGGGGGGGGGGCTTGGCAGAAACATTTCTAAATGATTGGGGCAAAAGTACTAGTCGGGGGTCCCATTAGCATCTAGTGTATTAGAAAGTAATACTTGAAGGGGCCTTATTAGCATCTAGGGTTATAGAAAGTAATAATTGAAGGGGCCCACTTAGCATCTGGTGTAATAGAAAGTAATACTTCAAGGGCCCAATTAGCATCTGGTGTAATAGAAAGTAATACTTCAAGGGCCCAATTAGCATCTGGTGTAATAGAAAGTAATACTTTAAGGGGCCCAAATTAGCATCTGATGTAATTGAAAGGAATACTTAAAGGGGCCCCATTAGTGTAAAAGAAAGTAATATTTGAAGGGGCCAGGCTACCATCAGGGTTTATGTATGTGGAGTCACTGTAATGATGAGATGAAATCTCTTAGATCCTATAAGATAATAATAGCACGGTTTTTATGGTGCTCTTCTTTCATCCCCACGATAGACGACAGTCGAGCGCTTTAGCACAGAACCATCCGTCCACTTAATCAGGCTTTATTGAAAGCATTACTTGATTGGGCCTTCTTTTTTTTCAGACCTAGCCCTTTTTAAGATTCGGTCTCAATCAAACAATCCTACATTGCATGAAACGTCATCTCTTTGAAGTAAAAATCAAACTTACTTTTTTTGTAACATACGATCAACGAAGTCAAGATCACAACGAGTATGAGGGCAACAGCACCTAACGAAATAGGACCAATTAGTGACTGGAAATCTGTACTGGTCTCTGTGCCCTCTCCAGCAGATGAAAGAGGTGAAAGTTTTCGCTCAGCTGAATCAGTAAACACCCAGTGAAATATGTATAAGTATTAAAATCTATCACTTACGTTATTACAAGTCATTATAATAATGGTAGCTAAATTTATGACAAAACTCCTCAGAACCTATATATATATATTTTTTTTTTAAAAGGTGTGGGTAGATTATATGAAAATTTAAAAAAAAAGCCCAAAGGTAACATTGATATACTTACGAAAATTAACATTAACAGTCTGATTCACTCCATACAATTTATCACTGCCATTTCCTGTAGCATTAGGGTACACGATGATTGTTACTGAATAGTTGCCATGAAGAAATTGATCATTAGGAAAGTTCAAAGTGCATTGCGTTAAGTAGTAAAGCTCATTGGAATTAAACATATTTTTGGTTGACATTTGATAATTTTCATTAATGTAGTCCATCTGTCAGACAAGAATAAGATATAAATCTATTCAATAAGAACCTTGGAAATACTTTAATGAAAAAAAAAAAAAGGTAGACGATTTTAACATGTTTAAATGTAAGGTTATTTTAAAGCTACTACAGCGTAAACCCTGTAATTTTTTAGGTATAAATCATGAAATCTTTTAAATAAAATGTTAGCCAAAACATGTATTAATATTTTCATTTAAATACAAACCCGGTGAAAAATACATAAAATGAAGTGCAATTCCATTAAATATAATTTCTAAACTTAATTCATATAAAAAAAGGATTTGTTTTTATATTATACTATGAATAAATAAAATTTAATGTATATAAATGATAAAAAGCTTCATAATAAAGTATCATTAGGATACAAGGTAAGCTGTTAAAGGAACACATTAGAGAAGCATGCCAATGCCAAATTACATAATCTTAACTTTAATATGTCATAACCTAAATATAGGTCACATTTGTCAACAAAAAGAAAAACGTTTCTTTAAGTTTAATATTAATTTCTTACTTTATCTCTTTGAACAATGGCCTGGCAAGTTCCTTGAGGGTACATTCTAAAGACTGCATATTATTTGAATCTGAACTTGATCAATGTGTGTAGCACACTTTAAGTTGTCAACCTTGGCTAATAAGTGTTAAAAAGTAAAGGTAATACTAAAAATTAAGTTTAGGCATTTCAAATTATTTATTTGAAATATCTTGGCAGCTGTCCACACGATACATTAAGGATTAAGCTCACAAATGAAACGGTTATATTATTTTGTGGAAATGTATTAACATTATGTTACCTCTAAACATTCCACAACTTGCTCTTCCAATATTTCTTATGTTTGACACATTTAATTTTATTTTTAAATTATATGGTTTATAGTCAAATTGAAAATGAATTCATCTATACGATTGGGACGGATGGTCGAGTGGTAAAGCGCTCGACAGTCGGCTTAAAAGTACCTGGTTCGATCTCCGGTGAGGAGCAAGGACATTTAGGTCATGGCTAAAGTCCCCGCTATATCTCCAATGGTGCCTCCATGGCCATTGCACTATAGGCTATGGTAGGGATGAAAGTAGGGCAACATATAAAACGTCCCATTAGTAGTGTATAGGATCTAAGAGATTTCATCTCATAATTACAGGGACTTTACACACTGACGGATGGTCGTGCGGTAGGACCGTAGGATCTCTGTTATAGAACCATGGAAATTTTAGGTCATGTCTTAAGTCCCCGCTATATCTCCCGTGGTGCCTCCACGGTCATTGCACTGAAAGAAGGGCTCGCTTTGTGGATTTTAGTATCCGAGAATTCATCTCATCCTTACTGGGACTTTACAAGTTAGATTTGTTAATAAAAATGATTTTTGACAAAAACTTTAATGTGTTAATTTAATATTTTATTAAAAAAAATAGAATTATATAGTGTAATAATTTGTCTTCAAATATAAATATAAATAATAAAAGAATGCCTAACATTTAAAAATAAACTACGTATTATTAGGAAAAGTAAAAGTATAAATTGACTTACATATAACTGTTGGTCTATAATAGACAGGAATATTGCTGACGCCCAAAATATTACTACCACGACATACATATCCTTTAAGAAAAGTAAAAAAAATGTTATTAGTATTTAGATAAATATATACATTATCTAATTATTGTTTTTTACTTAAATATATTAACACAATATACCTGAGCTATTTATCGCAGCCACAAAAGATAGCACAGGGCCATTAGCCATGCTATTTTTGCTACCAACATCAAGCCATGTTTGGTTGTTGTCTGTTGTTGAAGTATATTTTGTTGTACACAGGCAATTGATTTGAGTTCCTTCAAGAACTACTTGAGGACAGTTCTTTAGTGTCAGAACTGACTGGTCTGAAATTAGTGGCAGCAAAAGTAGTTAGTGTCAGTAAAAATATTTATTTCTCACTAAGCTATTGAATTTTATACTTTCTAGCTTTGCGACCCACAAAATAACAGTCTTGTTTCCACAACCAACAAAATAGCAAGTGTATTGTTTCCACAACCCACAAAATAACAACTGTATTGTTTCCACAACCCACAAAATAACAACAATTACGATAAAGGATAGTAACATAATAGATTGTTTTTCTCTAACTTACCAGGTTTATGAGTTTTTAGTTGTGTAACAAAGGCAAAAATTAACAATATCATTAATTGCATTGCTTATTATAGGCAAAATTAATTAACAGAACTGGACCCCAACAATTCAAAATCATATTCATCACATAGAGTCCTTAACTGGAAGGAATTGGGTTTCTACTGTAGTTTACTGGTAATTTCAACGGGATACATTTTAACTACTTTTTGCTTAGTGCATAACAATTTATGACAGTTAATATGAAATTTATAACCGCTAAACATGTTATGAGAGCTAAACATTTCTCCTTATATTTAATATCATGTCAAGAAAGATGCTAAATAGCATATCACAAAATTAAGATAAAGAGTTCGACCACTTTTAAATCTTAAGTATTAATAATCTAATCAAAGGAAACGCATATTAATAACAAAATTATCGTCGTGGAGATATTTGTTTAATGTATAAAAAAATATAACTACTAAAATAATATCATTCAACCCACTTGTATATTTAGTCAGTGTAATGTTGACACCAAATTTACGATCTTCTCTGTCTCCGGTTATATTCGGGTAAATTGTAACGAAGCCACCACCCCAATGCTGCAGCTTTTTAACGGATATTTCAGCTTCACACACTGCCATGAAATATATCGATATGTCTTTTCCAGTCAAACTATTGGCACAGTTCATGAGCATCTCAGATGGAGTAGGAGATTCCTTAAAAAAGAGATGTTAAATATGTTTTAATTGAATATATTCCCTTCCAAAAAGAAAGCATAATTTGTTAATTAATGCTTATCACTTATTTATGAATCAGCAGAGAGAGAGAGAGAGAGAGAGAGAGAGAGAGAGAGAGAGAGAAAGGACGAGAGGATAGAGAGATAAAGAAGAGAGATTTGTAAAAGAGATTTTTGCAATTTCAGCTCTCTAAAGAAACAAAATTTTGAAATACATTTAAAATAAACATACAGTGACAGTTTTTACAAACAGAAAACTTTTGGCTGCAGGGTAAACATTGAAGATGCGGCATTGAACCTTCAGTATTTCATTCTGGATTGTTTCTTCACAGCTGGCATTGACTCCTTTGGCTGAACAAAACCCAATAAGCCTTAGTTTGCATTTATTATACACTATTATTATTTGTTAACGCTAAAACTAAAAGACTTTTTTCAATAAAATAAAGTATAATAACAACTAAACTATCATAGGCTAATCATTTATGCCTATTTGTATAATTACAATATTATAAATCTTCGATCCCAAAACGTCAGCAGCATGATACAAAATAAATATACAAAGAATAAATAAATTAAATTGCACATGGTTTGTGGTTATAGTAGAAAAACAATAAAATAATCCATAGGAATTTAACATATTGTCTGGTCCACAAAATGTTATTTATACACAATGCGCATCGTAAATTTTAATGGGATTTATCCCGAGATCCGCCATAGTTGGGTATTATACTATTTGATGCAATACTATTAAAAATATAATTAGCGTAATCGGCGTCACTTTTATTAGTCATTGGTAAAATGTTTTGTAAATAGCGAAACGCTTTCTGTAAATTTATTTATGCGGTGTCGGGTATGACAGAGAAGGGAAATAATCTAAGAAGTGCATTGATATTGAAACGTGCAATGGTTATCCCCCTGTTTAAAATATCAATTGAACACTATCCCCCATGACGTTTTCCGTAACTTTAACGACAATGTTAAAGAAAATTAAAAAAAAAAAACAACACACGTTTATCCTACTGAATGAATGATAAGAATATTTGTATATAATAATTGAGTCTATTTTTTTTTTTAATATTATTATTAATACTCACCGAATATCTTCAAATTGCATACAAACAAAGGCTCTGAATGAGCCAAGCTTGCACTACCAAGATATTTTAAAGACCATTCATTGGAATCTCTCCTTGTGATAGATAGTATACGTAGTTGAAAATGATATTCATAACTGTTATCTGAATTTATTGACGTTATAGTTGTCTTATTGTTATTATCGGTGCATCTCAAATTAGACTTGCAGGTGGATACAGGGGTATCTTTCCTTTTCCAGAGTAGCTCCAAGTTTTTAGGAACTGTATGATTCAATTTTCCTTGAATGACATATAGTTTTCCTTCTTCGGCCGGAGAACATTGACTGTATACTTCTGATATAAATAAAATAAAGTGTAATTTAATGTATACTAGCTGTACCGTGCAAAACCTTTGCATAGAGTTATATCCCCTTATGCTCGATCGGTAGGCTAGGTTATTTTGGTTTCGGGCAGATCCGATTTTTTTTTTCATGATTGTATTTTAAACTGGAATAATGTTGTACTAATTCTTTACTTTCGATTTAACGCACACTGGAAATGAGTATTATTATATATGATTATGATTATTACAAAAAAAATATTTACGAAAACAATATTTCGTATTTTCTTATAAGTCTGGAGCCTGGACAAATAATAATATTATATAAGTCAAACGTCTCATTATCAGTGGCGTAACGAGCTTAACTCGCGCCAGGGCACAATACTTTTAGCCCCCTGCCCCCCTCCCATTCCAAAACCATATAATATTGTATGTAAAATATACCCCTTTGTGAGTAGCGCCAAAGGGGGATTGATGCCTCCCCCCACTCCCTCGCTGCGCCACTGCTCATTATATATATATTGGCTACATGATTTTTGATAAATGGATATGTGTACGCAATATGCCTGATCTACATAATGTATAAAAAAAAAGTTCCCTTCTTAGCCCTAACGGGCCTTCGGGGCAGATGAAGTGTAGAATTCATCTGTTTCTATAACCTCGGCATATGAAGGAATTGTGTGGTTAGCACAACGCCCAGCCGCCTTTACTTCCCCAACTCACCGGGGATCGAACCCAGGACTCACAGGTCGACAGTCGAGTATCTACACCACTCGGCCATCCGTCCCACCACATAATGTATACTAACGTCTTTTTCTTTAATAGCAGTTTATTGAGTTAGACCTATGGTGGTTGCTTTGGTGGTGTGTATGGCACGTAAATATGATACACGTGGAATACTAAACTCAAACTGTAAACATTTCCAGAACTTTCGTAATTGTTATCGAATATTGATCAGAATATCCAGCCCACATTCGTCATACTTAAGCTATCCAGCCCGAAATCGTTATTTTATAGCCATCCTGAACACATTCGTCATACTTAAGCTATCCAGCCCGAAATCGTTATTTTATAGCCATCCAGCACACATTCGTCATACTTAAGCTATCCAGCCCGAAATCGTTATTTTATAGCCATCCAGCACACATCTGTCATTCTTAAACTATCTAGCCCGAAATCGTTATTCTTGAGCTATCCGGCCCACATTCGTTATTCTTAAACTATCTGGCCGAAATCGTTATTGTTAAGCTATCAAGCCCACATTTGTCATTATTAAGCTATCGAGTCCACATTTGTCATTATTTAAGATATCCGGCCCACAATCGTTATTCTTAGGCTATCAGGCCCACATTTGTCATTCTTAAACTATCCGGCCTACACTCATCATTTTTAAGATAAAATTTGGTTTCAGTTATTCGTGATGGAAAAAAATCTGGTGACCCATGAAGTAAGAGAAGGAAAACTAAAGATGTTAGGTCATAAGGTATAGCTTCCCAAAAAAAAAAGTTACAGATAGTTAATCTCTCAACTCCTGTTAAGTCTAGCAAAGACGCAATTGTTTAGTATGCCATCTGAAAGGTTAATGAGATAGTTCATACGAGGTCGAAAAACTGTTATAGACGGTTCTCAAATTAACAACTTAAAAAAATGAAAAAATTATTTCAAAAACACTGTTTTCCCTCCTACTTTGTCCTATATATTCTGCACTTCATCTGCTCCGATGGCCCTTTAGTGCTAAGTGAACTTTACTTTTTCATTCTACTAGTAATACAATAAAAATGTGTAGTCTTTTTATATAGTCCTTTTAAATGTGTTCATTATTTATGTTATCCTACTTCATTTCAATTAGTATAATATTAATTACTTTCCATTACAGTATTTACCTGAATGTAAATGGGCAATCATCACCATATGTAATACACGTAACATCATGTGTACGTCTACATTGAAATATTATGTACTGAAAAATGTCTCACACACCGTTGACGCCCATCATGAGGTCTTTTGATTGTTTCTATCTAATGTGTCCATTGTTTGTTTCTATCTAATGTAGCCATTGTTAGTTTCTCCTGGATAGAAAACGTTTCACGTGAGAAATAGAGTATTCCAAAAAATGTTTATATTCTTTAAAAAAAAATCAAGTAATAATATATTCAAAAGGCAAAGACAGCATAGTTGGAAATGTCTCTTTGACAAGTTTGTCCACTTCGTTTCGAGTTATCAAGTTTGTCCACCTCGTATGGAGTTATAAGATTTGTCCACCTCGTTTGGAGTTATCAAGTTCTAATATTTCAAATTGCGGGGCCCAATTTAAAGGATACTTGCGAGGCACCTCTTCTATTTTTTTTTACATTAACAATATTAATAGTAATGTGGGGGCCTCTGTCAGGCGCTGGGCCAGTTTGGAGCAATAGGTCAAATCGACTTACGATCGGCCCTGCTTAGATATTTAAACAAGCAGAAGTAGAAATTATATTTTTATGAAACCTCCTGGCTAAGATTGTTAAGTTATTTCCAGACTGCTGGTTCATATAGGTCCATGACGGTAAGAAAAACCGCTAATTTAGGGGTTTCCATTGGAATTGAACGGGCTCCATTAGAGTAAAAGTAATTAAACAGAAGCGAGCGCAATAAACAATTCATTTAAATAAAACCAGGCAAAAAAAAATCTAGACAAACTAATCGTTTTGCTACTGAGAGACTTATTGAAGAAGTTCAATACCTAATTATAAAACATATCTGTACATACGTTCGCTTTTGTGATTAACGTCTAGGAAATTCAAAGAAGTCTG
>JAGDYQ010000122.1:1952738-2041726 GCA_021962125.1 Bulinus truncatus
AGTACATGTTTATATATAAGTGTAGTCCTAATAATTCAGAAAGGCAACGTCTTCGCTTGCTGTCCTTAATTAGCAATGTTTTTGACAAGAAGGTGGAAAATATTATTTTTATTATCTTGATTCTCAATATAAATATTTCGGAGCCACGTAAACTGCAATAAATGTCTTTTTTTTTTCATTTTTTGTTTTTGTTTCCTTGATTGCCACACTGTTACCGCCGGTAGTACATGTAACTAAAACCCTTCGACTCTGTTCCATACTATACAAAGCTGATGTTTATGCTTGTAAAACAGGAGCAGAACATTGAGCTTATTTACGTTCTTTAGAAGGGGGTTTGGGGGGGTGTTGGCTGGAGATAGTTAAACATTATTATATTTAGTTTAAAATACTTTGAATATAACTTGTATTACTTCATTAGACTGATGTATATGTTTCAAGTGAACTACGATTTTGAATGGCGGCTCTCAGTAATGAACTAAAAAGTCCATCCAGGCTTATATTTCTGGGAATTTTCATCGCAAGCCTGGAACTCGTTTACTCAGGTTAGTGTTGTACAGCATTTGTTAAATCTCAATATTTTCATAAAAGTATTTAAGATTCAGACTTCAAAGTATTTTTATATAGGCTACAAGGAAAATCTATATAAATACATTTTTCTTTCATTATTCATTTTTTAGAAATTATGATATCTGCTATTACAGAAATATGATTTGACTGAACTATGTAATACAATTGGTTCAACATCGTTGTACTCTGACTGTCACATATTTTCAATTGATTGAAAATGGATCAACATATAATATGTTATCAATATTATTATTAGTTAAACATATAAACGAATGGAAATAATATATTCTAATGAAAATATATGATTTACAATAATAAGTTTGTGCTGGAAAATATACATTAAATCAAACAGACTAATTTTAAGTAAATGTGTTCTATAATAAATGTCATTCATTTTCTTGCATCAGACAGAGCAGAAGTGATTTCTTCAATAAGGCTCGGCAAATTCGAACAGAAAAACTGCCTTACAAAATGTGAAACAGGGTTGTTAGCTGATGTTGACCATTTGATTCTCAGTGGTCAGGTAACATTTACAGATAAAACCGAGATAGCAGACGTCGTGGTTTCCCTACAATGGAGAGCTAATCACGAGTCTGATGCCAAAAATGTACGGCTTTTAAGAGTTTAATATAGTTAAAAAATAAAAAAAATAATATCTTGTCAATTAGTCTTAATATTAAGTACATTTTATAATAAAGTGGGTAAAACATTGATTTGATGAAATTTTCAAACATAATAAATCAACTGCTACTTGTAAATAGGAAACAGTGGTGGTTAATTCAATCTGTATTAATAGTAAACTTCTTGCGTCTGTCTGATGAAGATCGAAAGTAAGAATAATGTTTCCTGTTTAAAGATTAAGGTCTCTTGCCTGCGTTGTGCTATTCGATAAATGTTGTGAAAAAAAATTCTAATAGCATTAAGTTAAATATTCATACAATTACATTGCCTTATGAATGAGAACCTCAAAGTTACTCAACGGTGTAACTCTTTGGAAAGCTTTTGCGGGACTCATCTAGTAAAATACTTTTTTTTTATTCCATTAGCACTGTGGTGTACTTAACATTTGTAAACCAATCATTAACAATCTTAGAAAAAGACTATATTGCATTCAAGATCATTTTCATTTGAAAACATAAAAATTTATTGCAAATTGTGTGACCACAACTTTAATTACTTTCGTTTGATTTGTATTTGTTGTTCACTAATTATATAACAATATTTTTTTTAATTTTTTCAAGTCTGTAATTTTATTTTTTTTTCACTTCTGTAGCTGTTCATACTCATGCTGGATAACCACTGCACTGGATATGAACCGAACCTAAACTTCTATTGTGAAAACACATCTCATGGAAAAACGTTCAACTTTCACCTGAACATGACAGCGGAAGTTGCATTAAGTGATGCCATGATGATGTTAACAGTCTTCATTGGAGAAGAACAGCATTCCAGCAAACTAGTACATGTGCCTAAGATTTATAGTAAGCATCGTGCATACAATCCATTATAATCCTTGGCTATACAAACGTGAATTTTACACTTCATCTGCCTCGATGGCCCTTAAAGTATTTTGGAAGGTTATTTACTATGTAATGTCTGTATTGTCAATGAATGGTCATCACTCACCACAGTCATTCTATATTTTATAAAACTTTTAAATTGCCTGACAATTTTTTTTAGAAAATGTTTCCTAGTCCAACCAGCTCTGAGTAGCATTTATTGACATCAGCTTAAAAGGTACATAGGAATTGTTGAGCCTCTTTATGGCTCGATGAATTATATCGTTAACAGACTGCTGAAAAATGAATATCCCAGTGTTCGCATCATTAAAGCTCATGTTCCTGATATGCTCGGATTTGACATGGACGTTTAACTTTAATCTTAGACTCAGAAGTAGTAATCAATTAATCATAAAACGTGTTTTTTTTTCGCTTTTCTGCTTTGGTCTTCTATTGCTGTTTTGGTAAGTCCATAATATTCAGTATACAATGTTTACAAATGATGATATTCTTTGATCTACAAAAAAGCGTGTCATTCAGCTGTTTTTGTGAACCTTTTATACTTCGTTAGTGATGAGCTGTTTTTTGTTGTTTTTTTTTTTTTTGCATTTTGCACCTTCTCCTTTCAGGATTGCTCCCTTTAGTTAGCATCTGTTTTGATGGCGATAGACTCAATAAAGTAAAAAAAAAATAGTTAGTTAAGTTTAGCCGATAGAGTTAGGGAATATACGTTGACAGAAATACGTTCGGGGGGGGGGCTAGGTTTAGGTCTTTATTAGCTAAAATGATGTTAAGAGCGTCTCAGTTTGTGAAATTATGGTATTGGCATTTGCTCTTAATGTGGAGTTGTGTTAGGTGAAGCAGTTTGTGGAAAGAAGGGGAGGAAGTCGAGTAGAATCATAGGTATGATTTATGTTTTTGCTATTCGTGAATAAAAGGAATAGTGGTATTCAAACGTGTTTCTTAGTGTTTAGTATTTTGTAAACTGTTATTTTTTTTTAATTTATTTATTTTTTGTAAAGACTTCGTTTGGGAAGTGTAATGCTGAGCTTTCTGTCATGAAAAAAATGAAATTATTGTTCGTTGTTTTTTAATTTCACTTTTCTACTTCTATTGATGTTTATTAAAGTGATCCATGATATTTAATAATTTAGTAATAGTAATGTTTAGTTTTACACGACGCACCTGCCTGTCTCTGACCACCATTTAACTGAAAACCTTATGAGCGTTGTTATTTTCTTTTTCTCTTATATGTAAGAAATATCAATTATTCAAAAATAGTTTTTATGCCACATGTAAGATAAACGATAAAAGGCTTAATTTGGCAGATGTAAAGTTTGCAATCTTACTATTTAGCCTTTCTTACTCATAGAAAAATTCGAAGGTATTAGAGCCTGATATGCACTTTTGTCTATGTGGTCCCTAAATGTGCCAAGCTCAATCTAATAATTGTATAGGACTCTAAACAAGTAAAAAAAAAACGATTCTGATTTACATGCCATTATCACTGTTAATATGAAATAAGACAAAATACCTTCAAAAAACATTTTTCCACATTTTTAGTGCGACTTTTTTTTTAAAACTAGAAACAGTTTAAATCTGTTTTAGAAGGTATTATGTTTTGTTACATTTAGCTATTAAGCTTCATGTTTCTTCTGACAGATGCCACCAGTACAGTGCTGACCATCAATGAGCAAAATTTCACAGGAGACTGTTCAAGTCTAAAATATGACACAAACGTTCCACAGGTCATAAGATTGTGTTGTCATGGTACAGCCACTCCATGTGAAGTCATCATTGATCATGCAGGCGTCAACTTAGTCAGGTCTAAAGACTGTGTCAGCTATACACTACCTCAAGTTTGGTCAGTGGAATTAAATTTCTCCTACGTCGTTTGCAGTCAGCTTCAAGCCTCACGCTCCTATTTTTGTCCTATTCAGCAAGGTATCAGAGGTAAACATTATATGTGTTGTTTATAGAATACATTTTAGTAATGATTTTAACGTTACTTATAAAAATTTTAAAGTTTAACAGTCAGTATATGTGCAACAATTTAACAAAATAAAAGAATGAATGCACAATTAATAATTGAATTAATAATTTTTGAATACAGCTAAAACTTTTTATTTGTGTATTTTTGCTATTTTTATGAACGATATATTTTTATATCAAAAAGTCATTAATGCTATTTTATTTATAAAAACATTTTGATGTTGTGACTATATAAAGTAAGTAATGGCATATAAAAATGGATAACATTTGTTATAAAAAAAATTATTACTTGTTACTTTCTTTGTCCTTAAAGTGACTGAAAAAGAATCTGGAACGAATGTTGTTATCATTGTTTCTGTTATATTATCAATCATGGTTATCGTCTCAATTGGAGCCTGCATATTATACCGTTTCAAGTTCAAAGGTACTTTCTTTTCAAATTAAAAGTAATCATTAATTTTTTTTTTTTTTGGAATTATTTATAAAACATTGTTATTGACTATTATGTTTAAAATTATATTGTTTCTTCTTGCAGGACAACCAAACAAAGACTGGTAAGTTTTAAATAATAAATTATGTTTTTCTACGGTTTACAACAAAAAATAAATAGCTGTTTACCATTAATTAGGTGTAAAGTATTGATTTCCACAACAGTTTTTAATCAATACATCTCATTTAAACAAAAACAGAATCGTTATTTATTATTTTCTTTTCATTGATAACTAAGACAATCATCGAGTATTATTTATTAATACGATTAAGAGTTTATCTTTGTTTTTAATTTGAAATTTAATTTGAAAACAAATTAATTCAATATTTTATCTTTCTATTTAGGTCATTTGAAAGTGCCAAGTCCAAATAAGTTGGATAAAGTTGTTTCTCAAAATCTTTTGAATTAATTGTTTTAATTTTCTTAATAGCTTTCTGCTACATTTTTTATCAATTCTGAGTGTAGTGATGAGACTTGGTTTTCTTATTATTATTTATGTTTATTTTCATGTATATGTTTTGTATGTTCATACATTTTATGTTTTTTTTTATTTCAAAATAGATAAACACAAAAATTATATCAATTTAATTTAATTTTAATTAAAATGAATCATACAACTAAACCTAATATATCCATTCTTCGTTGTTGTAATCAAAGTTTTGTGTTGTCGAGTGTGTTTTGTATTTACGTTTTCAACATAACGATACGAAACAAGTGATAGTATCGACATAATGGTAAATGAGCTTTGTATTTAACTTAGAAAAATGTTAAGAAGTTGTAAAGTTTGCTGGCGAACATTTCATACCCGCAGCTGGTATTTATGCTAAATCACAAGTTAAAAATTTAGACCACTTTGAAACTTCGTGGTTGGCGTAAGTTGAAGAGATTTACTTCAAAATATTGATATAAAAATAATTAAATTGATAATTATAAATAAAGACTATTACGAGATGTGTATGCATCTGTCTCAAAAAGATTTTTTTTTTATAAACACAAATATACTTCAAATCATTTGAAGTCTAGGCGAAATAATTCACAGACTAAAGAAAATACACGACTGATCTAATATAAATGTGTAATGCTAGTGATAATTTCTGTAACTGAAATATTTCAACTTATCATATACAACATAATACATTACAAAATATACCAAATGTTTAAAAAAAATGTTGAGATTCCGTAATAGACAGTGCAGAATTTACGTATGGTATAAGCTAAACAAACTATAGTTTATGGCCATTCACTTTTTTGGGGCCCAGTGAGCTACCATGTGTATAAGATATTTTGGAAAAAAAGATAAGGTGTCACATCTTATTTTTCTAAAAATTATATGTCCTGAATGTATACAAATTATGGCACATACAGTTAGACACTCAAACTTGAATGGTATAAGAACTGCAGGGTAATTTGGTTCATCTGTAGATTCTACCAGAGGCGTGGCTAGGGATGGATTGAAGGGGGTTCCAAATTCTAAAGTCCGCCCGGGCCACAGCTTGAGGGGGACCCCAATTTTTTTGTAATATTTGATATTAAGTAAATTTTCTCATGTCATGGTGTCAAATGTCAAAATGCATAGGCCTCCAAAGAGACCAAGCCCCCCCCCGTGCCCCCAAATCCCCCTAGGTTTGATACTGGATTCTACACCTGAACCGTCCCATACTGATCACTTCACTGTTATTGTGAGGTATGTCTCGCAAAATAATGGACTCCCTATTGAACGTTTTCAATCGTTCCAAGAGTTGAGCCATACAGTGGAAAGTATGGTTTAAATGGTGCACAAATATCAAACAAATGAGTGCAAAAAAAAGGTTTTAGTAAGTGTCGAGCCCAGTCATATAATTTTGCTGTAAACACGACTGGTGCGGATAAGCAAGAAATAATATTGAAGATTAATTAATACTATCTGTACCCTGCAAAACATTTGCATTGAGTTATATCCCCTTAGGCTTGATCGGCAGGCGAGGTTATTTTTTTGGTTTCGGGCAGATCCGATTTTTTTTTCATGATTGTATTTTAAACTGGAATACTGTTGTATTAATTCTTTACTTTCGATTTAACGCAGCGCCCAAATCGCTATTATTATATTAATATGTTATATACATACCATGTGCTGGTCATTATCTGAATCTTGTTGGTAGAGCAGCAGTCGACTATTGTTTAGATACGGTAAACTTTTTTTAAATGTTTCAAGAAATGTATAATTATAATAAATGTATTATGTATAAATGTATATTTTCAGGAAATGTATAATTTCCTTATCTACACATAGCTGTACAGTACTGTTGGTTTTCTTCAAAGATGATTCGATAGCTACAAATATTTGTCAAAAACTAGATTGGAAGCAGATTTAATAAGCTTTAGTTTAAGATTGAAAGGGAAAAGAGTTATTTCAATTTAAACATTTTAGGTATCCGAAAATCATGTTCGACATCGACAGATATCTTGACTTTTAAAGGGTCCCAGATGTCAAATAGCTTAGGGCGTTATCAAACCTAAATCCGGCCGTGGTAATAGAAAAAAATATGTACAGCATTTACAAAAGTATAAAACGTGCAAATTACATTAGACTTGTATTCAAAAATAAATTATTTCAACTCTCATAAAAACTATGATTACAATGCATAACTCGCCCTATGAACGTTCCGATTAACGACTTCAGCCTCGCCCGCTTCTTAGCATCGTACAACGAACACGTTTCATACAACAATCTTCGAGTATGAAAAGTAAAATAAAATTGTACGTATTTTTTTAAGTAATGGCGACTCTGGTCTGAAATATCAAACATCAAGACAAATCATGGCGGTTGGTGCTTTCGGCTATTTCATTTACGTAATTTTTGTTTTCTATTTGACCAATAAACAAATGTGTACAACTAATCAATATTAAATGTTTCAACAGTGTCAGAATGCCTGTGCATGTTTTTTTTTTTATTTCTCGCGAGTGTGATAGTCTGCGACTTAGAAATTTTATTTTATTAGTTGTCTACCTTTGAATAACACAACAACAGACTACTTTCCACACCCGCACTTAGATTAGTATAAGAGAAGGGGTGCACAGCCTACATACATACGACATCCTTCAGCCATTTCAGGAGTGTGATTAGAATGCTAATAAAACGATTAAATCCTATTAGTACATGCTGCACTTATTAGTGGCAGACTGCGAAAAGGTGCGCTAAAAATATACGTATAGATTGTTTTAACTTAATGCTGTCAATATAAGTTTAAATACTGTTAGAGAAATATTGATGTTTTTTTTTTTTAAATACAATTTACGGTTGATAATATCTCAAACAAATATATTGTCATATATTCTTTTTTTTTTAATTGTATTTTTTTATGTAATGAAAAATTATACAAAATTTAAATATTCATTTCCCTTTTAATTTTATCAGGTGAGGGTACTTACACGGACAAAAATACTATTCCCTAGGGGGTTACCTTTTATTGATATAAGTCAGCATGGCGTCCATCCGTACTAACAAAACATTTAAAAACGTCCGCCAAGAGTAAATGGGTTGTGCGCTCTTGTTTTCGAGTGTTGCATTCCCTATTGCACAACGAACATGAAAGAAAACCAAACTGTTTTCGTTTTGCACTGATATATCAATTCATATTAGATAAATAATACATATATTTCTGCTACAAGGATGATGACATTTGTGCAAAAAATCAAAACTACTGTAAAATTAGATAATATTTTCAATTCGAGATTGAAGAGTTATATGTATACGTATATTACAATAACCGGGATCCCGGCATATTCCGGGGGAAGAGCATTTCCCGAAAGGGAAGATAAGAGCATTTCCCGAGAGGCGTGATTAGAGCATTTCCCGAGAGGCGTGATTAGAGCATTTCCCGAGAGGCGTGATAAGAGCATTTCCCGAGAGGAATGATTTGAGTATTTCCCGAGAGGCGTTTCAAATACGGGTGAAATCACACTAACGTGGGAAAGAAAGCTTACTATATATCTATTTGCTAGAAATATAAATCATTGCCAGCAAAGTCCCTGGAAAGAGGCCAACATTTAGCTGATTTAATCTATTAATTAGGGTAGAACTGTGGCAGTTATTAAGTTGATTTATACAACACTAGTAAACAAAGGCCCGATACCCGGACCGGCTAGTAGGCACGCAGTTGGGGTTGAAAACGGTGATATATATATATATATATATATATATATATATATATATATATATATATATATACATTTAAGAGCGTTAACAATCAGTCTATATACGAAAAATAGCATTTATGTGTACTTGAAAAAGGCCCCAATGTACAGACAATTGAAGACAAAATACATTTGTGTGTAGGAACACTTTATAATACATCAAATAAAGTTCATATGTTATTTAGTTCATTCCAAAGAAAAATAATCCTTATTATGTGTACAGAAGATTAAACTATAAATCTAACATCCAACTATATATAATTTACGCATACTCATAATATTTTAAAGCACTATTTTTTCAAACAGCTCTTCATTTGATGTTATATCATGTTCAACAAGACGTACATTCATTTAAAAAAAATTGGAGACTTTAATGAAAAAAAAAAATTGTGACGTAGTTTGAAATGTTGGCGGTAAAGGGAGATAATTGTGCATTAGATATAGACATTTTTGAGAAATAATAACAAAATGTACACCATAAATACTACTTTATCCAACTAATAAAATTCTATTCTTGGCGTGCACGTCGGCTACCGCCTCTCCTGGAGTGTCAAACGGTTTCGTTGTAATTCACTTGTAACCGTGTATGACGAGGTACACAACGGATAACGACAAATATAAGAAATACTGCTATTTGAAAAGAGCATGTGGCCTTTATTGTCATGAACAGGATAAGATATGAAGAGAAATAACAAAGAAATGTATGAAATACTGTAAAAGAAAATAACATTTGGCTTTTATTGCCATGAACATCCTTAAATACAACACATACACCGCATGATATGAAAACTACCCTCGCTCAAGGAATTCCAGAAAGAAAGACAGTGAGAAGCCGAATTGAACTTGCGCGCGGGTGCTGTATCGTGCCACACCAACTAGCCTTTGTGCTACAAAATGGCATAATAGAGTAGTTGCTTTTTACTTTTCAGTGCAATGTTATAAAAGTTTTCTTTTAATGCTTCGTTTTGATTTTGACATTGATAGAATACATGGTAAAACGTAACGGGTGATATAAATTAGCACCCACATCTTTACCTAATGGTGTTTAGTTTGGTTTGGTTTGGTTGGTTGGTTTGCTATTGTTGGTTTGGTTGATTGATTGGTTTGGTTGGTTGGTTTGGTTAGCGTTGCCGGGTAAAACGTAATTTGTGACGCGTGAAATGTAGGTCATTTCTGCACATTAGGAATATGGCATAAATCAGCACCCGTATATTTATTTACAGAAGTGAATATAACTTTATTAATCGTATTTGAAAATTTAATAGTTGAATTGATTAGGAAGGGGTTTCACGTTACATATAGACTTCCCGGGCAACGCTGAGCTTAATATCTAGTCTTGAGATATACATACACAATTTACACCACATTGAATATTGCCGTCATCTTCTGTAAAAAAAAAACAAAAATAATTTTTTTTTGTGTTATAGATTTCAGTGGTTAGTTTTTATAATGCGCTATTTTCAACCCCACCAAAGATGACAGTGCAACGGTCATAGAGGCAACACGGGAGATATCAATCGTTCGAACTGGATATCGAACCAATGACATCAGCTCAACAGTGTAACACTTTTCCAACCATCCCCGCAACTTTGCTAATGTCTTAGTACAATAAAGTTCATTATGATGTAAAAAGAGGGGTTTCTGGAAGACGTAAGGGACAGTCAGCATTCTAAAGGTAAAGGGGGAGGGGTTGGTGATCTTGCTAGAGAACAGTTAACGCTCGGCGGGGGTACTTCTATATTCAGCAAGACGGATCGATAATCAAAAAGGATTGTATTTACATATTTTACTGGATATATTCAGTGTTTATTAATGGAAATTACTATTTCTTGGAACTAGCTAACTACTATCAGCTGATAACATTTAGAACATAAGTATATATATATATATATATATATTTATATATATATATATATATATATATATATATAGATAGATTTACTGATTACATCGCGCTTAAAAAAATATTGACTGATAGGAAGAGCAACATATAGTTTGATATTGATCGATTAGAAAGATAAACAGATACATATATATATATATATATATATATATATATATATAGAGAGAGAGAGAGAGAGAGAGAGAGAGAGAGAGAGAGAGAGAAAGAGAGAGAGAGAAAGAGAGAGAGAGAGAGAGAGAGAGAGAGAGAGAGAGAGAAAGAGAGACAGACAGACAGAAAAACAGATAGATAGATAGATAGATAGATAGATAGATAGATAGATAGATAGATAGATAGATAGATAGATAGATAGATAGATAGATAGATAGATAGATAGATAGATAGATAGATAGATAGATTAGATAGATAGATAGATAGATAGATAGATAGATAGATAGATAGATAGATAGATAGATAGATAGATAGATAGATAGATAGATAGATAGATAGATAGATTAGATAGATAGATAGATAGATAGATAGATAGATAGATAGATAGATAGATAGATAGATAGATAGATAGATAGATAGATAGATAGATAGATAGATAGATAGATAGATAGATAGATAGATAGATAGATAGATAGATAGATAGATAGATGACGCCTCTGTACTAATAAATTTTTATCGACACTATTTGGTGATGTTTTGTTGTTAACCATTTATCACTTGTCATGCGTTATAAAACAGCTCGTTGTCAAGAATTTGAGTGTTATAAAACATGATTAATAAATCATAGATTTTTTTGTTAAATCATTTATCTTTGCGGGGGGGGGGGCATTGACGGCCCTGTTTAATGTGTGCTAAGTTGGTTGTTTTTCTTTTATTTCTTATCACAAGAGAAGGAAGTATGATGTAAAGCGCTTGTTAACAAAAGCATTGTATTGGGTCATCTGTCAGTGTGACTAAAGGTCATTTACAGCACTTTTAATGCAGGTTACAGAATTCCAGGAAAGAAAATCTATAAATAGTTTATTATCTTGATCTACATAAGACCGCAAATGATTTCATTTGTTGTGCCCAATCCGGGTTGGATTTAGTTGATCTCAGCAATCTCGAAGCAATATTTCCGTGAAAGATAAATATTTTAACACTCCGATTGACCTTTAGCTTGCAGACTTATTTTAATAATAAAAAAGCAGTTGTAGAACAAATGAATGATTTGATTGGTGTATTTCTTTAATCTTTAAAAAAATATTCTTGTTTTAAATTACAGACACAGTTCAGCAGTTCAGTTTTTGTTTTTAGTTTTTTTATCATATTTGAAAAGCTTTGTATTTATTTTCAATTTAATTATTTTGAATGTTCAACTATGTCAAGAAGACATTTTTTTTTTAGGATTATAGCAATCGGTCTGTATCTGGAATAGAGAACATCCTAAGAACAAGTGTCAGGCTGACATAGATGGTGGTTAGAGGGGGGAAGGGGGACAACTACTGCAAACTCTCAGGCTCCGCACCAGACGAGAACCCCCGCGACAGCAGATTTTGTGGTTTGGTATGTAGCCTACATTTACGATGTTAGGTCCTTCATGTGACACTCGCCGCGGGCTACAAGTACTGGCACGTGATGCTGCTAAAACTGCTGCTGTCCGCAGGAATGCTCTAGTGAAAGATTTGGTTTTTTTTTAAAACGTTTGGCTAAATAATCTTTCTGAGATACAAACCAAAAGATAAACTTGGACATCTTAAATATTACAAACAAGTACGAAATTAACCCATTAGCGCATAGCGTCCTTTTTTAAGGACGTGCTATACAAATGTGCACTACCCTAACACCCTTGAATATTGGTATGAAACAAATAAATCTGTGCACCCCTTGTTTATTTTCGCAATGGTCTAAACCGGATGTTATCGTCTTTGCTGATATTTTGTATTTTTATTTTATGGTTAAAGTTCGATTTTGTTGAAAAGTTTTATTTTAGGAATGCCTCCACGTAAAAGGTATGTCACGAACAGTTTATGTGTATTTTAATATAATTTTTCTAACTATTATATAGTAAATATTGTTTCCTAATGCATGTTGGCAAGTCATTGTGCAATGAGTTTGCTAATATTGTTTTTCATGTAATTAAAATAGTGTCCTTAAAAAAGGACGCTATGCGTTATACCCCACCTGAATGTCTGTTGGGTGATTTAGCAGTAATGTGTCAAATTTTCTTTTTCTAGATCTTACACGGTGACTGATTTGGTTAGCATGCTAGAAGATGACTTTAAAAGTGCAGATATTTTATCTTGCCACCGGAAGATGGTACAAAATCTAATGGAGACAGTGGTCCCGAAGATGATATTGGTGATATTGATAATCTCTCTGGAAATCAATTACTTGCTCAGGCAGAAGATACTCTTCTCGTTTCCGATTTTGACAAAAAGCATATAGGCGTTAACGACATTGCTGAAGATAATGACGATGAAGCTCAAAATGATGTGTTTCCATAAGCTGAAGTTCATAATTTGGACAGGCATTCTCGAATGGCAGCAGTCAACATCCAATCGGGCAGCAAGGACTCAAAACGCCACAGACGATCTACAACTAGTCATGATGATATCAGTTGCAATGGAGTGGGTCCAACAAAGTCATCACGTCCGAAGAAAACTACACCACCGACAAGAAATTGGTTGAAATTGACCTGAAAGAAAAAGAAATTCCATGGAGTGTCACTTCAGCATCAGATATTGATCACACACCGTCAGCACAAGGTATTGATCAAACACAGTCAGCTCTATTTGAAATGTTCCACGACGATGAAATTGTTGACTATATTACTCAAATGACTAAACTGTATGCCATGCAGAAATCAAAACAACTTCATTCAACGCGGATCTTGGTCTTGGTGGCTCTGTGGTAGGTGGTAGCCCAATTGATGAAGAAATTACCTGCTAGACATGCATACATTGATGTTTTTTTTTTACAACACAACGACTGCTTGATCATTTGAAGGACATGAATTATTCAGTCACAGGAACTGTTGTAGTAAACAGGATGGAGAAGCGTCCATTGAAAGAAAAAGATAAGATGAGAAAGGAATCATGAAAATCCTTTGACAACCCTGTGGATAGGGAGTCCGGAATGATTGCATGATTGCAGTTTTTTGCAACAATAACAATGTCGTTACAATGCTATCAAACTGCTTTTGGTGTGGAAAAAACAGCCCAAGCCAAGCGTTGGTCAACCAGTGAAAAGAATCATATTCAAATATCAATTCCAAATATGATTGCCCGTTATAATCAATGTTTGGGAAGGACAGACAGAATGGACCAAAACATCGCAAATTTTCACATCAACATCCCCATCAAGTAATGTTGGTGGGCTAGATTCTGTTTAGCCATTGGCGCCAGTGTGCAGAATGCTTGGCAACTGTACATGCTGTCAGAAGCGGCAAAACATCAACAGCTGTTACTGAAACTAGACTGACTAATACACCTTATGGTGACACTGGAAACATACTTACATGTACACTATTATTTTGTTATTTACGTCATATTATTAAAAGTTGACAATTATATTAAAACAGTATTTCTGACTTATGCATTTTAATTATATTTTTTATGTTGTTTCTTTGCATTGAGATGATAAAATACAGTGTTTGTCATGATTTAATTGTCTAGAATTGTGATGTGACAATATTCAAGTTCAGGTGGGATGTATCGCATAGCGTCCTTTTTTAAGGACAAAACTTTGGGGGCCCTTAATTTGCGTTATACACATTTTTTATAATTTTTACGTTCGGTATAGTCAATAAATGCCCAATCTACACGTGCTATGCAAATATTAAAGAAAAATGAGACCTTATGCATTAATGGGTTAAAGAGAAAATTAGCCATAGCGATATATGCGAAGATAAGATGGCAACTTTTTAGTCGGTGGTTTGGGGAAGGGAGGGTGGAGGAGGGTTACAATAATGGATAAGAAAATAATTGGTCATTAAACTACACATGTGACACACAAAGAAAAACCATCGTCTGCTTTGGTTATGACTGTCTAGAATAGTGGTTATTACAGCTTCATCAGCAAACATTCTTTATAATTTGTCACTAGAAGAAGTGCTATAAAAAGGTTATGGTTTATGGCATGCGCACCTTATAAGAATGACTCATTGACATCATTCCATGGTGTTGTCCAAGAAAGCATACTTTTTTACAAAGTGTGTTCAAAGGAAGGGTGCAAATAAATGTACCTATTTTCATAATGGAATTATACGACGCTGCGTTCCCATGCGTGACATTTCCCGTATCCCTTGGTACGCGTGCCACGGGTTAAGAATCACGGTTTAAAACATGTTTGCTGCCACTCAGTGGCGTATTGAGGGTTGGGAAAAGGGGGCATCATGCCCCGGGCGTTACTCACAAACAGTGCCGGCTTTAGGTATAGGCGATATAGGCACCTGCCTAGAGCGGCATTATTTCAAGGAGCGGCAAATTCCAAATAAAATAAAATGAAAAATATAAAAATTAAAAATAAAATGAATAAATTTGAGAAAGTGTAGAATTAAATAAAAGCACAAAATTGCTTAGAATGGCGACAACAAATACGTCACGTGGATTAACGATCTATCTTAATTTATTTCATCACTATTATGACATCACTATTTTCAAAATTATTTTCTAATTTTGCATTTAACAAAATTAGATTCAGATATAATGGAGGATCCTCCTAAATGTCCAGATATAAGTGATGATATTCGTTGTTTTCTTATTCACCATGATCCAAAGCAGATCAAAATTGAGTCTAGTTAACCAAAAGATGAAAGTGGGAGACAATTTGTTTATTACCGCTATACACGCAAACTGGCTGACTGAGAAATGGTTGATGTATTCTACGTCAGTAGATAAGGTGTTTTGTTTTTGCTGCAGAATATATGACAGGAGTAAATCTGCCTATGCAACACATGGCAGTTGTGACTGGAAAAATATGTCAAGTATATTGCTTCATCATGAAAAATCTCCAGATCATTTAACCAGTTATCATGATTGGAAAGAACTAAAAATGAGGATAACAAATAATAAAACTATTGATGACGTGAAGCAGCACCTTATAAATCGTGAAGCGAAACACTGGAAGGATGTATTAGAAAGAATATCTTTGGTCAGAGTACATGGAGTTCAAAATGTCCCCCTGAGAGGGCAGTCTGATCGGTCATATACACCTCATCATGGAAACTTTTTAAAATTTGTTGAAGTTATTGCTGACTTTGATCGGTAATGAAAGAACATACAAGACGTTTTAAATCAGATGAAATTCATGACCATTATTTAGGAAAAAATATTCAGAATGAGATCATTCAACTGTTGAGTAAGAAGGTAAAACAGAAATTGATGAATGATCTCAAAAATGCAAAATATTACGCTATAGTTCTCGATTGCACACCAGACGCCAGTCACAAAGAACAGATGACAATGATTGTTAGATTTGTTACAGCAAATGAATCGACAAATGACAAACCTTCAGAAGTTTCTATCAATGAACACTTCATTGGATTCGTAGAACTTGAAAAATCTACAGGTGCAAGTATGGTGGAAATTTTACTTAAAGAACTGTCATTTGTCTAAATGGTATTTGAGGACAATGCTACGATAACGGAGCGAACATGCGGGGAATACATAACGGTGTCCAAGCAAGAGTTAAAGAGCTAAATCGAAGAGCCTTTTATGTCCCATTCAATGTGCATTTGGTGGTGAATGATGCCGTAAACTGTTGTTTGGAAGCAGTACGGTTTCTTTTTTGAGGTAATTCAAAATATATACACCTTTTTTTCTACATCAACACATCGCTGGAATGCATTGTTAGAATATTTCCAAAAACAAAGAGGCAGCAGGTTTAACTGGGAAAGTCGAGTTAATGCTGTGAAGGTAATTCGATACCAAACAGTTGAAATTTACGATGCACTCGTTTCAATTGCTGATGACATTTCTTTTTCTGGACCACGTGGAACCCAGTTCCGTGCAGTAGCTAAGGGAATTGCACAAAAAATGCTCGATTTCAAGTTTATTTGTTCATTAGTGATTTGGTATGATGTTTTATTTGAGATCAATATGTTTAGAAAAACATTTCACGAAAGAGATCTTGATTTAAAGATGAAGGTTTTGCCAAAGCAATCACAACAGCTAAATCATTGGCTGAAGAATTTGGTATTGAGTGCAATTTCCCTACGGAAATACAAATAAGATCTCGAGTAAGAAAGAGACACTTTGACTACGATTGCAGAAGATTTGGATCTGACCGAAGTAATTGAAGAGTTTGCTTCTGCAAAAGCTAGAAAAGCATATTTTTCTTGAATTCTCTTCAATCTGTTTAATGCTTTATAAACATGACATTTCATTTTTTTTTTTTATTTTTCATTACTTTTTTTAACTTAGCAAAAAAAAAAACTTCCTAAAATACACTACGTATATTTAAAACTCTTTAACTTTTATAAAGTTGCAGGCCCGTAGCCAGGTCAAAGTAAGCAGGGGGGCACCAATACCCAGCAAGGGGGTACTTTCTCATTTTAGTTACTTTTTCTTTATTTTTTCCTCTTTTTCTTCTTTTTAAGCGGGGGGTGGGCACTCCACACCTAGCGGGGGGGGCACGGCCCACCCATTGCCCCCCTTGGCTACGGGGCTGTAAAGTTGCTAAATTTTAATAATTTGTTATGAAGAATGAAGACCAGCAATAAAACTATAAAGATATCATATTTTATTTTCATAATTTGGATTTACTTCAAAAAAATAGCATTTATAGAGTTTTCTTAGAAAAATGAAACTAAAAAGGGCGGCATTTCTGTCCTTGCCTATATCACAAAAATGTCTAAGGCCGGCACTGCTCACAAAGGGGCACTTTATGGTATATTTACGCATAATATTATATGGTTTTCGAATGTGGGGAAGGCGCTAAAAAGAAATTATACCCCGGGCTAACTACTCCACTGCTGCCATTGTGTGAAATTTTTGGTGTATTTTTATTCACACAGATGATTGGTTATAATAATGGACAACACTAACTCTTGCTGAATGTACGAAAAAAAAACATAACAATGACTAATACACAGATTTACCACAACTGGAAAGACAGAAAAAAGCAGACTTTGCCTTTTGTTAAATAGCGCAACCTAACGAACTTTGGCCAGTTGAGTCTGTTCTATCACTATGGTGATATCGTTATTTGAAGTAGGCTACAATATGTTTATATATGTTTATCATCGTTTGTAAATCAGTATGAGCTCCTTGAAACAAAAACAAAAATTTAAAAAAACCATATAAATTTATTTATATTTTTTTCCTTCCGTTTTACCCCAAACTCTTGAGCCACTTCTTTTTCATGACGTTCTATTGAACATGAGAGGTTTATCTCTGAAGTCCTATAAACCATTAAGGCGCTACTGCAGGCCGAGATAGAAAACGATGCATGCTGCTACCAAAAAGACACCAAACCAAATAATTCCGTATTCATTTTTTTTTCAATTAGCCTTTTAAAAATCTTTGTTTCTATAAGTTTATATATATCATCTTTCCAAGCTGGTAAAATTACTAAATATTTCGTTTCCTTATAAAGGCACGGTGGGGCGGGTGGCCGAGTGTTGTAGAAGCTCGACTGTCGACCTGAGAGCAGGCCCGTAGCGTGCAGGGGGGGGGGCAGGGAGCCGCCCCCATGCGTTTTGTCTGGCCCCCTCTGCTTATTTGTTTAACTTAGTAAAATGTATTACCTGCCCCCCCCCCCCGCTATTGCCTGGCCCATGCTGTAGAATGCCTGGCCCCTGCTGTAGAATATTCACTCTACGCGGCTGCCTGAGAGTCCTGGGTTCGATCCTCGGTGGGAATTTTTCCAGGTTGTTTCAAAGTCGTCCCACAAGTCCACCCAGCTTTAAATGGGTAACTGACTTTAAGTTGGGGAAGTAAAGATGGCTGGGCGCTGAGGTTTTTACTTTTACTTTATAAAGGAACAGTTGGTTTATGTTTTAAAGATTAGGCTTAATTTAGTCAACTGAACACACAATAAATATTATCAAATGAAATTACTGATACACCAAATGATATAAAAACTAATTATGGCTGCGGTCAACTCATCTTAACTCATCAAACTTGGGCACGCTGTTCACACATTGGCCCCAACGTTTATAGGAGACTAACTTACATAAGGGGGCCCGCACAAGAAGGTTGCCGTTATGTGTATTCCCCTTGCACCCACCAGCGACGGGCTTGTTCTAGCTGTTGCCTTTTAACTATTTCAATAATGTCTTTATTTACTGATTGTAGATAATCAGATGTATTGATATAGTCAAATAATAGTCTCTCGTAGGTAATGGGATACAATCTGAAGTTCCCATTATTGTTGACTGTGTTAGACTCATCGTTAAAGTTGTTATTTGTTTAAAACTTGTTTACTAATCCATTCTGTTACTATTTTATTGAAATAAATGCAGTAAAAAACACTCAATGCACTTAAATGGTTGTAATACATGAGTAAGACCTCATACAAAAGATATAAACTTTCGGTATGCTAGGTTGTTTTTGTCACATTATTATTATTTATTCATTAGCGTGTGTTAATGTGTACTGTTATTTTTTTTATTATAATTTTTTTGTCTATGGTAAGAGAAATGAGAATGGGGTTTGTTTATATTTTTATGTGTATTTTTTTTCTCCCTTATATTTCATAAAGGATATATAAGTCTCATATAAAATATAATAACAGAGGAAAGTAAATTAGTTAATAAATAGTCATAATTGTGGAAGCAAACGTAAAAAGTTTAAATCTAATTAACGGCGAAAGATTTTTTTTCTCTGGGCAACTTTGAACACAAGAGGACATTTTTTATTGCAAAAATTAATATGTGTTTATAGAACGCGAATGAAAGACGTGCTATTTTAGGAGCAAAATAAAAATGTCAATAATTTGCAACCTATAATATGTGTATTAATGACTTTACGTACATTAATACTGAATCAATGATTACAACACAAAAAGTGTGCTTAGCTAATATTCTAAAACTTTCTAAGTCTCAGATTGAAACCGTTCCTGAACATTCAGCGAAGCCGTCACGGGTGATTGACTGCCTCAGACATGTATATGGTAAACTAGAGCGTCAGGTCACAATAACTAAAAATATTTCAAACTGATCTACTTTTTTTTTTTACATGAGTGGTTTAGTGTCGCTCTTAATGAACAAATGTTATGGGTAAGGTTCAATGAACTCGATAAAATAAACGGTAAAGGCATTAATGGTTGCAACAGTAAAAGAATCTAATATTGACATTTCAAACTTTTTTCATTTGAAAAAAAAATAAAATGAATCAGAAAATTACAAATTTGAAATTTTTTATTAAAGTGTACATACATGTTGGAGAATTGTATATAATTTAATTATATCCATTATGTATATATTAGAGTATTAATGTCTTCATAATTAAATAAGTGTCCATTCGTTTGTCTAATAGAGATAAATTATTGATAAGTTATTGGACTATATACACAGACACAAGCACATGTAAACACACATAAATGGTCATAATTCTGGTGTCAGTGGCGTAGAGAAGTGGGTCAAGGGGTGCATCTCGCCACGGGCGCTACTCTCAAAGGGACGTGAAATGGTATATTTTACATATAATATTAATGGTTTCGAATGAAGGTAGCGCTAAAAAGGTATTATGCCCCCCGGGCGAAAGTTAAGCTTTATATGCCACTGACTGGTGTACAGAAACAGGAAGGTGGCGAGATCATAATACTTACTGTTAAATGTAATAAAAATACATCTTACAGTTAAATCATGCTCCTTTTAAAATCTATTATGTTATTCAAAAGCACTAATGATATGATGAGATGAGATATGAGGCTAAAATTGGTGCAAAAGTCACTATGAAACATATCTGAATTGTACAAGCTTGGAAACAAAATAAAAAAAAACAAGCAATTTAAGTCTTTTCCGTTTCGGACAAAGGACATTTTAGAGCATTTTCGCCGGTTACGCCAGGCCAAGACCTACAATATGATATATACATCATGGGTCTAGGACTTATGGTTGCTGAGATATAGGGCGCTCCTTTGTTAATATAGCTTATATAGTAAAAAAAACGGTACTTTATAAGCCCCCTTTTACGGCCCTCAGAGATCAGATCGCGAAACAGACAAAATGGTTTTCTTGGCAGGCCAAGACCTACAAAATGATATATACATCATGGGTCTAGGACTTATGGTTGTTGAGATCTAGGGTGATGACGGACAGACAGACAGACAGACGGACAGACAGACAGACAGACAAAACGGGGACAATAGAGCATTTTTTTTCGAAAATGCTCTAAAAAACTTTTAACTTGTATTTTTAAAACAGAAACAATGAGCTACTCTCAGACATGTATGAAATCGTACTAAAATGGGATCTAATCAACGTAAGTATAACATGTGATAAAACGGACATATAAATATTCATGCACTACTTCATAAGTCTACATCATGTTTCTAAACTACATTCCCAACAATTAATTTTAAAATAACACCAGAAGACATCAAACTAACATATTCCAGAACACAATGTCAGACAGTCGCCACTGATGAAGACTTTCACGTCAGTGAATGCTGCAAGACAATCTCAAAACAAGATCATTCCTAAATGCTACAAGAAAATATTGCAACTAAGAGCAGAAAATAAGAACATCCATCCCTTTTCTGTCTCTTAGACTGTCTCTAGTAGTAACGTGTTGTTGTTGTCATCACACTTGCTGGAATTGATGTAAATTTTTTCACGTACAAACCCTGGAGTTGGCAGGTTATAATTTATCTCTTCATAGTGGTTAGATTTACCACTAGCAGTTGTTTGTCGACAAAAGATTTCTGCAGATAACAAGACAAAAGTGTTATTTGTTTCATGATTAGCAGTAACATAGGCATACCTCCTAATCCGATCGCTCTAAATAATCCAACAATTGGGAATATTAACATAACTTGTCCGGTAAATTAGACAACTTATTTAAGACCAATGTTAAACCATTAAATTAAACCATCTTATTTCATTGTTATAGGAGTAATATTGTATAGGACAGTGGTCCCCAGCCCCCGGAACCTGGAATGATGGTACTGAGCCACCCAATAAACATTGTTATTTCTTTTTCATTTATTGTGGTGTATTTCTCTATGCGTAGTGCGACTTTCCATGAACAAGGGGTTAACCGGAAGTTGAGCGGCTGTAAGTGGCAGTGGTATTGTAAATCAAAACAATCTAAATATAAATATTCAACGCCCCCCCCCTCCCAAAGCGGACCGCGGGTAGAACAAGTTTGGGGGTCACTGGTCTAGAACCACGAGTGATTTAGAATACAAATGACTTTCAGATATTAATGAACTATTTTGGTGTACGACTGCAGTTTTTACTTTTCAAATTAAAATAGAATATTTGAAATATTTAGATTTGGAAATATAACTTTTTATCATGTTTCGCTTGTTTTTTGTGAGCTAAAATTTACGAATGACTTCAACCTGCTTTGATAAAATATTTTAAAATCTAGTATAGAATGAAACATTTTAAAATAGTAGCCAAGTAACCTCATTCTGGGAGTATTTAGTTTAATGCCACTATTCAATATTATAGTTAGATTTCAGTACTTACTAAACTTGAAAGCCAAAACAATTAGAACAATGATAATAATTAATCCAGCTATTGCAGGTATAAACAGATAATGCAGCTGAATGAATGTGTCAGTCAATGGCTTGTCCGTTTCTTGCCTTGTGTCTTTAACATCTGCAAAGCAAAGCATTTTAATTTTTGGTCTTCTGCTTAGAAAATTTTTGTTTTGAAAATTGATCAATGAACAGGAAATTGCTCATGATTTTGATTTGTCAATGATGTAATAGGTTGGTATTTTATAATGATTTTTAGATGATTTCTTTTTAATTCTGCATTTCAAGATATCAATTTGAAAAAATACGTAATGTTTTCTGAACTTAAGAGAAATTTTAGGCCTAAAGATTTTGTTTTTGGATTACATAACTATTTCTTCATATCTTTTTCCACTGTATAATTACTGAAAAAATATATTTTACGTTACTTTTGATTTTTATATTCTTTTTAAGATAATGGTGTGTAATTGTAATAGATTTTGTGAAAATAACAAGTTTTGTGAAATGGACGAATGTTATGACATAATATAACAGAGAAGAAATTGTTCTAATTATCTACACTTGTTAGGTCTTAAAAATTCATGAAGAAGAAAATTCTTTAAGCATGTACCAAATATGTTATTATCATTGCGGGGAAAAAAACAACATTTCTAATAATCATAATCTATTTTAATGGAATCATTCGACAGTTACCAAAACCAAATTTTATATTTAGTCTTCTTCTGTTTTAAATATGCATGGAATGATTCATTAGTTGTTAAAGCGAGGCAATGGAATAAAATGCACGCAATTTGAATGTAGAAAAATAAAGAGTTTGCATGCGTTCATTAAAAAAAGCAGTAGCGTTTTAACCTAATTGATTTTTCATCAATTTATCACACATTTAATAATAGATTTTAGAGCAGCGGCTCTTAAACTTTTTCTTATTGTACCCAAAAGAGTTCGAAAATGTATCCGCGAATACCCCTCACACGTAAGTTTGCAAATAAATGTACCTATTTTCATAATGGAATTATATGTCGCTGCGTACCCATGCGTGTTATTTCCGGTACCCTTTGGGGTACGCGTGCCACGGGTGGAGAACCACGGTGTTAGAGTAGGTTTATTTTAATTTCTTACCAAGATCGAAAAATATGGACATATTTTTTCCCGTTGATAATTGTTCATTTTGTTCACTGGCAATGACCATGGCTTCATATTGACCGGGCTCTATGTAGCTCCCTGACACTAGAAATGTACATTGTGATAGATGTCTGAACACTGTGTCAGACACCAGCTCTGTTGTTTTCAGTGCACCGTCAATAGTAAGGTACTTTTCCTAGCAGGCGAAAAATATATAGCACAAAAAATATTATTATACATTTTAAAATTACTTGAGTGGAGGTGTTTAGTGTGTACTGCACTGTTAGCTAATAAGAAAAAAAAAATATGGGAGCTTTATTACCGAAACAATAATGACATAAGCTAATGTCGTTGCTGGCTGTCGGCTTCGAAAGGCAATCAGTAGCCAGATGATTGTTGCCAGATAGGGGTGGTATCAGTTATTATTCTTCTCTCTGTTTGGGACCGAGAATGGAACAAGGTTGTCAGAATCAGCCCATACCCCTCCCCTTTTTTTTCCAAGATTCCACACACGAAATCAAAGTTGAAAGAAGAAGTTTAAAAACAAAGTTGGATTTAACGCCACGCACACAGGGCGATTAATGAAGTTTCCCGCTATTCCCAATTAATGAAGTGCCCTGCAATTCCCCCAACTATTGAAGGGCCCTGCAATTCCCCCAACTAATGAAGGGGCCCTGCGATTCCCACAACTAATAAAGGGCCCGACAATTCCCAACTAATGAAGGGCCCTGCGATTCCCCCAACTAAAGAAGGGCCCTGCAATTCCCCCAAATAATAAAGGGCCCGACTATTCCCAACTAATGAAGGGCCCTGCGATTTCCCCAACTAATAAAGGGCCCGATAATTCCCAACTAATGAAGGGCTATGCGATTTCCCCAACTAATAAAAGGCTCAGCAATTCCTAACTAATGAAGGGCCCGGCAATTCCCCCAACTTTGCAGTTTTTTCAATTGTATTTTTTTTATTGTCATTGTCTTTCTGTGTTTTAAAAGACCAAACTTTGTACTCTTGCACTTGAGGGCCTCAACCGAGCTGGATCCGACACTGGTCACAAACAAGTAAATATTTATCATTGGGAGCAATAGTATTTATTTACAGAGCTCAGTTAATTTTCTCTTTATTTATGTTAGAGTTAATTTCTCCTTGAATTATTTATAGAAATGACAGTGTGCGAGGAATGCAGGAATAGCCTACAATCTAGTTTATTCCTGATAAGTATTTTACTTTTTTCAGGGAAAATTAAATCGATATCTCGATCGATATAGCTGATCATTACTTTTTCTGTACACTAAACTAATCATTGAGCTGTAAGAAAGCTATTTCAATTCACTCACTTCTTTTTTCTGTAGAAAAATTTCACATCTAAAGCTTTCAGGAAATGTGTGAACGAAACTGCATTGAACAACGATTTCATTTCCATTTGTGTCGATGTCACATCGGCCATTTATATGTCCTAATGGCAAACATATTTAATATTAAATATTTTCATTATGTAAAAGAATTTCACAATCTAGCGTTTTAGGGCGAATAAACAGCAGCATATATTTGTAAAATATTAATATAACACGGAGTATGTACATTTAAGACAGCACTGAGTTCATCGGTCTATTACCTTTATCTTCAATTACAACTGGTTTACTTGGAGCCTCAGTTGTGTATGAATCATTTCGTGATTTAACTAAACATACTTTTGTCTTATTTAAGGAATCTGCATCGATTTCTTCATCACAATATTGTACAGAAAGTTGAGAGATACCTATTTTAGAAGCACATACAATATATTTTAGTATAAATGACATATAACTAATATTAAAGAAAGTTGTGAGCTACCTATTTTAGAAGCACATACAATATATTTTAGTATAAATGACATATAACTAATATTAAAGAAAGTTGTGAGCTACATATTTTAGAATCAGATACAATGTGCGATATCCTATATGTTATATAAATAATTTTAAAGAAGGGTAAAATAACTTCAATTTATTGTAGCCTTATTTGTTATATAACAAACGGCACTTTCATCAAATCAAAAATGTTTTACCGTCTTTAAAGAAATGTGTTGTAGTGCTGGCCCCGTACTGAACATCGCTCTCATCGCCTGTGATGTCAGGGAACATGGAGACATCGATACTGTAACTCCCAGTTGTTGCAGAGTGGAGGTGCACTTGCAGCTGACACAGTGAGTTAAAGTAGATTTTATCCCAAGTTGTTTTGTGCGTGTGCACGATGTCACTAACATTCATCTCAAATGTCTAAATAATATAGATTGATCGCAAAAAGATATGTAGCATTTATATTAGTGTTATCTAATCAATGTATATACCTATCTATTTAGAAATCTATTACATAGATGTAGTAAAGTTTCCCCATAGCCTAATATGTCATTGGGGGGCAGATGAAGTGTAGAATTCATCTGTTTTTTTGTAACCACAGTGGGATTAGCACACCCCCACTAACAGCCTTTACTTCCCCAACTTAAAGACAGGCACATATTTTTAAAGGTGTGTGAACAGACTGGTGGGGCTTAAACCAAATTTCACCAGGACCTGGAAAAATCACATTGGTTTTAATTCACAGATTAGCGTTTAATAAAATGTATATACAAACCAATTCTTCGGTATTTCATGGCAATATGACAAGACTTCAAAAAAGGCGTTGAGAAAGTATTGGGGGGGGGGGTCAAAATGTATATTAAGGGACACTGTTAGGATAAGATTAAAAAAAAAACAACTAAGTAGTGGAAGTGGGCATCTACGGACCTGGTAGCCCAAGACGATTCCCAGTTTGCCTATTTATATAGTTATGCCGCAGTTATATGTTATCTTTAAAAAAAAAAACAACATATTTACCTCATTGTGAACCATTTGAAATAGACAACGTGCTTGAGGGAAAACCCGTAACGCTTTACAGTTTATAATCAGGCTGGTTTCAGTCAGTTGTTTCTCACAATGGACTTGCTGAATTTTTACTAGAGATAAAGTTAATATATATTCATTACTTTAAAATTGAAAAGTATGGCAGTCAGACGTTTGCATTGCATGGTTATTACTTTATAATAAATGCTGTTAGTTGATTGTTGTTGTTGGTATCGTTGTTATTTTCTTAGAGATCAGTTTGAATATTTCTTAATAGGCCTACATATGTTTTAATACATATGTCAGATGCATGCACCCCTTCAGTATAACTTCCCCCCCCCCACTTTGACCTACAGTATCGATGTCACTATGTGACCTATCAATCAATTTTTTTTTCTACCGTATCGACTTTAAATTTGACTTATAACAAGTATCGTATAGGCTAAAAGATGTATTGTAAGTTATTTCACCAATAAGTGTTTAAATGAAATGTAGACATTTGCTTATTCTCTTTCACTTTAAGATTTATTGATTACCTTCATATTAGTACTATATCAAATACTTTAGGGCCACAGTGAGGGGAGAGACAGCCCGAACACCTGTTAAAGGCCTCAAATTTTAGGGTAGGTGGCCCATCGCTTTAAAATTTGTTTTTAAATGTATCTATTTTGCTGCAAAATTAAGGTGGATGGAGCCTACATCTCCCCCGTTGTTATGGTTTGTCAAGGCTCTTACTATTTCTGGTTGTGATTATTTAAAAAAAAAAAGAGTATATTTGTTAATTAATTTCAAATTAGATTTTTTTTTATATATAAATGCCTACCGTATGATTTCAAGAAACATTTGCTAACAACCGATTTATGATTCTGTACACCTTCCACGTATTTCAAGACCCACTTTCCGACCTCCCTTCTTGTGGCGTTGTAAATGGTATGATTGATTAGGTACGACCCGTCACTGTATGGCGTTATGCGGGTGTCGGCAACATGGTCGTAGTAGTTCACACACGTCATATCTGTGTCACACGTGGCGTATATGACGCCATCTTTCTCCAAGGCAACCTTTGGCCTGTCATGTTCAGTAGGTCTCCACGGCCATAGGAAGCTGTAGGGTCTGTTCTCTTCCAAAGGCTTACAATCAGATGCTTATGAAGTAAAAAACAAAAAAAAAAAACTAGAAAGACAATCATCTATGTCAGTGGTCCCTTAGCCCTCGGGCCGTGAACCGATAGCGGTTCGTTGATTTAACGGTACTGCCCCCCCCCCCCCGAAACATTAACCTATTTCCTTTTTATTTAATGTGGTATTTTTCTCTCTCTCGGGATTGAACGACAGATTAACCGGGAGCTGAGTAGCTGTGAGCGACAGTGGCGTTGTAAATCTAAATTAGAAATAGTTAACGCCCCTCCCCCACCCCAAATCAGTGAGCAATTATCAATTGTTGACCTGTCCGTGGCGAGAAATAGGTTGGGGGTACCACTGATCTATGTGATAGTCAACATCTGCACCAGGGGCGCAACCAGTATGTCGAAATTGGCAGGGCCCAAAATATTAGGTACGATGAAAATGTGTATGTCTGCCCCCAAATTTTAGTAGGGTCGAATACCACTGGCTTGATTTTTTTGGTAGGGACCCGCACGACCCGTACATCGGTTGCGCCCATGCTCTGCATTAAAAGAAAAAAAAAACCCCAACCAAACTATATTAAATATCGACTGAAGCAGAAGTTCAAGGATATTTGTACCGCTTCCATTAAATCCGTTTCATGACCCTTGTCCACTAAATTTTGTTAAATGGACATTTTTTTAAAAACTCTATTATGTACGAAAAAGAGGGAAATTTCTCTTTTTGATCTCACGTAGGACAACGTACATACTCAAATACAGATTATAGACCTGCATTGTACCATTTAGTCATTTTAAAGCAACATTCTAAAAAAAAAAAACTCCAACGGAAATCGGCGATTTTGAGCCTGATTGGCGTCCAACATATTACGGCTTTATGCTTGTAGTTTCACGTAACTGATTGGACCATTATCGTATATGCAGACTCCACAACAGCATATTGGGGCTGTATTCAGTGGCGCAACCGAAGGGGGGAGCTTGAGCCAAATCATCAATACATAATTTACGTTATAAAGTTACAAAAAAGACTGTCAAACTGTCTCTTTTCAATATGTGACCCCCCCCCCCCAGCATTTTTTGCTGGTTGCGCCACTGACTGTATTTGCCGCAACGTAAGCAATCCTGTTTTAAGCTAATCCCGGTACATATTAGATCTTTGAAATTGAATCTACTAAGAACATATTTTTATATTCATAGCAGTTGTGTGCCTGCTTCCTTTAAATATTTTCGGGGCTCCAAAGCGTCTCCTATCGATATTAAAAAAAAAAAAAGTTCACTAAACCGAATGATAAGTTGATAACTAAAAATAAGCTAACATTCATTTGTTTTAGCTGTATTTAATAATTTAATGTGAATATGAAAAAATTTTTGGCAATTAACTTAATTATTATTACTTTTTGCATAACTAGTTTGAGAAGCTTTTTTAAATTTGATTGCTTAAAATTGATCAACGCATTATGTAGTTGTCAAAGAATGACCAAACTTTGCCTTTTATATTTTTCTAGATTTCTGAAAGAAATACTCACCAAACAAGGATGAAATACTAGATAATAAAATGACCATTAGCAGCATATTTTTTACTTTGATGATGTATTCTTCAGATGTCAAAATGTTTAGTTCTAGGAAGTGGATGTGAAATAAAGAATTTGACTCAAGTAAAACAGATTATATCAAAAAGCAACATTTTAGTTCATTTGCAAATATTTTATTGACTGTAATAAAAAATATTAAATATCCCATACAAACAGATATTTGTGCATACTTTTAACGTGTCTATATTTTATTTTTGCTACAGTTTAAACACACCTTAGGGCATTTCGGAAAAAGTAAATAAAATGCACTTACATAGGTCTGCAGTATTTACAAGTTAGTCCTGATCAGGCAGTATTGATTATGGCTACATACTCAAATGTCTATTGCTTGATATATTACATTTAAGGAAGTGAAATAAATATTCTTGGAATTAATTTAAATAAAGACCACAATATGAAAAAAAGGTCAAAGATCGAACCGTCTATTTATTTCTTGGAAGACTTTTAACTGATTTTGTCATGTGTATTTTTGAATCAATCAAATGTAAATGTCTTACTACAGCCGATCTCAGGTGTCTATAGTTAAAAAAAAAAAGAATGAATTATGTTGATAATAAAAAAAATCGAGATGTTTATCGCCTCAATGTACATCCACTGGCACATTCGCAGAACTGGTCAATAGGCAGACGGTATGACCATGAACCACAAACAGTAGACGGGAATGAAATGGTTAAAATACTTTGGGACGTGTCGTTCCACACTGATCGGAAAATCAATGTGTAAAGACATGATTTTATTTCATGAAATTAAATGAATAAGACTTGCCAGCTTTTTTATAAATCTTTCTTCTGACAAAACACGTACAACAAAAAAAAAAAGAGCCATTTGTGAGATTGCTGGGAGTTGAAGAGAAAGATCTTAACATCACTGTAAGTATACTAAGGAAACCAAATAAAATGTGAACTTTAAAAGGATGCATTGGTAGGGACAGTCAACATCGTGAGGGGGGAGGGGGTCTCTCTCTCCAAGAAATAAAACCATAGGCCTAGTGAACGTAATGACCCAAGGAATGAAATGTGCCAATCAGTGGGGGGGGGGGGGGGGAATACTTGACTGCACACATATTGATAATGTTTTAGATAAATATATAAAAAAAAAACAACTTAACATACTTCATATGGTGACATAAATGGGGGGGGGGCGCATGGTATTAAATCTGCTGCCGAACGGGGAAACGTTTTGGATTTAGCGGTCAGGTTTCAAATACGTTTCGTTTATAAATGAATATTCAAGAATCATCATATATAATAATACTCTTTTCCAGTGTGCGTTAAATCGAAAGTAAAGAATTAATACAATAGTATTCCAGTTGAAAATAAAATCATGAAGAAAATCGGATCTGCCCGAAACTAAAAATAACCAAGCCTATTAATCAAGCATAAGGGGATATAACTATATGCAGAGGTTTTGCACGGTACAGATAGTATTATATATACTATAGCTAACTGCAAAATTCGCTCTGAATGAAACCAGTTTGATTCCGCAAAATAAAATTCGAATTTTTTTTACAATTTTCGCTCTGCCGAAATTAGTCAAAGCAATAACTCAAACCGTGCCAACTTATAATGGTGCTTGGGTGGCATCTGCCGAGCTAAAATGCAATATTTCAGAATACTATCTTTATTAGTATTAAAATATTCTCAATCTCAGAGCATTCAATATTTTAAACACTTTTTTTTGCAACTTCAGAAATTAGATAAAATAAAGAGAGACATTTTTTGATATTTTACATTTGTTTTGCCGTCTAAGGTGTGTGTGAAGTCCCTTGTAAGGATGAGATGAAATATCTTAGATCCTGTAAACCACTAATGGGACGGCTTTAATGATGCCCTTCTTTCATTCCCACCATAGCCGATAGTGCAATGGCCATGGAGACACCACGGGAGATATATCTAGAACTTTAGCCGAGTCCTGAAAAATTTCCTTGGTCCTCACCAGAGATCGAACCGGGTACCTTCAGGTCGACAGCAGTCGAGCGCGTTACCGCCATCTAAGGTGGAGGGGGTGGTGGTTGAGGTATTAAATCTTATATGTAAAAAAAAAAAAAAAATGAAGTGGTAATTAATAATTTACTGGTAACGAAAACTGAAAAAAATATTCAGTAAAAGTAGAAACACAATTAAAAAAAAAAGCGAATCAAAAAGAGCAGCTGTTTATTTTTATTATCAATACATACAAATAAATGAACAATTTTGAAAAAAAAAAAATACAGATATAAGAATAAGTATGGAACTTGAAACATTTTATCAATAACATGAAACCAAAAAAAAACTGTTTAGGACTGGTGACTAGAATAAAGTTGATATTGTTATATATACAAGTTGAGGATTTTGTCACGCATTGTCATATGTGTAACACCTTGTGGCAGAGAAAATACAAATCAGACGGTCAACATCTCATACTCCAAGACAAAGACCACAAGGATTTTCCATAGGGAAACCTTGACACTGGACATTGGCAGCACAAGAAATATAATTCTAGCAAGCCCCCCCCCCCCAAATATATCACAGCTTTTTGAACTAGTTAATTCTTGTGAAATTCCTGGAATGGGTAAATAAAAAGAAAAATCATATTTCAACAAATGCTACAATCTTAAGTGACTAATATTTTATCAGATAATAATGCTTCACCTGTAGAGAATGTTTAATCATTAGAAACACATTGTAAAATAATTCTTAGATGGACTGGTGCAGGACAATCTAAATTATATGTAGTACAATAGAAAATCACTTGTGATGTTTCAGAAAAGGAAATAACAGAATGAATAGCAAATTTACTGATAGGCCATAAAAGAACATAGCTGTAGGTAATTATAATATTGGTAATTTTAACGGAATGAAAGAGCAGTTAGATAAGCATATTACAATGTGACCAGACATAAATAATTCTGATTGTCAAAAACCTTATTCTATACACAAGCAGATCATAACAAACTTTCTGAAATACTTTATGTTACCATCATGAAATTTATGGCACTATAAAGCTTTATTGGTACTATAAAAACTTTATGTATTGTATAGTGGCACTATGATATTTAAGTTACACATGTTTAATAATCACAAGAGTAGATTGTTTAATGATAGTTGACATTTGAAGAACTTACAACAGAATGCAAACTTGGTTCATGATTGATAAATATTTGCAATATTATACTGGATTAGATATAACATGAAAACTGATTTTTTTTTATTACCATAGTTGTAGTTTGATGTACTTAAAATATTTTGATGTCTTGATAGAAATCAAGAAATAATGGATTACTTGCTCCCTTGTTGCAAAATAGAAGAGTGAGGTTATTTTACATGAGGGTTAGTTGTCATAATTGTTTTTTCTGAATGTTTGTTAGTATGTTTGAAGCAGTCTTCTTTTGGTATAATATAAATAATGGATAAATAAATAAAGGTAAAATAATGACTGCTCTGTTGATTTCAAGAAACTGGCCTTTATAGTTTTACCAACAATTAAAAAACATTCAAAACAGCTTCGAGAAGTAACTTTTAAATTTTTTTGTAAAATCTTTACCTAATTAACATTTTGCAAACTTTTAAAATATTACTATAGCTAAATTATCAATATGAAACTGTTATCATATTAGTATTACGGATAGATAGTTATTTTGATAAAACTCGCCTCCAAGCCTTGTGGTGCAAATTGTCGTTTTTTAAAAGGGGCAAGTTGTCTAATGGAAAAAAATATTTCTGGCTACTTTATGTACTATATACTCTTATGTAAGCTTTTAAATTAGTATTGATAACAAATAACATTTATATTAATATGTACAATATTTACCAATTTTCTATATTATTATATAAATAAAATTAATTTTAAATTTACATCATGGTTCGAAACCATAGAAGAAAAACTAGTAGAGGTACAATTGCAAAAAAATACAATACTTGAAGCAGTGAGAGGAGTAAAATTGAATGGCAGAACAATATCACAAGTGTCCGCAGATTTTAACATCAATTACAAAACTCTGCAGTGTTTCCTAACCAAAGCATCTGCAGATGATAATGAAGGAAAGTTAACAATACCTTCATTTAATACTGGTTATATGTATCCTAGGTTTGTACAATGATAAAAGTTTCCTTTAAAGTTTATATTAATATTTTTATTGATATTTTTCAAAAGAGTTAATAAAATATTTGTAGAAGTAGAAGACATGTGTTGACAGAGAAACTCCAACTTGAGCTAACTAGCTACACAGTAAAAGCTTATAATATTTATTTTGGCCTCACACCAATAGAAGTAAGGAAAGGACCATAAACAGTTCTGTCAAGGGGTTGCATCTTATGAGTAAAGTGGGGTGGAAAACTTGGCATGACAATGCCATTAGCTGTAGCATAGTCTAGGGCATTTATAGACAAATGGGAAAAATGAATGTTGTGTGAAAGAAATAATGTAATTAACTTTTGATATGATATTTTGTGATGTTTGATTCAAGTTCTTACATATTACATTTTGTAAAATTGATTTTTGGCCTTCGTAGTAGTCTAGGAGGGGCGCATTAGTCCATACAATATTAATTAGAGTAGTGGTGTCGATGTTGAGGCAACATGACATGAGTGTAGTTGGTCAGTGGGAGTTATTATACCCACTACTACTCCCTTCACAGGGAACTCGACCCTAGATTTTATCTTCAGGTGGGGCAAATGTCACATTTTGTGAGTTCTTTGGATGATATCTAAGCCCTCCCCTATAGGGGCATACAGACGCGAGATTGTAAACAGTTGCCATTTTGTTGCACCAAGATTCACGGATTGGTTTTAAAATGGCGATGAGCTATCTTAAAGGCTGTTGCATTATTTAGGATACTGAGAGTAAAAAAAACACCAAGGTGAAAGAAATAAACAATTTACTGAACACCAGAGGATGCCAGTTTCTTGCCAATATTTCCCGATGGAATGATAGTAAAGTGAAGATTGATAACATGCGGATTTGGGCTGGACATTTTGTTTCAGGTAAGAATTTTAAACATTTCAATGAATATAAAAGTATATTAAACACCAATTAGAAGATTTATAAAAAAAAAATATGAAAAACTGTATTACATTAATAATAGCATTACTAATATTAGCAAAAACTATAAATTAAAATACTATTATTCTTGCTTGTAAACTGTTATTAATACTATGGACATTACAATATAGATTTAGTGGTGAATGTAATTAAATTAAATATTTTACAGCATATTAATAGGACAGATTAAATATTTTACAGCATATTAATGCCTATTAAAGGGAAAGATTTTTAAAAAATACTAAAAAATCTTAAAAAAGACTACCAATTTATTTAGACTGTAATTTTTTTATAAATAATAATGATAATAACCATCTATTTCATAAGAATTGCATTACAGATTTATGAACACTTCCATTAAAAAAATCCTAAATATTATTTTTTTTTATTTTTTTAATATTTTAGGTGGACCTGCTAATCTACAAGATACTGGTACTACAAATGTTGACTGAGCATCTACACTTTGTTGCTAGCTGGTAAAAAAGATGCTGACTTGTTACCTATTTTGTTACTAGATCATAACAATATTAATCTGCCTCATGTTAAAGCTTCTCATTTAAGAAATATGAGCAGTGTACAGAAGAAAATAACTGCCCAGAGTCTGGTTTATCTACAAAGCACATTGATGTCGGCCAAAGACAATACAGGCCTTAAATTTAGAAAAATCAAAAAAAATAATTTTTGGGCCACCCTACTGGGTATCTTTGGGATAGGCGGGATAAATTTCAATATTCAATGATTTTGAATACAAGTTAATTTACATTTGTCGGACACTCGCAAGTCAGAGAAGTGGAGGCTTACTTAGATGGCCACCTAGGAGCGAGTGAATGTTGTGTGAAAGAAATTATGTAATTAACTTTTTGATATGATATTTTGTGATGTTTGATTCATTTTCTTACATATTACATTTTTCGGCCTACTTAGTAGAATAAGAGGGGCGCATTTGTCCATATGATGTAAATTAGAGTTGTGGTGTCTATGTTGAGGAAACATTACATGAGTGTAGTTGGTAGGTGGGCATTATCATACCCACTACCACTCCCTCTTCACAAGGAACTCGACCATACATTTTATCTTCAAGTGGGGCAATTGTCACATTCTGTGAGTTTTTTGGATGAAATCTAAGCCCCCCCGCCCCCAATTTCCTTATCCCCCTCCCAGGGTACTTCATCGACTAAGGGGGAGATGACAAAGGAGGTAGTCAAAGAGCTGAAATCCAGCAATCGTGCAAGAAAAATTGTCCGTCTAAGCACTAGAGCGCATGCGCGTTGGCTGTATCTGTAGCCACTGCGTAGTAAAAATGTTTGCCTAACCTACCAGGGACTTTTATGGCCACACCATATCTCTGGATGACAGCTGTAGTCATAGGGGCAGCAAAATTTAGTTTGTGACAAAGAGTTTAAGTCAAAAGGCACTATAATTCTGCACTCCCTATTAAAAGAAGTTGATACAACTGTTGCACCACCAGAGTCATTTCCCTGTCACTCTGAACATTTAAAAAAAATAAAGGGAAAGAAAACCCCCCCAAAAAAAAATATTTTAGAGCTAAGGTTCCATGCCCACCCACAACCTAAAAAACAACTCAAACTGTATCTTGTGCCTTTATCTCCGCTGAAGTTCATATACCCCACATGAAGTTAAGCTTTTGAAAAGCATTCAATTTTGAAAACAATGTGTATTAAAAAAAAATATTTTATTTGTCTAGAAATTTATTTTCTTAAAGACGCACGGAAGTTAAAAAAGAAAAGTTCATGAAAAAAATCAGAAAAACACAAGTATGCATGTTAAGAATGTAGGTTCCTGTTAATATGGTTAGGTAAGAAGGATAGGAGTTTTCATCATTGTACAATGCTATAATGAAAGCGAAGAATTGGGTTTGTATGAACATTGGGAATATATCATTGAACTTTTTTTATTTTTTTTAAATTTACTGTTTTCATTAATTTATTTCAGTTATTTTGAATTCATGGTCAATGAATTTCAATATGTCCTTTTTTTCCACAATAATGTGGGAATATCAAGAACTGTAGCAAGTGGAATGGATCAAATAACTGTCAGATGAATCTCTGATGTTTAGAATGGTCCATGGATGCACTCAAAATGTTAACATGCAAAGCTCAATTTCTGTGTTACTTGTTTCCAGATCTTAAATGAAAAGGAATGAATTCCTAAATGCCTCGTTCATGGAACTAGACAAAGAGAAAAACAAATTGACTATCAAGTCAATTGAAGGAGTAGAGACATCTCTCAAAAGCCAATTAAATAATTAAATACTCAAAAGCTTCTGAGTGTGAGAGAAGAACTGGCAAAAGATGGAAATGTTTGTGATGCTGGTGAACACTGATATGCATATGTCACAGAGTGACTGTGTGCGCTGTGCGTTTGGACAACGGTATGGTATGTATGAGCAGGGGAGAGCATGAGTGTGTAACTGGAGACTGAGTTGTATTGTCTGTGGGTGTGTGTGTGTGTGTAGCTGGACTGTGTGTACAGTTAGTTGATGTCCACCCATTTTTTGATACATTAAGGATAAAGTTAATCTAATACCTAAATCATAAAAATATATGCGGACAAACAGATCGTTCCACATTAAGCGAACAGAATAACCCCAAGAAGTTTGAAAAAAAAGGGTTTACAAAAATGGCTGGGGTGTGAGCAGATTTCTATCCACAGACAAGGAAGTAATGGAAAAGAATCTGCTTTGGATGAGAAATGTAACAATGGCTTCTCCAGTTCTTAGGCTTTAACTGTATTCAAAAATAAGATGCATATTTATGATAAGCTAAAGACCTTTAAGCTGGGCACAACCCAAGACGCTATGGAAAGCTTGCATAATAAGTTCTAGTCTCTTTGTGCTGTAAAACCCAATTTTAATCCAACAAGAGAGCGGTGGAAGTAGAATTTTAGACAAAATTAAATTGTGTTAACTAGAAAATAACAATGTTTAAATGAACAAAAATGTATAGAAATAATTTCTCAAGCTTAAATCAGACTAATATGAACTGACACGGCGTAGAGAAATTTCAGTCACACGGTAAGGATGTCTAAGCAAGGTACCTTTGTATGCTGCCTAATGGATGTACAAAAAGTCTTTGCAGAGGAGAAACCAAAGAAAGTGGTGTGACGGGACAAAGAAGAAAAGGCAGAGACAGAGTTGGACTGACTCATGGCTTTAAAAAGAAAACTCGTTGGATCAAAAAGTGGTAACATGGCACCACATTACACAATTTTGACCTGGCTGTAAGGCAGGGCTAGTGATTATTTAGACATGATATAACAATTGATAGCTCAAATAAGAGTTTTTTTTTGCATAATATTAAAGCTAGATATAGCTATAAGTCTCAGCCATCAAAATAAAGTACAGAAAAAGCTGGGCCAACCATCATTTGATGTTCAGGTGAAACAGAAAAAAAAAAGGGAGGCTACACTGCCTGTCAGACTGGACCAAATGAAGATGAAAAATACCATAATGTACCAGAATTTCTTGCATTTCATCGTTGCATGCACATTTTGTAGCAGATCTGGAAATCTTACTTGAATCTTAGAAATAGTTTGTGTGAAAATGCATCAAGGTAATTATTTTTTTTTATTTCATCATGGTTTATTTAACAATAAAATAATTTCTGTTGTATCAAATAGTCGACGCAAAAAAGTTGATGTGCTTCTTGAGCTCATTTACTCGGAAACTGAACTTTCAAGATTCAACCGACACAGTTAGTGACAGCTTTGGAATTGTTTAAATAGCAAATAAAAACAGTGACAGTGATTAAGAAAATAGACAAAATCGGATAAGCATGTCTGAAATTAAAACCAAACCTTCCTAAGATAAAAGAAACTGATATGTTAGAGACGGGAAATTATTTATCTGGGGCTACAGCCATGCCCAAATAGCAAGAAGTGGTCATTGTCATAAAATGTGCAGGGTCAAGGCTACGTAAGTATTCGATCATCTCTCAACTACAGACTTGGAAGACCCAATAAAACAGAAATCGCAATTGAAAAAGATACATACTGCTGTAGCCCTAGGAACTAAGGAGTTCTCAAAAATTCCTGTCTCTGTAACTATTATTCAGGGTGAATCCTATAAGCGCATGAGCAAATTTCAAGGAAACGTTGTTACCACAACATGTCACCTTATGAACTAGTGCTCAACACGAGAGAAGCAATAATACACTCCTGTAGATTGGCTAAGATGAATACTGAAAGGGCTAATTGTTATTACCACGATAACAAGAATGAGAATTGTCGCTACCTCATGGAACTTAGTGAAAACGACCGGGTTTTGGTGAGGCTTCCACACAATAGTAAAAGGGGATTAACGTGGCAGGGCCCTTTTTGTGTGATAAGAAGGGTAACTGATGTTAATTATGTGGTCGAAATGAACAAAAGAGAGTCAACATTGCATGTGAAATTGTTTAGGAAATTTAACATGCCCCCAGCTGAATGTGAACAATGGATTAAAGATGTTTAGTCCTCGAATGGCTGTAGCAGTTGACAGTAACGACAGCCCAGACATCCACGCACCAACAACATCAGCAGAGATAGTTAAAACAGGGGCATTGGACCAAGAAATACCACAGGAGACAAAACAGAAGTTTAAAGAAATGATTATTGCCTACCAAGACATAATAACTGATGTCCCTGGCAATACTGATTTGATACAGCATGATATTAAATTAACATAAAAAACACTGATTAGACAGAAGCCATATACTACACCATTACACTAAGAAAAAACACCACCAGATATCTCCTCACTCATAACAAACCCTTTTCGAAATTCAATTCACCCCACCATAATATCCTGACAGTAACATAAGATATCTAAATAATTAATCACTCCCTTTTGGAGAAAAGAATGCAAGGGTGCAACTTTAATGATAAGAGAACTTGACCAGTATTTCAAGGTTTGATTAGACAGGGGAACTTTCCTCGACAACCAATTAAATATCTACAAGATATTTGAACCAAAAATCTATCATATGTACAACAAAGCAAGCTGTTCAAAAATTACCCCATAAATGGGGCTATAAGGTTTAGCTTTCGTGGGACAATTCTGGAATTATTCATGACCTAGAAGTATATTCTGACAAAATTGAACAAGGTCAATATGATATTAGAGCTGAAGGAAACATTGTATTTCATCTTCTTCAATATATGCCCAAAAGAATCTTATGTAAATACTTTTGTGTCTAAATGTATGTTGTCATCATTTTATATTATAATGCTATTATGATTAGGAGGGAAAAATGTTGGATTATGTAGTCACCTATGGGACATCCCATCACTAATACACTTAAGTGAGTCAAGGACTTTACACCCACAAGATGATGTCACCTAAGAGCCAACTTGTATGTTTCTATAAATTTCATTAAAATGTGGCTTGACATTTTTAAGTCCTAATAAATATCATTGTGTCTTGCATAAAAATGTTCCATAATTGACGATGACAAAAAAGCCCTAAAGATTGCTTTTACATAACAATATATGAATAGGAAAAAATCCCTTCATTTAAAAAAGATAAAGACAATATATTCAATAAAATGTAATCAGTTTACCATTTTACACTACAAATTGCAATTGTGAGGTGTAAATATTTTGAACTGTAGTATCTTCATGAAGATGGACAATCCATAGAATATGAACTTTGAAAAGAGTATTCTTGCTCTAGCCGGATCACTCAGCAACCTGGATTTAAAGTTGAAATAAAACAAAAATAAGTTCATTTATTTATTAATAAAGTGAGAAAAGATTGAGAAAAGTTATAACTTCTATTTTTATTAAATAAAATATGAGAAAAAATTAAACAATATAAATTTTCACCATACAATATTATTGGTTATTGGCCAGGTGCAGATAACAGGTATTCAATGTCCTTTATGGCAATTCTATTTTCCATCGTAGCCTTGCTTTGGTGGGGATGAGGAATAGGAAACAATCATCCTTACTCAGCATACTGACACTAAGATAATTGGGTAAAAAATGAATAATTAGCATAGTCTATTGCATAAGGGGTAAATCTTACTCATAAATATATATTCCTTAAAATTCCTTTCCAAAAGGAAGTAAATGGATTAAAAAAAAATAGTAAAAATTTTAAGTGAAAAAAAAAAGAAAAGGTAAAAGCACAATTATATTTTTATGTCCAAGTGAAAAAATGATGAATACCTAAGATTCCTGTTCATCCAAGACCTGGAGACAAGTAACATAGAAACTGAGCTTTGCATGCTGAAACAATTCTGTAGATTTTAACACAAAATAACTAAGGATTAATCTCAAAAGTTAATCTCTGAAAATTCAAGTTTTAAAACTATTCATTAAAACTAATTTAAAGTAAATGGCTTAAAAAAAACTTTGTGGCCTACGTGCTAACTGTCACTGCAAAGGTCTTTCACCAGGACATGGAAAACTCTTGGTTCTCACTGAGAATCAAACCCAGGACTCTCTGCAGACAGTCAAGCATCTTCACCACTCGGCTATCAGTCCCACTAAATGATCAAGGTTATATAGAAATAAAACCATCATTTTAAGTACATAAAATTATTATGCACTTAAAAATGTAGCTCAAACTTCATCAATGAAATTATAATTACAAAAAATTCTTAATGATGTATTAAGTCTCACATAAACACACATCCATTACTATCAGGAAAATATGACTTTCACAAAACAAAAACAAACAAACCGGTGGGGAGGATTTTAGGTTTTTACACCTTATTTATGTTATTTAAGTCTAGAAAAAGTTAATAGAATGAAATTGCAACACTAATTACAGGGTAACAAATATGCTTTGCAAAAGCCTTTAGCTTATAGTCATCAGATTGGGGAGAGTGGTATTGTTAATCCTCCAAGGATTATTGAAAATAATTAATTCACTGTAATCTACTACAAATCATTGCTTATAATAGTAATTTTTCAAATGTAAAGGAGTAAGATTTTGTAAACCGACTTCCCAATAGCAACAAAGCATAGTTGCCTTCCACTACAAACCAATTAAGACTAGAATAAAATTGCAAAATTAAAGAAAAATAATTATTAAATTAGACCCATCACTTATATTTCACAATGCATCATCTACAAAAGTGTCTTGATTTAAATGTATATTTCGCTCAATGATAATTCAGCTAGTGAGCATTCTACTATGTCAATCATTTTTCACTACATTATTATGCTAAATTTTTGTATTTACTTTAGAAAAGCAATTTAAATTAAAATGATATCCAATAATATACAAATGATTAATTCAGCATTTCTAAATTTCAAAAAGATGTTGCATTAGCTTACATAAGCTTTGAGAGGACTAAATCTCATAATTCACAATTGAGAGGCAAAATTTATGCTATTTGTCTAATTAGATATAAATTAAATCTGAATAAAATAGCATAATATGACTTTTAAATGATAATAATTATCAACTTATCAACATATTAATTTATTATTAGGGCTGTACCGGATTGTAATTTTTAGATCCTGCAGGATCGGAACCGGAATCGGATTTAATATTTGAATCCTGCCGGAATCGGAACAGGAACCGGATTTTACCGAATTAGATAGCAATTTTTCCAAATGAAGTAGTAATTTCTCGCCTAACATAAAAAAAGATATAAGAATGAAAAATAGAATAAAAAATTTAGTTTTTAAGTACTAGATAGTAAAAAACAGTTTAACCATTTAGATCTTGAAGACTGACTAAAACCCCTTCCCCAATCTTGAGTTAAGAAAGATAACTCTGTCAAAATAACAGGTTCTTCGTTTTAAAAATTTATTTTAATAAAGCTGTACCTAATTTAACTTGATTTCTATTACAATCAAACAAAGAAATGGATAACATATCTTAGAAAGTATAATAAACATGTTTATTACTATGGAACCGCCCGATAGCTTATTTTTCTTTAGTTTTCCATAGTGACGTCACCGAACCGTGTTATTTCATTCATACTTTCATTTAAACCATTATATGACTATTTCCCATAAAAACGCAAATTAAAATGCATTTCAAATCTAAATCAATATCACTTTAATGTTCAATTAAAAATGTATCTTCAAGTTATTTATCTAAATATGTGAGGAATTTTAATCCAAATAAGTGAGCAAAATCCACTAAAATTAAAAAAATGTGCAGAAAAATAAGTTATTGAACTTTTTTAAACCTTAAACACCCGAAAATAGATCGCTATGTCTCGCTCTTTAAAAAGAAATTTAAACTTTGATAGCTAAACATAGTTTATAGAAAACATGGAATCAAAAGTAGCTTGAAGGTAAGTTGTCGGCATTTCTAAACCAGGGTGCGGTACCTTTTTGAGACGGAAGAGCCTAAAGTTATAATTCACAATTTTCTCAATTTTTAAAGAGCCACTAAATTTGTTGTTTCAATATTACGAGCCGCAGGTTGCCGATCCCTGTACTAGTCTAAGTACGATTCAAATCTTCCTTTTTAATATATTTGTACTTACATATAGAACTAAAAGCGATCGACGTTATTGTAGTTTTAAAAAGCAAAGGAAGTTATTGTTTTAATTTAATTGTATAGCGCTAAATATTTCAAAATTATGTTGCGCTAAAAAATTTCTTACAAATTTCAAACAACAAAGAAATCCGGCTTAAATCCGGTACATTTTAACCGGAACCGGATTTGTTAAAACTGCCGGAATCCGGCTTAACAGGAACCGGAATCGGATTCCGGTACAGCCCTATTTATTATTATAGAAAATAACATATCACATTAGCTATTCTGCATGATTTTAAAGTTATAAAGAAATTAGATGGTTCAGTGTCAATGAAAATATTTAGCACCACCACCACCTCCCGTTATAACTTAAGTATTAAATGATAGACCTATATATTCTATAGCATATCCAAATCTCATCTGAGTATCTCAAATCATGACAAATGATTTAAAAAATACAGGCTTTTTAGGGAGAAAATGATAATTCAGCCCCAATCTTATACCGTTTTTCACCACTAAAATGTTATAATTTAGCATCTACTATTTACTTCTTCAGCTAGATTTTAAATCTTGCCGCTTTGGAAATGGTTGGTATTTATGCCTTAGGAATTTCACCTTTTTTTTTTTACTGAAGTCCCTAATAATATTGAACTATGGGTAACTATCATGACAATGTACAGCAAATGTGAATGAAATTCCACTCACAAGATAAATAGTTCCTGCATATACTATTGCAAGCCTATGCCAAGGTTCTTAGTGTGAATTAAACATAATGGACCTTTTCTTAAAAAATGTAATTATAAAACAATTATGAAAAAAAAAGAATAAGAGATGAAGTTTAATACAATTTAAGTGTATTATCTGGTTGCGTGCCATAGGCCACTACTGTAGCACAAAAAATTGTTCTGTTTGCGCCATAGGCCACTTATAGGTCCAAGTTCTGTTTCATTTTAACTGTTATTTCGTATTATATTAATTTTATGGATTGATTTGTACAAGACACTAATAATAACTTCAAAATAATTAATTTGTTGAAAAATATATGTTTATCAATTAAAATTATCTTTTTCAAAAAATTACTGAACAAAAGAATTTAGAATTAAATTAATCCTTATTAAAATTCCTTTTTTTTTAAAATAATATATATATACTTAATCGAAAAAAAATTGTTAGAAATAACCCAATTATCGGCGCAACCCGTTCATTTTTCCTGTGGCACTAAAAGATTAGAAAAGACAAATACATGGCATCCATAATCTCGAGTACTATGTCTAGGTACTATGATATTGTCTATATCATCCTAATCTAGGTACTTTGATAAAAAATTCAAAATGTATATAACATGTCAAATCATACATAGATCAATAGAGCTCTAAAAATGCTTTAAAATGATACCTTGTTTAAGTATGTATGTCTTTTGGTTATTGAGATATTCAATTTCTTGTGCCGAAAAACAGGCCTTTTTTTACTATAGAAAAAGTCAAGAAAATTGTGGCCCGAATTTTGAGATTGGGCTACTAAAACTGACATAACTTTTGAACCATTTAAGCTAGCAGGCTCAAATTTTCACCACTGATAAATGATCCTATTTACTTATAAAATAAGGTCAATTAAACATATTTAAGTGATATTAGTCTATGCACTTAAAGAAAAACAAATACAAGTGCTATACAATTTTAGAAATGAAAAATACTGGAAAGCAGCAAAACCAAATAAAAAATGGTACAAGCCTACAATTTTTCACCAAACGATAGGTGGCTGCACGTGCATTTCATTTTGCAATGAAAAACAACTAAAATCATATTGGTTTAAAAAATAGCAAAAAAATCATTATTATAAGGCAACTGATGAATAACTCAAAAAATTGCTGCCTGGGCTTTGGAGATTGGGCTACTAAAAGACGACAACTTTTGAACCATTTAAGCTAGCAAGCTCAAATTTTCACCACTGATAAAGCATCCTATTGACTTTTAAAATAAGGTCAATTAAACATATTTAAGTGATATTAGTCTAGGCACTTAAAAAAAAACAAATACAAGTGCTATACAATTTTAGAAATGAAAATACTTGAAAGCAGCAAAACTAAGTAAAAATGATACAAGCTTCACAATTTTCACCAAACATGAAGTGGTTGCATATGCATTTCATTTTGCAATGAAAATCAACTAAAATCATATTGGTTTAAAAATGAATAACAAAAAATCATTACTACAAGCAGGCTTAAAGGATAAAAATACTAAATTTACAAAGAAACATAGATTAAAAAATTCCAAGATGCATGCTTCAGTGCAAAAATAATTGTGCATATTTCATTGTTGAATGACAAAGCAAATTTTAAGAAATAATTAAGATTACTGCATGCAATTATACAAACAATAAATAGTCAATTTAAATTATGTATGTCATATTAAAAAAGTTTTAATAACTTTGACAAAACTGAAATTTTTGCCAAATAAAATCATGGATTTAAATAAAATGTATTTCATTCTTAAATGAAAAACCACTTCACACACATGTGATAAGAAAAGATATGTGAAAGAGCCAAATTTACAAAGCAATAAAGAGAATAAGTCACCAGTGAAAATTTTTATATCATACGCTTCCCAGCAATTCATAAAAAAATTACATTGATACAGGTGTTTTTACAGCCTATGACTGAAATCATTATTTAATGATAAAAGGAAATGATTAGAAAAAGATGCAAGGGCATTACATAGAATTAATTCAAGTTAAAAAAAAATTAAATCATTCAGAACAGCATCTGTTAAAATACTTTCTAAAGTTAGTTTTACATCTTCGGCATCCTCTTCATTTTCATGCATTTTCCAGTAAGCTATCCTGATTTTTTTCCCCTGGAGATGCTGACTTCATGATAATCTTTCCTTGAAAAAGGGTATCTTGTCCATCCACATTCCAGATGTGCTGAAAGCGAGCGCTACTTCAATTTTGTTAGATTTGAACCAAGAGATCTTTACTTTATTTTTTTGATAGGCACTTAAAGCTAGAAAGATTTTCTGCTCCATCAAATTAGGACATTTTGTTCGAGCAGAAACTTTATCTCCTTGCCTACTCTTGATCTGTGTACCATGTCTCTTCTTCTGCCCTTTTTTCTTTAATCTGTCACAGATGGCCGCTTCCATTTGACCTTTTCTCTTTACTGATTGTCCTTATTGTAGCACCTTCTTTGGATCGAAAATTTAACAATGGCATCCTGCTTCATCTGTGGGCTTTGTGCTTAGCCATTCTAATGTTTTATTCACTTGAAATTTTGCCTTTCCATCCAGAAAAGAAATGCTTGGCATTAGGGGCTCTTCGTGCTAGAGAGTCTATTATCCCCAATGTAATGTTCAGCCCAAATGTTGTGGGCAGGAGCACTGGCTGCTTTGACCTTCAGTTCCTCTGTTGGATCTGCAAGATCGCCAAATAAATAGCGAGACATTTGTCTATTTAAAACATTTGACTCTGGTGGCAGTGGCCACTAGATTTATTATTTCATTGAGTTGGACAAAATTTGTATTGTCGACTATTAACAATGCAGACAACGTGTCATCTAAAATAAGAGGTCATCCAAATGCATCAAATGTGGTGCTGATTAAATATTCTGGCTCAGCAGCAATTCTTTCAATGAAACTTACAGCTGTCTTAATTTGTTGTGCCTTAAATTAAAAATAAATTAAATTTTGAAATAACTAGAATATCAGTTTAATAAATAAGTATATTAAGTCTTGTCTATTTAAAAAATAGATTTACCATATCAAGATGATTTCTTTGACATTCAGATCCATATACAATGGCCATCCATGGCCCAGTCACCATTTTCCCCCAAAGTCCAGCACCTCAAGTTGAGCCATCAAGATGTCATTCTTCAAGTCTTCCAGTATTGCACTTCTCAAAGTAGTTGTGATTGCACAATACTTTTCTAGGGTACTGAATGAGCAACTGCTTATGTCTGTACACCACTCCAGATGAGTGAAACAGTATATGAAGCCTATTGCCCACATACCTAGGAAAAGTACTACATGGAAGTCCATTTTCCTTTAAGAAGGACTTGAAACCTGATGGGTCACCCTTGCCTTGTATCTGAAAATTTAAATATATTATACATTGAATAGCATATAAAAATATGTAGAATTTATACTTAATTTACGTTTGTTTGGCTAAATAGTAAAATACTTACCTCAACTTTGAAATGGAGTAAAGAAGATTTGCTGCTTTACAGTCTGAACCATATGTCTTACTTGTGACTGCGTTCGAGGATGCAGTCAATTCTTTTCTGACTTCACTGCTATTCCATCCAGTGGATGTAGATGACAGGTAGCTCAAGCAGCTCAGTTTCAAGTACAAACATTAAGTTGTGAAATAGCTGCATGATTAGCTGATGCTCTGTCAGTGAGGGTTGAAACAATTTTCCCACAGATTTGCCTTTTAACAGGGTCTTTATTGACAGAGTAAAAACACTATATGTTTCAGCTAAGTCATCTAAAGTCTGCAAAATATGCTGAACGTAATCCTCTGCCTTACCTCCAGGTAGTTCTGCAATGCTAGCAGTCAAAATATTATTTTTTGTGCCAAAATGAATTTGGTTAATATGGCTACCCTTTCAAAGAAGTAGCATCAAAAGCCAAAGTTGCAGTCAGCCACAATCAAAGTATCAACAAGCTGAAGATCTGCAATAGCGCCCATTTCCTGCCTCATCTGAGCAATTGTTGATGCATTTGGCAGACTTTCAATTGTAACATTTGGACATAATGATGCACAAGCCGTTATAACCTTAGAAATAGAGTTTACTGGTACATTGCATTCAATGCAGCTGTAAATGATGAGCCGAATTTTAGAATGGAATTGCTTCTTGTTTTCTTTAGTAGACAAAACCTTCTTCAACTCTAATATTTCTTCGGTCAAAGACTCCATCTTTTTCTCCATGCTGTAGACAGTGTAGTCATGGCTCTCAATTTTGGTTTGTAGAGCTTCTGAATACATTTTGCCAGTGGCTATTTCTTTTTTCAAATTAGTGTTTTCCTTAAGAAGGAACTGACACTTCAAGTGTGACTTCTTCAAAGATTTATGAAGACTTGAGAGCACTTCTTCCAGTTGTTTTGTTTTTATTTGATACCTTGAAATTCTGGAGGTTTTTCTTTTAATTAAATCATTTACCCTCTTGACTTGGTAAGTTTTTTTTATTCTTATCCTTTTCTCTCATTTCAAATCTTCGTTCGAAGTTTAATTTTCTATCTCACAGCCAACAGTTCACTGTTAGTCTGTTCTTTTATATTTGCATGACTGGCAGTCTCTTTCAATCCTGGTTTTAACAGGAGAAATGAAGGGAGGATGCTTAGGCTGTAATGATGGTAATGTATGCTTTCCTTTCAGGAAACTTGAATTCAGAATCAAAGAACTCCACAATGTTATTCCAATTGTTATGGATATTTTCTTTTATAGAGCTTTACTTGTTCATTAATTCTAGATAATTTTTATTTTTACAGAAGTAATATGGCAATTACTTTCTGCCATTGTCACTACATGCTCAGCTGTTTTACTAACATTTTTTCTTCTAGTTGCAGGAAAATGTAGAAAATAAATCCATTTGTGAATTTGCTATCTTTATGAGACTCAAGAAGATTCTCCATGTCCTTTAAATTCTTCAACTTTAGAGTATTTGTATTTTCCATTTTCCTGAAAATAAAATAAAGAAGTTAATGTTTTAAAAGTTTCTGAAATAAATGTTTAACCTGGAGTAAAAATCACTACTGTTATAAGGCTCCAATGAATATTTAAAAAATTAAATTATAGCATAATTTTATTGATATATTAGACTTATTACTTATAGTAGTTTGACATAACACACAATATATTTCTACCAGATACTACTGTGGATAAAAATATTAGTGTTTTTATATTCAGAACACATACTAGATTAAAAAAAACGTAACTTTGTTAAAGGATGGCAGTTAAAAAATATTGATTTTGAAGGATTACTATGTATGGATTTAATGTTAAGATTAGCGCTGCCCGCGGTTGCCGTTATCGATAATAGGTAACTTTTATCGGCAAATAAGCGACTCGTCAAGAACACGGTTTTTTAATTTTTTGAGCAGTCAATCAACATAAAAATGATTAAATAAGATATTTAGAATATATTAACAGTTGATCGATCAATAAAAACATTGGGTCGCGACCTAATTAAAAAATAAAAGCAAAATTTATCTTACCTTATTTTGAAATGTTGATTCCTCAAAACGAAGATGGCGTAGTTAACAAAAAAATTCACACAGATTAACTTAAGGATAAGTTCTTTTAAAATTATGGCAAAGTAAAAATAAAATAATGAGTAAATTAAAGCGTTTCAGAAAATCACAGTACCACTGGTTCTAACTGTTGCCAAACATGGCTTATGTAGCATACGGAGATTTTCAAGGCTATTTCCGGGTCGTTTGGGCACGGATATCATAGTACCTACCTAATCTAATGAGACACTAACAAATTGATAACTGAATAATTACTCTGGATAAACCAGCAGCTAGTTTTTGAACAGTTCACTGAAATGAATGCGGAGTTTTTCCTCCAAACCATTTGTATTCAGTGCCATATTTAGTCCACATCACAGATGGTCCATATTTCACAGTAGTCCATACCTCAAACTGATGATAATAATAAATCCAATCGGTCTACTTCCGCTCTCGGGTTAGCAGTGTTGCCAGATTTCAGCTGTGGAAGTAGATGAAGATGAAACTCAGAAATGCCTGTACCTCATGTCAAGATGAGATACAATTAGACCTACTTAAAAGCGTGCATTCGTTGACTCAAAAGTGTGGACGAAAAATAAACAGTTTTGAAGGAAAAGGCTGGACATAAAAAGCTTCTGTTCAAATTAGTGTACACATTTTTTTTTTTTGCATTTACTAGTTGTTAAATTATGTATGTATATAAAAAAATATTCATTGTATCAAACAAATAGGTATATATGTTATCATTACTAAAAATATAAGCTTGATAGCTATTCAATATATATATATATATATATATATATATATATATATATATATATATATATATATATATATGCTTACTTAACTTGGAGCCTCTATGTTTAGATGGTGGGAACGTATGTCTAGAAGGGCTTATGCTCATGGAGAAAACGTGTACACCACTGAAAGTAACACATAACATGATTTAATACGCATACAAGAGATTTATTGACAATTTGAAGTAATAAAACTAAATAAATAAATAAATAAAGTGAAATAAGCAGTGTAACCAGTGCCGTTCCTGTCATATTGATGGCCCAAGCCAAGAGTGCCCTATATATATACTAACTATAATTGCTATTCACACTTCTCAAATAAAAGAGAAATCTAGCTATGTAAAGTGTCAATTTCGACCACGTCTAGAAAAAAAATGTGAGGGGTTATTAAACACGGGCCTTCTAATTTTAAGCGACGGGATCCCAGAGCAGTACTTTTTTTCTGGACGAACAAACCGGCGATCAGATAATTTTTTTTTACCATACTCAAAAATTTACTGTTTACTATACTATATTTTCAGTGTTATTTCTTTAGGACATGATGAACAAAAAATAGGAGTTCCGGTACCTTCTTTTTTTTTTTAGAAAAAGTATACTGTCCCAGAAAATTAATCAACAAGGGCTTGTGCCAGCCCCGTAGCCGGGGGGGGGGGGGCACTGGGGGGGGCTGTGCCCCCCCCGCTAGGTGTGGAGTGCTCCCCCCTGCTTAAAAAGAAGAAAAAGAGGAAAAAACAAGCAATTAAGCCTGTTCCATTCTGGACACAGGACGTGTTAGCGCATTTTCATGTTATGTATCAGTACGTATGCTATCTTTCAGTAAATATTTGTAAATTTTGGAAATGTTTATAAATTCAATTGTGTAATGCATATATCTGTAAACAATAAATTATAAAGACGTTTCTTTATATTTGAAAAAAAATATTTTCTCTTAAATCTAACTACAAGTGGTTTGTGGTTACTGAAATAGGACTCATAATTGAAAACATTCGAAATTATAGTCATTTAATCGTCCGAAAAATCCGTCAATTGTTGCATAGCTCTGATACTTTCAATTAAACTCAGAACACAAGCTTACTATTTCATTTGATGAGTTTCTTAATAAATTTTGGTGAAACTACGTGCTGCAGTATTTCGCACCAAATGAACGGGTTATTGAACGTACAAGGTGTATATATAATATATAAGCCCCTTAGGAGCCCTGAAGCCCGGCCCTCAGAGGTCCTGTCGCGAAATGAACTTTTGATGTACACATGGCAGGCCAAGACCTACAAAATGATATATACATCATGGGTCTAGGACTTATGGTTATTGAGATCTAGGGTGATGACGGACAGACAAAACGGGGACAATAGAGCATTTTTTTTTTAGAAAATGTTCTAATAAAGAAAAAGTAACTAAAATGAGAAAGTACCCCCTTGCTGGGTATTGGTGCCCCCCTGCTTACTTTGACCTGGCTACGGGCCTGGCTTGTGCATAAGGGAACGACCATTGTGCACAGCTGAAAGTGACCAATAACACAATTTTAATGTGATACGAGAGATCGAAAAAAATATCTGAATTAAAAAAAAATTAATAATTGAGCACCTAAAAATAAAAGTAAAACAAAACGTTGCAATTGGAAACATAATTGTGCACCCAGTGGCGTAGTGAGGGGCGGGCAAGGGGGAGCATCATGCACTGAGCGCTACTCACAAAAGGGCGCCAAACGGTCCGAATAGCTGCTATTGAATAGCATATACAATTATATATTTTTGGAAAAAGAGGAGGGCGCTAAAAAGGTATTGTTCCCAGGGAGCGAGTTAAGCTCGCAATGCCACTGAGTCCACTCTAACTTTCAAACGGGGTCGATCTATATTTAGAACAGGTTTGGTGTCTTTCACATTCAAACTAAGAGAAAGAGATGATTACCAATAGCGCATATCTTTAAAATCAAATCACAACCAGGGCTGTATTTACAGATAGGCCGAGTAGGCCGTGGCCTAGGGCCTCCCCCCTCCCAACTCAGGCCGCGCACCTAAGAGCGTTCTGGTACAAGATATAGATTATAAGCTACGATTATATGTTCCGCCTTTGACCATCGCCCTAGGCCCCTCATTTGACAATCGCCATCGGACCCGAATATCACACCCACCATAGGAACCGCATTCGTTAACCACCCTAGGACTCGCATTTGACAACCACCCTAGGACTCGCATTTGTCAACCACCCTAGGACTCGCATTGACAACCACCCTAGGACTCGCATTTGACAACCACCCTAGGACTCGCATTTGACAACCACCCTAGGACTCGCATTGACAACCACCCTAGGACTCGCATTTGACAACCACCCTAGGACTCGCATTTGACAACCACCCTAGGACTCGCATTTGACAACCACCCTAGGACTCGCATTTTACTCCTGACATAAGCCCTGCATTTGACACCCCACCTATTCAACAACAATGCTATGGACAATTAGCGTGGCCATATCTTAAATAAAGCTGATTTGTGAATTGTTAGTATTAAACGAAGAAAAACATTTTTTTTTAAATAGTTTATAGTCTAAATGGTAAATCTGGGATATAAGAACAATGGAGCAGGGAAAGCAGTCAACAACAAGATGACTTTTACTTTTGTTTACTTTATTGATTTGTAATGATTCTTCATGTTAATTCATTCAACTGTTACAATTGAACAAGCATTGTAATTGAATAATATATAGGCACTGTTTTTGGTTAGGGGTTAAATTTAGACGTCACTGGTATGCACGTAGTAGCTAAGCTCCAAACTAAACAAAACAAAACAAAGATACAAGTCAGAAGTCAGATATAAAGACACCAGTGTATAATAGAGGTAAACAACTTGTTTTCGCTAGATATGGAAAGAAAAAAAAATGTGATAGAGATGTAATTTATAACAGCTAATAGGTATTGATTTACAACAGCTGTAAGGTAGTGACTTGTAAATGATGTAATGTTTTTAAAATTTCTTTAATTACGTCAACTTTCAGAATTATTTAAAATTAATTATTGTTTATTTATGTTAATAAAAATAAACTTAATTCAACAATACAAAAAAATGTTATATTTTGTGAATGTTTCAAGTGGGTTATTTCTTTACAGTAAAATAATTGAACTGAATATTTTAAATATTTCTTCGGCTGACGTTAGATCGGGTAGATCAGTACGATATTTAATACTAATCAATACTTAAAAAACCCAAACATTTGTTAAATTGATTTTCCGATAGGTCGATCTTAGGTCTATATAGTAAATGATGCATTCATTAGACTAAACATGCAACCCATATCCTTACCGACAGTTGTTTTATTTTATTTGTGGGGACAAGGCAATATGCAGCGGTTAAATCAGGTAACGTACAGGCGCATCACTGGCTGTAAATTCTAATTTTAATTTAAAAGAAAACACTTAGGGTGCGATATTTGAAGATTTGCATCGTACTTAAAAAATGAGACACACGCTCTCAAAATCTCAACCTTAACCAAAAAGGTATGTGTACATGTTTTAACCATGATTCACGCGTTTACTAATACATTATCATATTGTACACGCTGTGTGGACGTGATGGACAGTAGATATGTCTCTACATTATTCTATTTGTTGCGTGGGACAGAAGATACGTCTCTCCACTCTTCTCTTTGTTTGGTGGGACGTCGTGGTCAGTAGATACGTCTCTCCACTCTTCTCTTTGTTGGGTGGAACGTCGTGGACAGTAGAAACGTCTCTTCGCTCTTCTCTTTGTTGGGTGGAACGTCGTGGACAGTAGATACGTCTCTCCGCTCTTCTCTTTGTTGGGTGGGACGTCATGGACAGTAGATACGTCTCTCCGCTCTTCTCTTTGTTGGGTGGAACATCGTGGACAGTGGATACGTCTCTTCGATCTTCTCTTTGTTGGGTGGGACGTCATGGACAGTGAGTATGCCTCTGCGCTCTTCTCTTTGCTGCGATTAGGATTGGAATATTTATTTAGTTTCTTTTGTATCTTTATGTAAGTTAATGAACCTTAAGTTTTTTGTTTTTGTTTTTACTGCTCTAAAGAATGAAGAGTAATTGTACGGTTTACTTAAATACAAAAATCGCAGAGTGTCTTTGTTTAGGGGAGTATCCTGGCTACTGGCAGACTGTAGTGTAAAAATGGAATCTTGGGTTTGTGGCTGCATAGGGCGTCGAAATAGTAAGGGGCGCCAAAAGAGAGAAAGAGTAGAAAGAAAGAGAGAGAGAGAGAGAGAGAGAGAGAGAGAGAGAGAGAGAGAGAGAGAGAAGAGAAAGAGAAAAAAAGAGAGAAAGAGAGAAAGATAGAGAGGGAAAACAGAGAGAGAGAAAGAGAGAAAGAGAGAGAGAGCCAGCGAGAAAATAGAGAGAGAGAGAGAGAGAGAGAGAGAGAGAGAGAGAGAGAAACGTTTAGTGTTATAGATCAATGAAGGTCACGTATTACTAACACAAAAGATGGCTGTTACTTGGAGCTGGTCATTTAGAAACCACAGTGGAGAGATTACTACATATGAACTTGAGGATGTTCAGAAAGACTTAAAAGTATGAGCAGTCGTCCGATGATGTGGAGCCAATGCCTGCCGGGATTAAAGATATTCTTAGCAAGTGAAATCATCATCATAACAAACCTGGGCATTTCACAATGATGAATGATAACAGGATAGTTCACTTAAGAATGATTTTCCAGCGAAAGAAGCTAGAAATTTCACTTGATAGTTTCTCGGCAAAAAATATTCCCAGCTAGAAAAATTATAAAGTAATGATTCGGACTAGCAAAGAAACTGAGGCACTTATTATCGTTGTCATGGTAACAAAGGCGGATCTAGACAACTTTGACCGGGGGGGGACTTTGACCACCGGGGGGGGGGGGCAAAACTGTTTTCATTGTTGAAAATTGGTCTTAGAAAATTTTTTTTCGATAATTTAATGATGTCTTACCTAAACTTGCGGTAACGGGGGGAGGGGGGGCATGCTCCCGCCCCCCCCCATATCCGCACCTGCTTGGTAAGAATATTAGACTTAATCTTTTTTTTTAATTTTATTTTACATTTAATACCTATTTAATACACAAAGTATACGCATTATTTAGTGGAACGGTTGAATGAGTGGTGTAGATACTCGACTGTCGACCTTAGAGTCCTGGGTTTGATCCCAGGTGAGAACTGTGGCTTTTTTTCCAGGTGAAATTTTATTTGGTCACAAATTGGGTACTTGACTTACGTTGAGGAAGTAAGTCGGCTGGTTGGGCGTTGTACTAATCACACAATACCTTCATATGCCGAGCTTATAGATACATGAATTCTACTCTTCATCTGCCCCGATGGCCTATTATGTATAAAAGAAGTTGTTGTTTTTAGAGCATTTTCGAAAAAAAAATGCTCTATTGTCCACGTTTTGTCTGTCCGTCCGTCATCACCCTAGATCTCAACAACCATAAGTCCTAGACCCATGATGTATATATCATTTTGTAGGTCTTGGCCTGCCAAGAAATGACTTTTTTTCATTTCGCGATCTGACCTCTCAGGGCCGTAAAAGGGGCCTTAGAACCGTTTTTTACTATATAAGCTATATTAATAAAGGAGCGCTATATCTCAGCAACCATAAGTCCTAGACCCATGATGTATATATCATTTTGTAGGTCTTGGCCTGCCATGTGTACATCAAAAGTTCATTTCGCGACAGGACCTCTGAGGGCCGGGCTTTAGGGCTCCTAAGGGGCTTATATATTATATATACACCTTGTACGTTCAATAGCCCGTTCATTTGGTGCGAAATATTGCAGCACGTAGTTTCACCAAGATTTATTAAGAAACTCATCAAATGAAATAGTAAGCTTGTGTTCTGAGTTTAATTGAAAGTATCAGAGCTATGCAACAATTGACGGAGTTTTCGGACGATTAAATGACTATAATTTCGAATGTTTTCAATTATGAGTCCTATTTCAGTAACCACAAACCACTTGTAGTTAGATTTAAGAGACAATAATTTTTTTTCAAATATAAAGAAACGTCTTTATAATTTTTTTTTACAAATATATGCATTACACAATTGAATTTATAAACATTTCCAAAATTTACAAATATTTACTGAAAGATAGCATACGTACTGATACATAATACGAAAATGCTCTAACACGTCCTGTGTCCAGAATGGAACAGGCTTAATTGCTTGTTTTTTACACGCTTTCTTTGCTTTTATAAGGTTGACTGGATATTTATAAAAAGAAAGATTCTCTCATCTCGAAAAGGGTTGTCTTATTTCATGGATTTCAATGTTTGGATTACGAACGTTTCGGGTGACAAACAACCGAGTTTGGAAATGAAAACTGCAGAAAAGTATCTAATTGTGAACAATTTAATACTGTTGAAGTTAAAGAAGGTCAAAATATGTAACCTAAGACATCAATTGCTCACAAGCTAATGTACTAAATTAAAACGACTATAGTGGGTCATTTGCTTGTTTTTAGACGTTACCCCTCCCCCACCCCCAATCACCGCGTAACGCGTTTTTTTTAAACCAAGCTTTACATTGTGTGCCAACACTTTACCCCCCAAAAATACATTACGTAATACGTTAACGGTAAAATAGCTGCTGTCAGAAGCGTAGCTAGCTTTAATAGCGCTAATGATGGCTCATTCCCGTGCAAAATAATAGCAAAGTGGTAGAAGTTTAACTTCAACCAAAATAGCTGTCACCAGTTCCTTAGTTACAGCAATGGTAGCAGCCAGAATTGCATACTCTATAAGCCAGAATTACATATTGTATAAGCCAGAATTACATATTCTTTAAGCCAGGATTACATATTCTTTAGTAGCTATTAAAAATTTTGGTCGACTTTAATGATATTTCCTTAAACGCTTCTTCTTAAGTTTTCATTAGTTACAAAAATGTTATTGTTAATATTACGGCATCTTTCACCTTCCTTATTTATTTAAAACTAGCAATTTAAGTCTTTTCCGTTTCGGACAAAGGACATTTTAGAGCTTTTTCGTGTACGCAGTGGCTACGGTTACGCCGGACGAAATCCGTATTTTTTTCCGGGTTACAGCCATAAATATTGCTCCACGCGTATGGATTTTGATAAATTTAGAGAGGGAAGTAATCATGTTGAATAACTATTACAAAAATAAATAATGATTACACCCCCTTAATTAGCTTTTATTATTTATATATAAAATATAAGCGAAAATGGTACATAAGAAACTCTTATATTTTGGCCCTGAGAGGTCAGATCGCGAAATGCACTTTTGATGTACACATGGCAGGCCAAGACCTACAAAATAATATATACATCGTGGGTCTAGGACTCATGGTTGCTGAGATCTAGGGCGCTCCTTTGTTAATATAGATTATAAAGTAAAAAACGGTACTTTATAAGCCCCCTTTACGGCCCTCAGAGGTCAGATCGCGAAATGAACTTTTGCTGCACACATGGCAGGCCAAGACCTACAAAATGATATATACATCATGGGTCTAGGACTTATGGTTGTTGAGATCTAGGGTGATGACGGACAGACAGACAGACAGACAGACAGACAAAACGGGGACAAAAAAAAACTAATATATTCGGGCTTATTGCAGTTTGTTCTCTTTTTTTTTATTCACTATTTCTACAATTGGGAATTTTTTTTATATGTTTCGTGAATGGTGTGTATTCTAAGAGGGTTTATTATTTAATGTAATTACATTAAAAATTAGAAACGATCTCCGATAAGCTGAAGCTAATCCAAGCTTGAACTGTTAAATAATTGTAACAATAAAACATCTTAAGTTGTCGTTTTCAATTGCAGGTCCACTGGTTTGATTTGTCAGGGAAAAAAAAAAGAATGCAACACAACTTCAGCGTGATCTGTCTACTTTTCTTAGGTATGTAGGTCATATTTCAGTAATCTGTTTTAGTGTATGTACATTCTAATAATTGCTTTTTTTTCGTGAGTAAAGTTTAACAAACTACTCCAAAAATATTAGTTATTATTTAGACATAATTAAAAACAATACAATAATACATTTGTATCGAGTGGACGGATGGTCATGCGGTAAAGCACTCATCTTGTTCTAACTATAGAATAGTACATTTTTTTCCAGGGGACGGATAGTTATGCGTTAAAGCACTCACTCCTGTTCTAACTCTAGAACAGTACATTTGTTTCCAGTGGACGGATAGTTATGCGTTAAAGCACTCACTCCTGTTCTAACTATAGAACAGTACATTTGTTTCCAGGGGACGGAGAGTTATGCGTTAAAGCACTCACTCCTGTTTTCCAATAAGATCCAATGGAAAATTTCTGGTCCTGGGGAAAGTTCCCTTTATTTCACTCATGGTGCCAGCCCCGTAGCGTGAAAATTCTACAGCAGGGACCAGGCATTCTACAGCAGGGGCCAGGCAATAGCAGGGGGGTTCAGGTAATACATTTACCTAGTAGAGAGCAAATAAGCAGAGGGGGGCAGACAAAACGCAGGGAGGGCCCGGCGCCCCCTGCCCAAACCCCCGCACGCTACGGGCCTGCATGGTGCCTTTATGCCCATTGCACTATCGGCTATGGTGGAGATGAAAGAAGCGATCTAGAAAAAAAAAATAGTCCCATAGAGGTTTGTATGATCTGAGAGATAAAAAATCTAAAACCTACGTACAGATGCATCTGTTACAGAACTCCTAATAAATTTTAATTCAAGCTGATACAACCAAAAAACTCTTAAAAAATAATTCCTCTAAAAATAATTAGCCTTGATATGTATTACTATTTTTACTAATTAAAATGTGTATATATTATTCAGTACATGCAGTGATTCTCCACTGCCAAGAAGTCATTGTTCACGAGTCCAGTCAGGGTGAAAGTAAATCGCAGTGTCCAGAGGCAGGACTGATTGAGGGTGAGGACAAGATAGTTTTCAAGTCTGAGGTCAGCTTCAAGGGGTCATCTACCTCATGGGGCAGACATGTGTTGTACATATTGACAACTAAAAATGAAAACATCGTAAGTGTTATGTTTTAAGATTCATTTAATTTGTAAGTTCGAAACGATTTCTCAGAGGTGTACAATTTAAAACTGAATCCTCGCTTGTTTCATAACAGAACCGGTCTAATGGACATGCAAAATAGTTCACATCCTAGCCCTCTTCCAGTCTCAGTGGGATTCTGCCCAGTAAAGATCCTTACATAATAATCAAATCTGATGCTACAGGGACTCAGGTACTTTGGTCTAAAGGTCCAGATAGTTCAAAGTGAATGTCTAGAGGTGCCTGAACCCCTGGAACGGTTCTGCTTCCCAAAATGTCGAAATGTTATTGATGGATCATCTAGCAATTTTTTTTAATATCCTGACTGACTATAACAATATTTCTTTTTCTAAGATGAAACCCAGAGCTTACAGCTGAAAGAAACAATACACAAATAACTTTTGGCTTCATGTTAAAATCATCGATCTATTGGTTATAGTAGTAATCACTTCATACTTTAAAAGTGTATTTGCTGGTTTTATACAATATTTTTGCCTGTAATAATAGTATTCAGCTGATTTTGATCGTAACTGATATTACTACTAAGAACTAAATAATAATGTTTAATATGATAATATGCTTATTAATGTCATATGATTTTTTTTTCTCCGAGCAGCATAATCATTAATGAATCGAAATTGTATTTCAATAAGAGATACTTACTATTTTTGACTGCACTATTCAAACTAAGGTTGTTTAACAATTTTTGTTTTGACCCAAAGACTTACAGTGTGAATCTCAAGCATGGCTGCCAAAGGAATAACTTGAACGATGAATGCTATTGTGAATATGAGATTAATGGTGTGTACACTATCAAATGCAGCATCGGTGCTAAAGTGAATTACAGTAAAGCCGAGTTCAAAGGCCAGCTGAGTCACTTGAACGGACACAAGAAAGAGAGCTTAACTCGTACTGTTCCGAAAATATATGGTAAATTTGTAAATTTTCATACTCCTTTGTTTGTTTTATGTAACATAAAAAAACAACAACTTAAGTCACTTGTCTTTTAAAATTATTTAATCAACAATGCAATTGTGTCATCTTTATTATGTGTTTCGGCCTCTGTAAGCTAGCTAGTGGATAGAAAATTTGATTAGAATGCAGAGAGACCAGTATAATACCATTTGATTTTATATGGACGTTCTGTTTTTTTTAACAAGCAGACCGCAAAAATGTCCTTTTTCTGTGTTCAATATAATTCTTAATTTAGCTGTGCATGTAACATAAAGTAGTCACTGATATAATGAACTGTTCAAATTTTATATCACATGAACCACTAATGATACGGCTTTTGTAGTGACCCCCTTTTTTTTCTCATCCCAACCATAGCTCATAGCCCTGGAGACTCTTTGACCTAAAAAAAAAATCACGTGGCTCTCACAGTCTCGATATTTTAACCGTTAGACCATTAGTAATAATGGAAAGCTGTTCGAACACCATTTGACTGTGTAACACAATAATATGTAACGCCCACCAATTGATTTTTTTTATAAAACGACTATCACTTGATTTCGATACAAATTTATATGACTTAGTTCGTGACGTAAATTGACTCGCTTAGCCTTACTTTATTAAGGTTAACCTAGACTAGTCCCTTTTTTAACAGAAGTTGCTTATTAGCTGTGATCTGTTTAAAATAACATACATTCATCTAATACATACAATGTATTGAAGTTTTAAAAGATTCAAATATTACATATTTTTGTTTGTGGTTCCCTTTCTATCCTTCATGCCCTTCTGAGCACATCCTACTAATAAAGTAGCTATCTTGTAGTCCGTGCAGTATAGGAAAGCCGTCGCTATAAATAATTTATGACGTCGTTTCCCGATGGTACAATTTTTTTTGGAGAATGGGAACGCCGTCGCTATAAATAAAAATCCTCTACGACGTCATTTCCCGATGGTAATTTTTTTTTCTACTAATAAAGCCGAATTAACTTGCGCGCGGGTGCTGTATTGTGCCACACCAACTTGCCTTTGTGCTGCAAAATGGCATACTAAAGTAATTTTTTTTTTTTACTTTTCAGTTCATTTTTATAAAAGATTTTTTTTAATGCTTCGTTTTGATTTTAACATTGAGAGAATTAAGGGTAAAACGTAACAGGTGACATAAGTTAGCAGCCATATTTTTACCCAGTGGTGATTGGTTTGGTTGGTTATTAGGGTTTGGTTGATTTGGTTGGTTTGGTTGGTTGGTTTGGTTGGTCATTCGGTTGGTTTGGTTGGTTGATCGGTTGGTTAACGTTGACGGGTAAAACGTAATTTGGGAACGATGGGGCAGTGACGGGTTTGGCTTGGTTGGTTTTGTTGGTTGGATTGGTTGGCTCGGATGATTTGTTTGTTTAAATGGTTATCTCATTTGGTTAGTTTGTTGTTTGGATTAATTGGTTGGTTTTGTTGGTTAGTTTGTTTGGTTGGTTAACGTTGACAGGTAAAACGTAATTTGTGACGTATAAAATGTAGGTCATTTCTGCACATTAGGAAGGTGGCATAAATCAGCACCTAATTAAACGTATTTAAAAATTCAGTACTAAATTTATTAGGAAAGGTTTTCAAATTACACTTAGATTTCCCGGGCAACGCCGGGCTTAATATCTAGTACTTATATATATATATATATATATATATATATATATATATATATATATATATATTATAACAGGTTAATCCAGTAATGCTTTCTATAACTCTAAGTGAACTTCCCTTAACCCTTAATGGGCCATCGGGGCAGATGAAGTGCAGAGTTCATATCTTTCAGTAACCTCGCCATTCGGAGGGATTGTGTGGTTAGCACAGTGCTTTTTTTCTAGCGAAAAATGTTTGGGAACTCATTTCACATCTGTTTTTTAACTTATGTCAGAAAATACTATAATAGTCTATAAAAAAAAAGGTATGGGAACTCAGCTCCTATGAGTTCCCACTGAAAAAAAAGCACTGGGTTAGCACAACGTCCAGCCGCCTTTACTGCCCCAGCTTAAGTCAGGTACCAATTTAAATATGGGTGGACTTGTGGGACTTTAACCAACTTTAACTTGGATCTGGAAACATTCTCTCGGTTCTCACCCAGGATCGAACCCAAGACACTCAGGTCGAGAATCTACACAACTCGGCCATCAGTCCCACATTCATCTAAGGGTTAACGGTATATATATATATATATATATATATATATATATATATATATATACAGAACTAATTATTGAACGTCTAAAATGTTGTATTTTAATCACGAATTTTAATTTTAATTTTCCACTTAAATCATTATGCGAAACCCATAGGAATGATTCTTACGCCATAAAGACACAGAAATTTTTCTTTGCGATAAACATTCTGCTTAATGAAGTCGGTAAACTAATACATTATTCTATAATATATCCTTTTCTTTCACATTGACACAATAAAAAAGGTAAGCAAAAGGTGTATTGGAAAGGTGCAGAAATTTTGTAAAGCTAGAGGCGCTGACTGTTTAAGAAAAACAGAGTTCATCTTTGGACAATTTCAAACTTTTACCTTTCAAAATAATCTACCAATTCTGTTTTATTTCAACACATAATTTAATACATTATGCAGAAATATGTGTTATTTTTGTTATAGTTCTTTGTTAGTTTTTTTTACAATTCTTATAATTACCACATGTAGCAATGTTTCAATAAGCGCTGTTTCATTTAGCATGTTTTATTTAGCGTTTATATATCTTGAAACTTATAAAAAAAAGTAAAGTTCCCATAGCCCTAAAGGGCCATCGGGGCAGATGAAGTGTAGAACTCATCTGTTTCTATAAGAAGGGATTGTGTGGTTAGCACAACACCCAGCCGCCTTTACTTCCCCAACTAAATTCAAGTACCCATTTAAAGCTAGGTGGACTTGTGGGACGACTTTCAAACAACTTTCACCTGGAAAAATCCGCATGGTTCTCACCGAGAATCGTACCCATGACTCTCAGGTCCACAGACGAGTATCTACACAACTCGACAATCCGTCCCACTGAAACTTATAAGGAGTTAAGCACATTTTTTCATAATTAGATTGCATGCCAAAAGTTTATAATTTTTGATAATTAATTGGTTAGAAAGTGTGAAGCTAGAAAGTTTCTTAATTAATTCGATTCTAGGTCTGGAGTTTAGAATTTCATGAATTTTAAAAATCAATTCATTGTTTGTTTCTCTTGTCTGAACAGACCTCTTGTCCATCTATGTTCACGCGAATGAAAGAAAATTAAGTAATTCCGCTTGTTGGTTTAATATCTCTGAAGAGAAACCTGCAATGAGGGCTTGCTGTGAAAATGCACCACCTAAATGTCGAGTGTCCATATATAGTTTAGGCAATCAGGTAGCCACTGGGGATACATGTGCCCATGCCGCCAATACAGACATTGACAGAAGAGTGACGTTCTACACCGTCAAGTACAGCGTTTGTGGAATAATACATTCCTACATATGTCAAGTCAAATATGGTAACATAATTATAACATTTTATTGGGACAATTATATTACTTTAATGGCATAATTAGAACACTTAAATGACAAAATTATAAAACTTTAATCAAATAATTATAACACTTGAATGACAAAATTATAACATTTTAATGAAATAATTATAACGCTTCAATGACACAATTATAACACCTTAATGAAATAATTATAACACATTAATGGGACAATTATAACACTTTAATGGCATAATTATAACACTTTAATGGCATAATTATAACACTTTAATGACAAAATTATAACACTTAAATGAAATGATTATAACACTAAAGACACTTTTTTTTCCATTTACACTTTAATAAGACATGGATTTCTTTGATTTAAAAATAGAACAGAAAAATAATAATTTTTTTGCCTATAACGTTATAAAAAAAATGCACATGAATAGTACAAGTATGATTCTATAAACTGTGAAAATAGATGTCTTTAAAGGATTACAAAATTTGACATAAATATAATTTTTACTTACATTTTGTTTTATAACTATGTCATAAACATTGAAATATTAGTCGAATTTAATAAAGGATAAACATTTTTTTTTACATCTATCATAAAATATTAGCCGAAATGTGAATTTATTTGTACATTAAATCGTTTATAATGAGTTAAAAAAAAAGACTTTTGGTTTCATTTAATTACCAAAGAAAAATTTTAACTTTTGTAATAAATAGATAACATTACGTGAAAACCATCACAATATAGTCTTTTTAATTAAAAAAAATGTTTTACTTTATAATCTGATGCGTTTTTAATATGCTCAGTGTATTTAATTTTTAACAGTTCATATAAGCGATGCAAGACCCACTTGTCATACCACACCTCTGAAAGTCATTATGTTGTGCATCACCTGGTTCATTTTGAAAAGTGAGTTATATTTTTTTTTAATGAACTATAAATAAATATTGTAACAATACTTGATTAGTTCAAGGCCGTTCCGCTAATTCTATTCAAAATTGATCATTTAAGTCACTTTAAGAGTGATATGTTAATTTCTAGATCTTATAAATAATAAATGAATTGATTATTAAACTTTAAATGGTGCATTGTTTTCATATGAAACAAGCAATTAAGCCTGTTCCATTCTGGACACAGGACGTGTTAGAGCATTTTCGTAGTATGTATCAGTACGTATGCTATCTTTCAGTAAATATTTGTAAATTTTGGAAATGTTTATAAATTCAATTGTGTAATGCATATATTTGAAAAAAGATATAAAAAAGACGTTTCTTTATATTTGAAAACAAAATTATTTTCTCTTAAATCTAACTACAAGTGGTTTGTGGTCACTGAAATAGGACTCATAATTGAAACATTCTAAATTGTAGTCATTTAATCGTCCGAAAACTCCGTCAATTGTTGTTTGATAAATTGTTGTTGCCAATCTTGGCGAAAGTAGTTCAATGTTAAAGTTTGTTTCAAAATATTTTGCAGAATTGTTTAGGTACCCACTGCCGCGCCCCGACCATAGCTTGACTTGATGTTTTGACAGGATGCTAGTTTTTTTACCTGGGACCTTTTTGTTAGTACTTTAGTACGGTGCTGACAGTCATACGAGTTGGACATAATTAGTTCGGTGTCGACAGTTCAGAGAGTTAGAAGTATTTTGTAATAGTAGAAGTAGTTAAATCTTTAAATAAGCAAAGTTGTATTATAGTTGTAATAAAATATTTGGTTCATATACCGGTATTTTTCATATGTTTTGATGCATACGTCTTTACTAGTGATAACTGATATAGTAACTGAAAAAAATACTAACTGTAATAGTAACTGTAAAAAACAGTTCAATAATTACTCTAACTGTAATAGTAACTGAAAAATATTTGAACGGCTAACTGTAACTCTTACTGTAACTGAAAAATGCTAACTGAAATAACACTGGTGTAATGCATATATCTGAAGAAAGATATTAAAAGGACAAGTAAGTCATGTTGAATAACTGTTACAAAAATAAATAATGATTACGCCCCTTTGATTAGCTTTTATTATTTATATTTAAAATATAAGCAAAACGGTACATAACAATCTCTTATATTTTGGCCTTGAGAGGTCAAATCGCGAAATGGACTTTTGATGTACACTTGAAAGGCCAAGACCTACACAATGATATATACATCATGGGTCTAGGACTTATGGTTGCTGAGATATAGGGCGGTCCATTATTAATATAGCTTATATAGTAAAAAACGGTACTTTATAAGGCCCCTTTTACGGCCCTGAGAGGTCAGATCGCGAAATGGAAAAAAGCTATTTCTTGGCAGGCCAAGACCTACAAAATGATATATACATCATGGGTCTAGGACTTATGGTTGTTGAGATCTAGGGTGATGACAGACAGACAGACAGACAAAACGGGGACAATAGAGCATTTTTTTTAGAAAATGCTCTAAAAACAAGGTCGGTGTTTGGACTCGCTAGGATGCCATAATTCATGCAACAATCGATCCGGTCGGAAGCATGTAAATCGATCTAAAACAAACGGAATTGTCGACAGCAAAATAAACAGCTTACTGAAAATAAAACAGCCTACAGGAAACATATTGTCATACAAGTTGCAGATTTCATAGCCATAACACTACTTAGTAACGCACTTAATAGTGATTGCGTATTGTATTATTGCAATCTGTAGAATAATCGTGTTTGACAAATCATACATCACGCTACTTTTACGATTGAGGTAGAATTTAGCTTACGCTTTATATAACTAAGCAGATATAACTTATATCTTAAGATTTTGGTTTGTAGCGTTTCGGTGAATGATCGGAAATATGAGAGATTTTAAAGTCTATACAGCTTGAAATGACAGTATTAACAGTTGATCCTCATGAGATGTTTTTGTTGAATCTCTTTTATATATATAAGAATGCATAGAAATCAACGAAATCTGCTAGTAGTGGAAAGATTGAAGTTTTAGTGATAAAAATAGATAAAAAAAAGTCAATCCTTGTTGTGTATGGGGTTCAAAATGATTTTTAATTCCTCAATGGACTATTTCTCAAAACAGTCAATTTCTTTATGGTTATGTCGCTCCAATATCTGCTTTTTGAAAGCCTTGAAAGGACTTTTAACTTAACCGCTTAGAATTGATTTAACATAGTGGTAATAACAAGACCATCCTTTGTTTAACACAAGAATGGTGTTGATTTCTCCTTGATAGGGATCATATATTCGACAGTGTATGAAATCCCTGTAAGAATGAGATGAAATCTCTTAGATTTTACTAATACATGTAAATGCTGTGTAATACTATGCATATTCTTTTTTTATTTTAGGTTGAACCACACCTGGCACTCGTCTATGTTTAGATTCGTTTCTATATATTAAAAGACAATAGATTTATCCATGCATATATTCATTTTTACTGATGCTGATTTCAGTCTTTTTGAAAATAAAAAAAGATGCTAATTTCATTTTCTTTATGTTTATAAATTTTATAAAAAATAATTTTAAAAAACTTCAATATATTTTGGCAACGATTCTTAAAAAAAAATTCTCCAGTATAATAGAACTTTTAATTCTTATTATTTGTTTAAAGCTGCCGAGAACTATTTAGTTCTTTAAATGAGTACACCATTAAAAAAAACATTAATAGCTATAATACATTTTTTATTGGAATGTATAAAATTTGATTCTCATTTGTATATTTTATATTTGAATGATAAATGTGATCTTTATTGTTAAATGACAGTATTACTTTTTTTGCAACGTTTTTATCTGTTACTCAGAGATTGTCTTCCATTCATGTAGCATTTATTTTTCTTTCATTGACTATTTTCATTTGAAATGAGGAGGTGGTATTATAATTGAAATAAAACGCATTTAAAAAAAAAAACAACTAATTTCTTCTCTTTTTTTAACTTTACAAATATATTTAGAAATTCTTTAACATTTTCATTAGATTTCAGGAAGTTTGTGGTTAGCTTTTAAGAATTTAATATAACAGTTGGTAAAAGCATCATTTGTTCAAAAGAAAATTCAATAACTTAAATGAACAAACATACAATTACTCACATTTAGTTATCTCCTGAATGCAAAGTTCAAAGATGGACTTTTTAATTAGCCATCACCCATTTCATTGGTTGTTTCTTTTAGATGTTCTGCCCACCTTAATGAAAACAATTTTCACCTACAACTTTCTACTATCTGATAGACAACAGAGCGCAAGAAGGCTTCGTCCAATCTGACCATGCGCACAATAAAGCTGCGCTTTAGTCTAAAATTATTTTGTAACTTGTAAAGTGTAAGTGACAAGTACATGCAACAACACCTTGTGATACATGTAAGTGACAGGTACATACAACTAGACCTGCCAGCCGAACCTTTTTTTTAAGTTTCGGCTGGCTGACATAATTTTTCGGCTGAGACATTTGCGGCTGATTTTCGGCTGATTTTTTGGCAGATTACAAAATATTTGAATAAAATTCGGCTGACGCCTAGAAAATATTGAACTAATAAAACTTCATCAATAAAACAATTTTACAATACGTGGGGAAAAGTTTTATTATTTAAAACAACAGAAATAAACAGTTGTATATGCTGTCATATTAATACAGTACATGAATACATTCCAATCATTCAGTTTCTGTCACTCAGTACCTTAATAAGCACTTAAAATATCAGTTTATAATTGTCATGAATAAAACAAACGCGATGTAGTTCATCAGCTTTCTTCAGAAACATGTTCACTAACTAGCTGCGAATACGATACATCAGCTTTACACATGATGAATCCACGGGTCATTGCTGACTGTATTGCGTTCTCCAGAATTGTGGTTGCTTCTGACCGTGGAATCAATGATTTGAAATTTGGATCAAGCAGCTGATGCAGCTTAATGTGATCATTTACAGGAAATCGATGGTCAAGCTGGTTGAGAGTTGACAGCTTGATCATTCGAATTTTGTCATCATCATCATATTTTAAAGTCACGTATAGACTGAATCATCATCAATGTTGAATTCCAACGCGTTGGACATGATGCCTTCTTTGACTTATCATTGTGTCTATGACTGTCATTGATGGCGTTAGTGCTGCTCTCAGAGGCATCCATTATTGATGCACTGAGCTGATCATCTACAAGAAGCAATTCGCACACTTAAGACATGGCTTCTTTCAAGGTCTTTATCATTTCTTTATCCTCTGTGAATGCTGCATCGTCTTCTATAATTGCGGTATTGAAATTCTTGATTTTTATTGATGCTGTCGGTAGTATTAAGGTGCAATACGTGTGCTGTAAAGTGCTGATAAGAGTCAACCTTCAAAAGCTTTGAAGTCTTTATCATAATTGCAGCACCATCATAACAGTTAGTATTTTGTGATCAACAGAAAAGCTTTTCAAGACAGAGCTGATATGGTCAGCAAGGTCATGTGCAATAAGACTAAGTAATGCGACAGTTAATATAACGGCGAGTCTACATACAAAGACACCTTGTGATACATGTAAGTGACAGGTACACACAACGACACTTTTTGATACATGTAAGTGACAGGTACACACAGCGACACTTTTTGATACAGGTAAGTGACAGGTACACACAGCGACACATTGTGATAAATGTAAGTGACAGGTACACACAGCGACACTTTGTGATAAATGTAAGTGACATGTACACACAGAGACACTTTGTGATACATGTAAGTGACAGGTACACACAGCGACACTTTGTGATAAATGTAAGTGACAGGTACACACAGCGACACCGTGTGATACATGCAAGTGACAGGTACACACAGCGACACCGTGTGATACATGCAAGTGACAGGTACACACAGCGACACCTTGTGATACATGTAAGTGACAGGTACACACAGCGACACCTTGTGATACATGTAAGTGACAGGTACACACAGCGACACTTTGTGATACATGTAAGTGACAGGTACACACAACGACACCTTGTGATACATGTAAGTATCTTGTGGAGGCCGTAGGTTAAAATGCAGTCATGGTGCAGGCTCTTAATTTAGCTCAGCTCACCTCCCTATGAATCAGGTCTTTCTATTAATTCATGACTCAATTTTGAATAATTGAATAATCTATCATGATGCAGATTTTTTTTATTACATTTGTTTACTAAATAATTAACTGGAATGTGGCGCTCATTAACTTCATATACGTCGCATCCCCTGTAAATAGGATTGCCCGAACTTTACCAAAGAACAAAAAACACAATGGAAAGCAATATTTCTCTTTACCATTAAATCTTTATGAAATCTAGTTTCAAAAACGAAAGCTAGTTGAATCAGCAAAGAAAAGAGCAGACAGTCCTCAACTAGAAGGAGGGAAACCACATTGAGCAATAAAAACGTATTCATTGTATATAGCAGCTTTCCCAGTCATAATTTTTAATAAAATTACGGTGTTGCATTCCCAGATGATTGCAAACAAACAACATGTTAGTTTTAATATATATATATATATATATATATATATATATATATATATATATATATATATATAGTAGGGCGTCCCAAAAAAAAATTAAGTTTTGAAATGTTGATGTCTCACCCCACAGAATATGTCTGTATGGTAACAGTAGTTAACCTGCAAAATTTCAGCTCATTTGGACAATGTTTAGAGGTCCCCCAAGAGGTTTAAAGTTCCAGATTTTGGTGTAAAATCATTCGCGGTCAAATTTAATACAGCGTTAATGTAGCATTATATGCGAAACTGATATATTAAGTAACAAATTGATGCTTAGTATTGTTTATAATATTAAATGAAACAAAATATATAAATCTTGAATGGTTTATATTTTTAAAGTTGAAATTTAAGTAAAAAATTATGACAAACAAAGTTTTATTCATTTTGTCAAGTTAATTCTTGAAAGAATGTCAATCTGCTTGAAACATAATAATAATAAGCAATGCAAATAAGCACTCCTACTATGTATTTTGTACTTAGTACTGTAGGGTAGACAAAAAAGTAAAAAAGTTTTTCAAATTTAAATTTTAGCCAGCTGTTCACGATTACACTCTGCAAAATTTTTCCGATGTTTTGTCAATCACTTGGAGTAAAAATTGTTTTTGTTCTTCGTCCTTTGTGATACTGTCATTGAAATTTTGTATCAATGCTACACCTCGCTCTGCAGATTCATTGATACAAGCCAGATTCTTTACAAAATCTGCTGCAACTTTAAAAGATGGTGTATCTGACCATGCTTCAACAGGAACATCTAGAAAACTGGCATCAATGTTGGATGTTTAAAAAAATGTGGTAGAAGCACGCAAATTAACAATACTTTTTGGTAGTGTTTTTATGAGATGCGGTCCACGTTCTGATTGCATTGTCCGAACAAGGCCAGTTTTTTTCTTTGTCCGACAAAAGGGTTTAAAATAACGCAAACGTCGACAGTTCCGGACTCAAATACCACGAGTGACGAACCATCATTTTCATTCCAGTCGATCGAAGAACAGCATCATCATATTCGTATAAACGCTGTACCAACAAGATATCATTCACAGGTGCATCTGCGGTGAGCCTGCATGAAAACCATGATTGAAGATAAACACATATGGTAAACCGATTAAAGCGCTGAATACCTTGTAATTCTCGAGCTGTTAACTGAAAGATGGTTTCGTTGCCTGCAAACAATAGTTCGATTTTCAATGCATAGATTGCATTTGCCATCCACCTTGCACTATGTAGGGCACCAGGTCTGCGAATGCTGACAGCAACCTCCAACCCAACCATTTGTGCAGCAAGCAGAAGAAATTCCAAATAATCATCACATGAATGACTGACCTCAAGTTGACATTTGATAAATTCTTTAATCGAATCAGACACGATTATCAAAGGGGCAGATCTGGCTTCGGGTGTGTGGTTTAATTCTGGCCAATTTTCTTGAAACCTCTTAAAAAACAAAATCTCTGGTCCAGTGGATGGTCCAAGACAAACATTGAATGCATCGTAAAGGAGTACTTCCAACATGTGATGACGGCATGCCATCCATAATAGATTACGTCCCAGGGCTACTTCTAACAGAATGCAAGCTCCATTGAGTCTTCTAGTATTGGAAGCATTAGTGTCTTAAAAAAATATGCACATTGCACAAGTTTTGCACATTAGGTATTTTATATGTTTTCTCGCATTTATTACATTTTCTAATTAAGAATGACACAATTTGAACTCTAGTTAATGGTAGCTATAAGGTAATTATAAGTATATTTAAACTTCATTTTATTCATATATGGCATGCAAAAACTGCAAATTATTTGATCAACGATTCGTCTGGATTTTTATGTTGGCCTAATACTGGAATTTTAAAAGCTCTTGGGGGACCTCTAAATGTTGTTCAAATGAGCTACAACTTCACCAATTCACTCATTGTACCCAAGAGACACATTTCAGGGGGTGAGACACCAAAGATTAAAAAAAAAAAATTCCGAACATTTCTGGGACGCCCTAATATATATATATATACATATATATATATATATATATATATATATATACATATATATATATATGTGTGTGTGTGTAAATGATTTCAATAAATAAATATTTACATACCACATGAGCATTCGAAACTGTCTATCTTCAAGATAAGAAATGAAAACTGGGGGTTTACAAAATTAAACATAGGCTATCTGCTGTCATTAAAATATTTTTATTTATCTTGGATAAATAGAAAATTGTAAATATCAGTAGACTGTTTTTATCACATGTTAGGTCAAGCGTCAGCACTATTTAAAAACAAGTCCAAAGTACAAACTGATCTCTATAAAAAGATGAATGAATCATGATTCGCTACCCTTCCTAACAAAACCACCCAGTTGCAACAATGAAGCTAAGATCGTCTAAAAGTAAGTAATTGTAAGGCTAGAAAATCAAATGATAACAATTGTACACGTATATATATATATACAGTGCTTTTTTTGTAAAAAAAAATAGGGGCCGGTACTCGGTGATTACAAGTGTGTGCGGAAAGCATTCTTATTGCGCGCAATTTTAAAAGAAAAGTAATATTTTTTTCCCTACATTGAAAAAGGTGCCGGTACGCCGTATCGGTGCGTACCGGCACAAAAAGCTTTGTATATATATAAAAGTAATACATATGTTTTTAAAATAATAGCTTTTTATAATCATTCATGGTGTAAATAAGAATGCAATTAGTCAAGCTTTGAGTTAAATAAAAAGGTATTTAACGCTACTTATGCACTGTCTGGAATATTAGCATATTTTAAAATGCATTTTTACTTTGTTGAAATTCATTTTTTTAGAGTTAACTTTAAAACGTAATCTTTTTCAATGATTTCTGGATTTATTTTTAGAATATTTTCGACCAGCAACTTCAAAAAAAAAAGCAAAAGGAAGGGTGAAAAAAATAAAACATTATGATCAGAAGTAAGTTGAGGAATATGTTTTATGTTTTCAATCAGTCACTTACATCGTATCATTATTTTGTTATTTTGAACCTCTTTAATCATTGTGATTAACATGGTATACTACTATTTATTTTTTGTTTGATATCAAATAAATACCTTCAGCCTACTCATGATAGACATACACTGATATAACGCTTAATATAACGAAATTCTTTGTGACTATACTACTATTTCCTTTAATCTTCAACGTGAGTTTGGCTAATAATCATTTCACGTCCGTAGCACAGATAATATATTATACAGATAGCGCATCGATTTATAGACAGTCCTTGATTATAAACAGTCCTTGGTTTTCTGTTGAAAACTCTCGCGCCTTTGTTGTTATTCGCTTTTGTTTCCAAAGACGCTTTCCATTCATAAAAACACACAGACCTATTTACACCTGTTTGTTGTCTTTTTAAGGACATAGGATATGAATGAAAAAAGCCCTCGATTTGCTTTATAAATATAAAAAAGCTATACAATATTATTTAATTTTTGAGTTCGTAGTTTTTATCAATCTTTATTAACATTTACAATGATAATTATCCAGCAATTTATATATATATATATATATATATATATATATATTTGTGTGTGTGTGTGTGTGTGTGTGTGATAATTCTATTCAATGAATGGACTGATGAAATACCATTATTGGCGTCGAAGAAAACATTGTTTCGAAACAAGGCTTGTGCAATTTGTGCAATATCTAATCTGTTGTCCGAAGTGTGTTATCGAAGGTCATGGTTAAAAATTAGTCGTGCACGCACTATCCAATCCAAGGCCTATAGTTTTCGTGCACGTTAATCGATAATGATTTCTAAATATGTCAATCAATCGATCTGTTAATCAAAGTCCTTTTTCAGTGAACCCCCCCCCCCCCCCATTAGCATGTTATAATATAGTCCGATCAGCATGAAGTAGGTTTTGCTTCATATCAATCCCTGTCATCTCCAATTATGCTGCCAACTTGGCTGTAGTGGGAATAAAAATAAAAACAATTACACCAGTAGTTTGTTTTAATCAATAGATATAAACAAGTCATCTTTACTGCGACTGATATAATAAATCTTTCTGTTACATTCATATGGGACTTTACTTGTAAAATAGTTTGTGTGCCACTTATGGCGGACTCTAAAAATACCACGCACCTTTTCGAAATACGAACACATGTTACGTCGAATAACTTGGAAACCGAAAAATATATATTAAAATAACTTAGAATGCGAACATATTTTTAAATTCCAACTCCTCACTTGTTAGTTGTATGGTTTTGTATTTTTTTAAGACTTAGCGCTCATTTTAGACCGATTTACAGCTTTTAGTCCGACTGTACACAAGCTTTAATTGTTGCAAATACGTATGTTACATATTTAAGAAAAAATTATAATAATATTCACATGTCTTTTTTAAGACATTTGTCATGAGCTGCTAGAGTTACTAGATCTTTTAGCGAGTACACTTATTGATAAAACCAGCCAAATACCTGTCATCAGATTGACAAAAAATATCAAATTTAAAGCGGTTATGTTTTATTTACCTTTACATAAAGCTAAAATGCCCGCCCCTCCCCCCCCCCCACCTTGCTTTCCATAAACCGAATCTAAAATAAAATAGAAATCATTTTTATGAAAAAGCCAAACAACTGTTATCATAATTCACATTCAGCCATTGCTAAACTTAATACAACTTTATACAATTGTATTCTAATGCATTTTACGCAGATTGGGTGTGTATTATTCATATATATATATATATATATATATATATATATATATATATATATCATTCTTGCATTAAAATATTTTTGTCTTATTTATTTATTTCAGCATTACTATAAAGAAAGTGGATTATGTTATTAATGGTGATGTTACTATCATCAATATCTGTAATATACAGAATATCATCGGAGAGAATGGTAAAGAAAAAAGGGTGGTTTGCAGTAATCGGAACGTTGATAATTATTCAACAAAATTAAGGAGCAAGTTAAACAAAAAGTATTTGATATTAGGAGATACATATTTCAACGAAATAAGGCTTATAAGGTCTTACACAGAATTACGCGAAGCGTACGAATATATAGTGAAGTGTACGGATGCAAATATTGTACTACGCAGTGAACGTAATACGTTATCGACGATTGGGGATCAAACCGTTGACAGCACGTCAACATGAGGAATAAAATAAATAGTGATGGGTTTCGACTAGTACTATTTGATGTAACAGCCTAACAAAAGGCTAAATGGGGTAATTGGAATAGAGCTAGCCATCATGCATGGGGTCTAATTTTTATCATGCTTGCCTCCTCGTGGTGGACCCTGGGTGAAACTATGCAACGCAAAAGTTGATACAGTTTCAGCGAAATAAGCATGAACAAACTCCATACTTATTTACTGGATAAGGTAAGTTTTTTTTATTTTTTATTTTTATAGACACATACATATCTGCAGTAGCGGCCTTAAAAAGGTGGAAACTGGGGCGGAAGTTCCCTGTCACGCGCCTGATCTGCTCACGCGGTAGATGTATTTTTTTTGTCCTCCCCCCCCCCCCTCTAGCTTTAGCTAAACGCTATTTCCAGACCATGTTTATAAAAACTTTCACTAGCCCTAGAAAATGACCCAAAACCTCAGACCCCCCCCCCCTCTGAACTGAAAAGGCCGTCTCTGCATGTATTTAGAATGGGGTAATTCCGAGAAGGGAAAACAGAGTAACGCATAGTAATTAATTTTAGAATACTTATTATTAAAAAAATAATATGAGTAAACATTAATGAATTTAAAAGAAACAGTTAGTAAATTATTGCTACATAAATTAAATAAACTATTTAAAAAGGCGTTATTACTTTTTTTTTAAATGTAAATAAAATAAAATATGTGAAGATAGATGTAAAATAACTTTTTTTCACATTGTGTTAAATATTATAGGTTTTCAATAATGAAATTCACTGTATACTAAACAATATTTTTTTTTTCTATTAGATCCAGTACTTGTAAAATGAATAATTCTCTCAAACATAATTGGTGCATTACACTTATAAATCAAGACAAGAATAACTGATAAGTATAAATTATAAAAGAAACACAACCCATTAAAGTATATCTCTCTCTCTTTATACATATATATACATTTATTTTTTTATCTATCTATACATTTATTTATTTATCTATGTAGTAATGTTATCATCATCTATACTTACCAATGCTGCAATTTTATTCTTTCAGATAAACTCTTACACAGTAATTTAAGTTTTCATGTGACTAGGTGGTTGAAATTTGTGCTGTATCATGTTGTTTAAAAGGAATCAAACAGAGGATGGGGCAAATAAATGTTTTTTTTTTACTTAGTCTTAATGATCATGCTAATACATGTACTGATGTGTTTTTAAAGTAGATGATTTGATGATACTATTGCTCCACAAAATGCCCTAGTGACATCCCCTATCTCAGCAATACGATGACATATATCATTATACAGAAACCATTTGTTATAAATGCATTTAAATGGTTATGATGATAACCAAACACAGTTGATTTTAGCTTAAAAATAGCTAATATCACTTGAAAAAGCGATCATGTCCTATTTGGTCTCAAGTAGCGTGCATTAATTTCATTTTATGTCATAATTAGTAGTTGCCCGTTGCATTCGCAACTAAAGGTTTTATCTCAATAAAAGGTTTAATATGAGAATTAATAGGAACTATAAACATGGAGTTCTAAGTGCATAACAAAAAAAAATAGCCGGTTTGAGCAACATCTCTTAGTGATCTACCAATTGCATCTAAATCATGGCTCGATGTCATCGTGCACTCATCCAGCAAAAACTTTTCCGCTGTAAATGTATTGTGCGCAAATTTTGTATTTCTGTCTTCTTTAATAGGAACTATTAACACGAAATTCCAAGTGCAGAATTATTTTTTTTTTATTTATAGCGGCGGCGTTCCCATTCTGCCACATGCGCAGCCGACTTCCGTGAAATGACGTCATAGAGGATATCCCATGTGCAGAATATTTTTTTTTTAATTATAGATAAATTGTACCATCTGGAAATCAATTTACAACTGAATTTTTAAATACGATTGATTAGGTCAATTAGGTGCTGATTTATGCCGCCTTTCTAATGTGCAGAAATGACCTACATTGTATATGTCACAAATTACGTTTTGCCCGTCAACGCTAACTAACTAAACCAAACCAAACTAACCAACAAACTAAACCAGACAACCAAATCAACCAAAGCGAACCGACTTACCAAACCAAACTAAACATTAGGTAAAGATATGGGTGCTAATTTATCTCACCCGTTACGTTTTGCCATTCATTCTATCAATGTTAACATCAAAACAAAGTATTAAAAAAGTTTTTATAAAAATGCACTAAAAGTAAAAAAAAAAAATAACTACCGTTACTTTATCATGCCATTTTGCAGCACGAAGGCACGATACAGCACCCATCGAGAAATGACGTCATAGTGGATTTTTTTTTTTCATTTATAGTGACGCCGCTCCCATTCTGCAAAAAAAAAATAAACTGAACCATCGGGACGTCATAGATTATTTATAGCGACGGCTTTCCCATACAGGACGGAGACGGACGACAAGATAACTGCTTTATATGTGAGATTTACTTATCAATGCATGTATTTTCTTCATACTTTACAAGGGGAAGTATTGATGGTAGCGTACAACAATGTGACCAAGAGACATTACACATTTCACCAATACAATAACAGGTGATTTTATATGTTAGGGAAATCTACTTTTTGGTGATGGAACTATATTAATGATTTTCAATTAAATATACACATTTTTTGATGTAGTTAAATGAAATTAGATGACGATTTTTAAGTCTCTGGTTAAAACAATTATATTTACAAATCCAAATCAAAAAGTCAAACAGTATGTAACATACAGTAAGTAACATGTGACGTCGTGCTAGATATACAAGACAAAGCATATGTAGGCTATATTATGTATACTCTTTCTTTTTATACAGCTGAGAAGAAGCATGTTTGTTATGAATTAATGTGTGTTTGCTATCAATCAATGTGTTTGCTATGAACCAATATGTGTTTGCTATCAATCCATATGTGTTTGTTATCAATCCATATGTGTTTGTTATCAATCCATATGTGTTTGTTATCAATCCATATGTGTTTGTTATCAATCCATATGCGTTTGTTATCAATCCATATGTGTTTGTTATCAATCCATATGTGTTTGTTATCAATCCATATGTGTTAATTATCAATCCATATGTTTTTGGGAGTGAGAGCTCAAACAACAACTTTTTAATAAAAATATACATTTTATAATTTAATTAGATTTGGATTAATTTTTTTATTTTCGGATATGTTTTGCACAGTGTGCAGTTTTGCAAAAACAAATCACACTTTGGTATTTATAAAATGTTTCTTTTTTAAATATTAAGTTTTTTTGAGTAACTGTTTGGAAATGATATTTAAAAAAAAAACTACTTAGTATAATATCATTTAAAAAAAATGTAAGAACGAGTAAAATTGTGTTTCTGAAAATTGTCATTTAAATTCGCACACCTATGTGAAAAATAAAAGTTAAAAATATGAATATTAATAGTATTTAAGATGGCCACCATGAATTTGGCAAAGGGAAACAATTATGGTTTTTGTACTATGTATGTAACAGCATTTCTCTTCCGAAGTGCCTGCTATCACCCGCTATGCATGCCATTGTAAATAATCACTGAGACGCAAGAGGTAGCAGAATATTTACAGAATGAGGACCACATATGAGAATAAAATCATTATTTTAATTAAGTGAAAAAATAAATGGTTTTAAAATTATAATGTTTTCATGAAATAATATACCATTAATAAACACCTTTCGTCATATATGGAATAACATTTACTAAAACCGTGCCCAGTTATTCACTTAAATGATGAATGGTCACAAGTGAACTTTATTCTGACTTTAAAAGATACATCAGCTGGAGTTTTCAACATTCGTTTAGATCAAAATTTTGAAAAATCAATACTTTCCCATTTCCTAATAAAGCTGAATTGGGCTATTACAGTATTATAGAAAAGATGAACGTAGCTTTACGTTTGAAAACCGAGCTACGTTTGTAATTCTTGGCTTAATTTCCCCCTTTTTTTGTAAATATTAAAATAGGAATAACAAGTTCTGCAAACCGGCATAAAACTTAACAACAATATTACATAAAACCGTTGGGGTATATCGCTTATCTGTTTCTCTTTATCTAAAATGTTCTAAAATTGACAATGTGCTCTGCAATTTAAATAAAATTCAAGGTCTGCAAAACAAATTTCGACACATTGTGATACCTAAAGGAGTATATTTAGCTATGAGATTCTCGCAGCGAATGATGCTGTTGTAAAAGAAAGTTGTGATCTCCGCCTCAGCGTTAAATAGATGACAAGAGAACTTGTTGTTTCATTTTTTTGCAGGTACTCCTTCAGTTATAACACAAGTTTATAGAGTGGCAATTCAGACTTGGTCATTACTCTATAAAGTGTATTTTTAACATCGTTTTACGGGGTTAATTTCTATAAAATACACTTTTTGGGACACACAGCCTCTGTACGGTCTCAAAGCAATATATCATATTTGTACATCAAAATATTACGAAAAACACACATTGATTTTTTAAAGAGCTAGACTATTCTTTTAAGTGTTGACATTTACATAGATCATGGGGTTTGTATTAAGTAAAAAAAACGGATACATTTTAACTAGTGGCTATCTATTTAAACTAGCCCTGAGATTTAACTAAGTAGCCTGATCTATTATATTTTATATTAGGAAATATTAATTTTTAATATAGTCTGCTATACTAATACTAAAACAAAAATCAATTTTAGTCCCCAATTACAGTCACATGCTGGTTAGCGAAGTTGATAGTGAACTTGTCTCATATGCTGAGGATACAGGGTTCATTTACAGGTAAAGCCCGAATATTCGCCGCTTACTTGGAGAGGAGATGGGCGCCATCAAGTCTAGAAGCTCACAGAAAGGACGTTTGAATGTATCAACTGTTGTTGTGTTCAACTGTCCATTCGTTTTACCAAGGGCTATATTTGAAAAAAAAAATAGAAAAAAATAACAGGAATGGCCATGCATTATGTACGAAGCGTGTGATCTGCACGAAAACAAAGTTTAGGTTCATTTAACGTGTCTTTTGTAGATGTTTCATAAGAGACATGAATCACTGGTGCATTGTTGGTGCTGAATAATAAGTTGTGCGCACAGGATTTCAGAGAACATTATAAATAAATAAATACACATCTTAATACTTTATTTTCATATTTCATGACGGCACATTAAAACGTATCCCACCTTAATGCCACCCTTGGTAACGTGTTGTACTCTCTATATTTGCGATAACATTGACAATTCTACCATTCTTCTCCCTCCGGTCCCACTTCCAGGTAAGCACTAGTAAGCGATATAAATATATATATACTTTGCAATTATGAAAGCAGAAATAAATGTCACAGCTTTATATCGGTACTTGACATGTTACATATATCTTTGGTAACTGTTAAATATAAACCGGGACAGTGTAGGGGGAATCCTCTACCTTCACAAACCGCCTTTTTACGTTTTTAATAAAAATAACTCCTCGAGCGGGTTCGAAAGAGGAGGGGGGCTGTCAGCTGATCTATACCAGTGCAAAACCCTTCAGATTACACAGCCGTCAATAGCCTAGTTATTTAATAACCGATTACTGTACTTGCCTGCCTTTGAAATGTGTTTCAGGTAATACCTCATTGTAGCTGATATGCAGCGACCATTTTAAAATCTAAAATTGATCACAAAACGTCTCGTTTATAGATTACACAAAACAATCTGGCTTAAAAAACAATTTATGAAAGGTTTTGCTATTATAAAATCTGGAGAAATCCAAGACTTTTTTTTAATTTAACCCTGAATGGCATCTAAATTGTTTTCTTTTAAACAGAGTAGATAAATGGGAATTCTTTCTAGATTTCATAGCACTAAAAAATGAGACATATCTCTTATTACCAACTATGCGTGCTTCATAACTAAAAACAATTAGAACAAATTTACATATCAACAATAAGTGTTTTCATTTAATATGTAGTCTATAAATGATTTATTCTTCCTATTAAATTCTCTAATCGTTTCTGATTATAAATGTGTAAACATTACACTTTTAATCTTTGGCTGATAATGGTGTGGTGGGGTAGTGCTGCATAATACTGCCTGCACCCAGGCGGCAGATAAGATAAACACGACCTTGGTTATAAGTAAACTTGCTTAAAGCTATTTCTGATATTTCGCTCCCCTATAGCGACAACCTTAATGTCTTAAAAATCAACTAGATGACTGTTTAACACAATACGCCCGACCGGACATATCTAATAATATAATAGCTATTTATATTCTGCGTTAAATTTAAGAATAAAGAACTCAGTGGCGTAGCTAAAGTAAACGTCACACGGGGCGGTCCGTTCAAATGTCACATCAATGACCCCACACGACCCTATGCTGAATTGTTAGGTGGAGCTAAATTTTCATAAATACTCTACCTCTAGGCTCTACTTTACTCTACTGACCGGTACGTTACTGCTGACATGTATGATTCAAGACAAAATCCGAATCAAATACCACAAAACAAAAAGTTCAAATCCATAGATTTTTAAAATGCTACTGTTCACTTTCAGAACATCTAAATGCAAAACACGACAACGCACAGCCCAAAAGAATGTTCTTCGACACTATAGATGACATCGTTAAAATCTATTTGTCTTGTAAGCTCGCGTTCAGTGGACAGAAATGCCATATCCGACAATCTCACAATCTCGACTGGCTCATGGTTGACCGGAGGTAATGTTTTATAAGTTTCATTTTCGAGAAACTTCTTTCACACGATGCAAACGGAAATACATATTGTCAGAAAGAATCTTAGAGTCTGCGTAAGATATGGCAATGATTCAAAAAAGTCTCACTTGACAAGTTAACATTGCTTTCTTGGTCTCCTGCTGCAATGACAATCTAGCATCTCTCGCCTACTCTCCTGGTAGTCTTCTCTTTCTTATGATTCTCTTCTCTGTAGGGATATCAAGTTCTTCACATTTCGCAAGTGCCTGCTGGACGGCATTGTCAACAACCTTCGTACGCTGCACTTCCACAAAGACCTTGAGAGCCCTTAGTTTGGTTGCAACCATATCCACAGTAATACCTGGAGTTTTCATATAGTTCTGTGATAAGTCGACTTCTTGTAAAACATCACATCAGAAAACAAGAACGAAATGAAAGAAAAGTCGCATATAAGCTGGCAACAGATTGTGCGCAGCGCCTCTTGTTTCAACGCTTTCTTCGACATCACACAAAGCTTCAATGGCTTCCACAAACTGGTTAAACTTCTGTATCATTAGCTTCACTGCATCAGCATGTGCACTCCATCGAGTTGTGGACAGTCTCTTCACTGTTAGACCTGTGTATTTCTCTAGTACATCCCAACGATCGATCGACAGAGCAAAAAATGTGTAAAGCGCCTCAAGACTTCCAAAAAATGTTACACAAGACGGATTGCAAGCAAACGAATGTTTGCCACAAAGATTCAAAGAATGATTCGAACAAAGTTAAAAAATTGCCTTCGGATTAGTAACTTTGATCTTTTGTTGCATACCACCGTGGATTCCAGCCATGCTTGCTGCATTATCGTACCCTTGTCAAGGACATAATTGAATATTCAGTCCTTCGTTTTCTAGTTTCTCGAGGATATCGCCAGTCAATGCAGTAGCTGTTTTACCTTTCAGATGAAAAAATCCAAGGAATGAATCCCGCACTTCAACTGTACTACCGCTGATGTGTACATATCTAATTACGGTTGACATGTGATCTGTATGCGAAACGTCTGGTCACATTTCCTGTGTTGGTTGGGTTTTTATAACAATTCTATTTTCAGACTATTTTCGCACCTTAGCCTGGATGAAAAATTTTGTTGCGGGTGACATAGTGTCACCCTCATTATGATGTCACCCGGGGCGGTCCCCCCTCTCGCCCCCCCCCCTTAGCTACGCCACTGAAAGAATTAATACAAAAGTATTCCAGTTTAAAATACAGTCATGAAAAAATCGGATCTTCCCGAAACCAAAAATTAATATCCTACTGATCAAGTCTAAGGAGATATAACTCTATGCCAAGGTCTTGCACGGTAAAGCTAGTATAATCAATACTTTGCATAAGTCATCTGAAAAAATGCTGCTCAGTATTCGTTTCTCCACTATACTGATAGCAACATTCTGTACTTTATGTCAGCATTATATGCGGTATTTTATTTATCTCGCTCAATGTGTTTTTGGAAGTACTATGAGCTATTTAACGAAAATCACGTTTGAATTTAGTGAGATGATAATTACATGCTTTAATTATTCATGATACGCTATTGAACATTTGTTACTCGATTAAAGTGATTGAATTAGAATCTGTTATTGGCAAAGTCGCACTAGAGTATCTGTATTTTGGATGATAACAATAATTTGCAGTCCATCCATGATTAAATACCAATCTATTATTATTATGATAAATAAATTTACCTAATTTTAAATTTGTTACTAATAATTAATGACGTTTTGCATTATCTTAAGATAATATATTTACCACAATAAACTCTTTATTAATAATTGACCAACCTTTACTAATGTATGTTTTTTAGTTCACTTACAATATGTAATAATGTATGTCCCATATTCAACAAACCATCTTACAGATTAAATAAACCAAAAAAAAAAGCAATGTAATAGTACTGGATAGGTTTATGACTAAAATTAAAGATCTTGGATATATGGTAGCCTGAAATAGCGAGTATTATCTTATTAATTCAGACCAAGCTGAATTTGATATATTTTATTGGTTAGGAGTAATATTTTATAAAGTTTTTGTTTGATCAGAACATTACTGTAAAAATCTCTTACAATTATTATATCATGGTTTTAATATCAACGTATTTGCTACAAATTTAATTAATACAGCTAAGTTGTACATTATTCTTTTCAATATTAATGTGAGATAATTCAGAGGCGGTCTTCTGGTTAAGTAGTAATCCTTTCGCCTCCTCAGGCCTGAGGCTCAAGTAAAGCGCTCAACTGTCAATCTAGGAACACTTCTTTGGTTCTAAGGACCAATGGATATGTTATTATTATTTTACTACCAGCACCCTGCAAACCTTTGTATATAGTTACATCCCCTTAGGATTGATCGGTAGAAGGCTAGGTTATTTTTGGTTTCGGGCAGATGGGATTTTCATGATTGTATTTTAAACTGGAATATTGTTGTATTAACTCTTTACTTTCGATTTAAGGCAGAACCCAAATCGCTATTATTTTATTAGATTAATTACCTCTACCTATGCTGTCAAATAAGGAACGTCCTTTCAGTTGTCTTATAGACTTAGTGGCGCCCATGCCCTCTCCGAGTACATCATAAAAATCATCCCATTAGTGGTTCATATGATTTCACCTCATACCAACAAGGGACTATACACACAACTCCTAAGTTTGCAACTGGATAAATCTTACGTGAATAAACGCACCGGTTTTGAGTAAATATTTATTGTAGTTGCAAACCTGTTAAAAGCACGTCCATTCATATACCTAGAAAAAGTCTTTTATACTATTATATATATTTGGGGCACTAGGCTTTTAGAGATATGCAAAATTACCTGTCTGGGCTCCTGTAACATTTGAAACTTTAAAGGGGAGTGTGGGCCGTAGCCTCTTTTGCCCATTAGAATTAAACTTGCTACTAGTAATTAGCAAGGTGGAGAAAAAAAGGTTTCTTAGTTTTGAATTTCAAAAAAAAAAGCTACTCATGTGAGTCGTTTGAAAAGTACGATACAACGGGACTCATCCAACCAATAGTATAGAATTTAATAATGACGTTAAAGAAAAGTCTAAAAATGTATCTAAAAACTGACAACGAAATCCCACATTGAGCTAGGCTATATATATATATATATATATATATATATATATATATATATATATATATATATATATATATATATATAGCCTAGCGCAGTGTGATAACATTTAGAGTAAACCTATTAGTGTGTACGTGACAAGTAAAAAAGTATATTCGATTGATACTAAGGTTTACTTTTAGTGAAGATAAGTAAAGCAAATATTTCCATGCCCTTTTCTTTACATTTTATATACTTAATAATAAACTAAAAGATAAATGTGTCAATAAACACAGTGAAACCAGTCCAAAGAACAGAAAGTTAACTGTATAAAAGATCGAGGAGTAGGTCTAAACGTTTCATACCTTCTAGTCTTACCATTATGTTTAATTTAAGATCTTTTATTAGTAAGTACATTCAAGTTATGACATTAATATTAACATTTTTCTACTCTTATTCTTTCAATAATCTAATAATCTATCTATCTATCTATCTATCTATCTATCTATCTATCTATCTATCTATCATCTATCTAAGTCTATATATAGAGTCATTTACAAAAAAAAAATTATAAACAACCATTAACAACATAAGACATATAAAAGTTTTTTTTTTTTTGCCTAAGTTATTCTTAGTGGTTTTATTTTGTTTAGAATATTTTCGAGAAAGAATGGTAAGAATTAAAAGAGCATTTAGTAGAAGGTCAAAAGGAATGAAGGAAACAGTACGAAAGTAAGTAAAAGTCTTTTTTCAAATATAGTCTCCCATGACGTATTGACTAACTTAATTCTTTTGACTCCATGCGGCGTAAATAGCAACGGTAATCACTCTGTTCTGGGATGTTGGATCCTTTTTAGTTCACCCCATGAAAGCCTACACTACTATAATTCCTGTTTACAAGACCTTCTCGGAGTGGTCTTTGGTTGGCCTACCTTTTTCACCGGCCTAGGGGATTCCTCTGCAGAGCCTTTTCTTCTAGAGACTTCGTTTGTGAATGACCGATCCATCTGCATTTCCTTTTGGATATATATAGGTCTTTGGGGTCTTGGTTAGTTAATTTATTTTTAGAATCGTGTGATTAAATGAAAATAAATATTGTCACAAACTAGTATGTTATTCTCTAATTTGGGTTCACTTGTACTTAAAATATTTGCATAGCCTGTCAAAAGAAGAAACAAGCAATTAAACCTGTCCCATTCTGGACACAGGACGTGTTAGCGCATTTTCGTCTTATGTATCAGTACGTTTGTTAGCTTTCAGTAAATATTTGTAAATTTTGGAAATGTTTATAAATTCAATTGTGTAATGCATATATCTGTAAAAATATATTATAAAGACGTTTCTTTATATTTGAAAAAAAAATTATTTTCTCTTAAATCTAACTACAAGTGGTTTGTGGTTACTGAAATAGGACTCATAATTGAAAACATTCGAAACTGTAGTCATTTAATCGTCCGAAAACTCCGTCAATTGCTGCATAGCTCTGATACTTTCAATTAAACTCAGAACTCAAGCTTACTATTTCATGAGTTTCTTAATATATCTTGCTGAAACTACGTGCTGCAGTATTTCGCACCAAATGAATGGGTTATTGAACGTACAAGGTGTAGAATGGGGCCATATATATAATATATAAGCCCCTTCGGAGCCCTGAAGATCGGTCCTCAGAGGTCCTATCGCAAAATGAACTTTTGATGTACACATGGCAGGCCAAAACCTACAAAATGATATATACATCATGGGTCTAGGACTTATGGTTGCTGAGATAAAGGGCGCTCCTTTGTTAATATAGCTTATATAGTAAAAAAACGGTACTTTATAAGCCCCCGTTTTACGGCCCTGAGAGATCAGATCGCGAAACGGACAAAAGTGTTTTTGGCAGGCCAAGATCTACAAAATGATATATACATCATGGGTCTAGGACTTATGGTTGTTGAGATCTAGGGTGATGACGGACAGACAGACGGACAGACAGACAAAACGTGGACAATAGAGCATTTTTTTTCGAAAATGCTCTCAAAAGATATGGCCAACTAGACAGAAAGTATTGAAGAATGTAAATAACTATAAAAGTCGTAAATTTCTCTGTACACATCATTTTTTACCAAAACGGCTTGCCCCATCCTTTACCCTTATAGTTTTTAGTTGAAACCTTTCATAAAATTAGAATCATTTTAATATATCATACACAATCAGCGTTTGAAAACCTACTTTAACTTCTAATAGATTCATTCTATAGGGGAAACATCAGTTTACTTCTCTTAGTGGTTTTAAATTAATATATGCTTACTTTAATTAAAGAAAATAAAATTAACCTTTTTTTTTCGTCATCTAGCATCAACATAAAAAATGCAGACACAGTTATCATCGGTGATGCTACAATCATACACATCGAGGTTAAGAGCGAAATAAGAAACGACCAAAAAACAACGAATAAATTATTTCATTATATAGTAGACGGCACAGAAAAAGAGATTAATGGATCAATTAGTGAAAAGTATACAATAGTAGGAAAGAAATCGTTAGAAAAAGTTTCAATTATTCAGTCGCAAGAATACGAAGTAATTTTGAGGGATAGGTACGGAAATAATTTCTTTCTATTTAAAAAATGAAATTGAATATAAGTCAAAGTATTTAAAAATGAATTTCTTTATTATAAAAGATAACAAAAGTGAATACATTTGGATACGCAGTCGAGAATTTCCTGCCACGTGTTATGCTGAATACCTGGATGTCTGTAAAAGAGCAATAAAACATACCTTGCTAAAAATAATGGAAACGGAATAAAGGAATTAGAGTTTTAATAATAGATTCATCGATGATGTTCGAGTTATGTACGCAATGAGTAACCCAGTTTAGGAAATTTCGACAAACATATTGGAACGAAGCAATAATAATAGATTCATCGATGATGTTCGAGTTATGTACGCAATGAGTAACCCAGTTTAGGAAATTTCGACAAACATATTGGAATGAAGCAATAATAATAGATTCATCGATGATGTTCGAGTTATGTTCGCAATGAGTAACCCAGTTTAGGAAATTTCGACAAACATATTGGAACGAAGCAATAATAATAGATTCATCGATGATGTTCGAGTTATGTACGCAATGAGTAACCCAGTTTAGGAAATTTCGACAAACATTTTGGAACGAATCAATAATAATAGATTCATCGATGATGTTCGAGTTATGTACGCAGTGAGTAACCCAGTTTAGGAAATTTCGACAAACATATTGGTACGAAGCAATAACAAGCTACGTTGAACTTTCGAAGATGACGATAAATAAACAAATCGAATTTAATAATGTACGATATTCTGACTATGGCGATTATTGAAAAAAAAACAACTAATAAAACAAACTACAAGTAATGCGAGTATCAGATAAAACTAGACATTTACAGCTGCAAGGGGTCTAATAATTTTCATGCTTGCCTCCACGTGGTGGACCCTGGGTGAAACTATGACAATGATATGTCGGAACAGTTTCAGCGAAATAAGCATGAGCGACATGATCAAATTACTGAACTGTTTAAGGTGAGTGTAATATATACATTTCTTGCTGTTATACTGCCATGAAATGGTGACATTTTTTAACCGAGTGAGTCTTAGAGAAAAAAAAAGACATATATGTAAATACATTAAAAAAAATAAACTGCATAAAGAATTAGTTCAATGATTTGGACCTGCCAGTTCTTAAAATCATTAAATTCATAGTGGTACATTAAACATTGAAAAGAGTGGTATATTTGACACTATGAATAGTGAGAAAATTAAAACGTTTCCAACATTGGTTAAACTGTTATATATATATATATATATATATATATATATATATATATATATATATACATTTAGATATATTCACACACTCAAGTACATATTTTTTTCATTTTAATAATTTATCACTCTATTAAGTCCCTCTGTAATTTTAACTGTTTTAATAATTATCTGAGATTATCATATCAGTGAAACAGAAAAGAGACCCTTAGATTTTGTTTTCGGTCCATTTTTGCCTTAACATAATTTTACCACATTTTATAATGGCTGCTTATAAAAAATTAACGCGAATAAAAAAAAAAGAAACTAAGTTAATATTCGTAACATAACAAAATAATTTGAACTGTATCAAATAGTGGATGAAAAGCAAATCGTGCAATAGTTATAGAGTTTTCTGTTCCCGAGATACAATGTGTATGCCTGTTTATAAATGTCACCAAATAATGTATCGAAGCGCTGACGGTAGACTTAGACGAGAACAAGAACTGGTCAGTTTAAAAAAAAAAATCAGAAATATAAATTTAAATTGTTATATTTCTTTTTTTTTTCTCTTAACAGTGATCATGAAGAAATGGACACACTCCAGTTATTTTACCAAGAAGATGAAACGTTCTTCCGTAAGTGACTGTTACCATGGACTTCAATACGTATCATCAATTATTAAAACTAGAAATGGAAAAAAAGAAATTTCCTTCAAATTTTTATAACACTATATTATTTATTACACATAGATTTTTATTATTTTAATTATTATTATGTGACCGATGCTTAAGAATCAAATCACATTTTAAAGTAATGTTTTTCATTATGAATTATAGTCCTACTTCGCCATTTGAGATTTATATTACATATAATAATTTCTTATAGTATAGTTTTGTTACTCTTTCTTGATTCTTTCATTCATTTGCCTCTTAATAAATTTTTCGCTGTTAGGATTACAAATACGGTGCAGAGAAAATGTCTCAAAATTCTCGTGTGTCTTATGGTCTCTATTAGGGCGTCAACCTCC
>JAGDYQ010000122.1:2042226-2348694 GCA_021962125.1 Bulinus truncatus
CATGTTCCGATACATGGTTAAATCCTGTTAAATCCCTCAAATTTTGTCATATGGAGATTTCTCCTATACTTATGTATCGTTGTTTTCCACAATGACCCAAAGTTGTTTAGACCTAATGCCCAGACACTATTTTCTTTTTATAATTGTCAGTATTAAAATCTCTAAAATTAATTTTCAGTTGAAAAAAAAATCAAGTCTTTTTCAATGCCTTTTTAACGATTTTAGTTTTCGTACAAAATATGTTTCCCTATTCTACCAGTTATTTCCTGGGGTAATCAGTCCACAGCATCACATTTTGTAAATATCTTTGCGCCTTCTGCATACAAATTGAGACATGACATAGGCTAGAAAACCAAGCCAACCATTTTTAGTCAACTCAAGCTGTATATCGTTCCTTTCGCTCTCGTTCACTTCTCGATCAGAAAACAACGATCTTTATTTTTTTTATCCTTTTTTTTTTCAACCTGTCAGATTCGTTATAGCACATAAACAACTCGTTGGTCCAAGACTTGATATATATAAATGATACAACTTCACTGTCTTCGTGGAAACTCTACTTCATTGATATTTCATTTATTTTTCATTTAATTTACTCAGTTAATTAATGTTTCTAGAAAAAAAAAGAACAGAATTGTGTTCAATATAGTAATTGGTTGAGTATTTTTACTGGATAACTTCCAACATAAAATTGCTAATATTTATGTTTTAATAAGAGGGTCGTACAATGACATCAACTTTATGTATACATTTGAAACCATTTTACGTCATATGATTGGAAATGATTAGGAAAAAAATGTTATACGTTTTACCTTTTAACCTGCGAAATATGGGAGTATTTCTTACTTTTAATGAAAAATACTTTTTTTTATATTGTATAAAATGACTTTGAAAAAATAGGTTTACATTTTAAATGTTACTTTGTGTTTATCTGTTTTATTTTGCTTGTTTGAGTGTGTGTTTTGTATCTATGTGTAGGCAAATATTTTCCTATGGAAAGCCCAACTAGACAGCTGCGTAGGCCTATCACTGCTATGGGGGCCCCCTGTGGGACCTTAGTTTTGCCATTCCCCAAAAAGACCTATGACTTAAGTTTTCAGGTCATGGAAGAGGGGGGGGGGTGGGTGGAGGGCTTGACATGGTTTTGATATTGGGCCCAAAAATGTGAGCCACTTCAACAATTTAGCCATCAGTGGGTCATTTTAAATGCCACATTTGTGGACGCCTTATCCATGAACTGAAATTAGCTGGACACACGTACATTTGAGGCTACATCTTGTATTTTAAAACATCTCGTCAGGGTAGTCTGTATCCAAAACACGAGCTGTGTGTCAAGTTGCCGCTTACCGCCAGACCAAAAGATGTGATCTTTCCCTTTATTATTATTAGAAGCACTATTTATAACATAATGTATTTTGCTGCAGTTTATTTAGTATCTGTCTTGGTTACGCCTAAGAAACCGGAACTATCAAAGACTTAGCGGGTTAAAAAGAAATGAACCTGCCATTTGCTTTAACACGCTAAATGACGTCATTGCCCATCAACGAGTCGCATTCATAAAGAGAGAAAAAGTTGCATTGATGTCTTGTTGATAAGGAGATGCCGTAAATAGCAACGCGGCATTCCATGACGTCACATATTTGCCCCTTATTTTTCTTTTAATGTTTTGTTTGTTTATGTATTGATTTGTTGCCGTTTTGTTTATCGATTCTAAGTTATTGATTGCGTCTCATTGTTCAGCTCTCTCTCCGTATGACGTTTACACACTGAGACTTATGCGTAGGAAATATTGGCGTAATTTGATATTTCAAAATAAATAAAAAATGATGAATGTGATATTTTTGTTTTGCATCAAATAGATGGGAGGCTTGTTCTAAAATAGGTCATTGAATAAGGTTGTATAAATTAGACTGTCCAGTCCACTGTTGTCTTAAGTGAAAGAAAAATCAACTATTTCAGCCGTGCAATCTGTATATCTCTCTCTGTCTCAGTAAATCTATCTTTTTATGTCTCTTTCCATCTGTGATGAAGCTATATATATAACGCTATTATATATATATATATATATATATATATATATATATATATAACGCTATTATATATATATATATAACACTATTATATATATATATATAACGCTATTATATATATATATATATAACGCTATTATATATATATATATATATATAATTTCCTTTATATTAATCCTTCACATGTCATCAAAAGCCTAAAAGTACCGCTCACTTTATCCTCACTTTTAAAGATTCGCTGTAAAACATGGAAAAAAATCGTGCTAGTTATTTCAAGCAGAATGTCACAACGTTCATTTAGATGTGTCGTGAATCACTGGGTGAGAACCGCTGATACAAATGTATAAATGGAGGAACTAAAAAAAAAAGAAAGCCACGGATATCGTAAAACTACGGATCGTTTGTTTGCACTTGGGCCTCCATTAATCTCTTCTTCTGTTAAGTACGGGTTTATGAGTTTGCTGAACAGATTACAGGTTCACCTACCTGTAGTATTTAAACATGTCTCGTACGCCACATACATGCACGGAATTAGATTCTGAACTCGGATGTAGGTCTCGGTGTTTAGACATGTTCTGTACATACCATGCACGGAATTAGATTCAGAACTCGCTGCTAGGCTCGAGAGCTTGAGGCATGAATAAAAAAAAAAAAACCAACAACTGAGGAATCGATACGAGTCATTAATGTGTCCTGAAAGATGGACGATAAGCTCTTTGATTTTTTTTTTTATTTCTGTTTTTGTTTTATCAACATGTAGAAAATAAAACTAATGTCCTCTGCTGACTCGGGGTCAATTTATTTGGAGCGTGACATTTGTTGATTTTTTTTAGTTCATTAGTTTGCCCGCTTTTATATATATATATATATATATATATATATATATATATATATATATATATATATATATATAAAGATAAATAGATGCATACATAGATGAAATGCATACATAGATGAAATACAGTATAGTAACTGCTATATTATCTTTGTTAAAGTGTTTCATTAGTTTTGTTTAGGCCTATAGTTTTTGTCTATCGTATAGATGTAATTCTCTTCATTGTTCTAACCTGATCACTTTTTTTTTATATTGTTAGTAAACAACATAGCTGCGATGCAATTATTTGTGTCATTTATTTAATCTCCCACTAAACGCTTCATCGCCCACCTGATGACCATCTCTCGTGTTTATTGAACAGTGAATCTTTTTTGTTTTTTCACAAAAATCAGACACACATTTATACAGATTTAAACTAAATCCTATATCGATGTTAAACAAAAAAAATATAATAAAATCGCCAGAATAAAAAGCTTATTTCTTTTCCATAACTGACGTCTGCTTCTAGAACTTAAAATAGGGTTGGGTCAAATCCAACATGGCGCTGGGTGCAATTATTTATTTATAATTCAGCGGGGCTTGTTGTCTTGGGAACTAATGCGGTATTGTTATTTTTAAAACTGTTTTACGTTCCTTAAAATGTTTTTTTTTTTTTTAAATAAAAAAAATAAACGTATCGGATTACCTTTCCAGATCACATGACCGGCTTTGTTATTCGTTTTATTTATTTTTTTCCCCAGCAAGTTTGATTTTTTTTTTTAAATTTGCGCATTACTGCATTTAAATGTAGTGGCCTTTCAACTGGTCAGATTCAACCTTTTGTAAGATTTCAAACATTACATGCAGCACATGTCAGACATAAACATTTATTTTAGGTAACTTGTTCAGACGGGTAAACCACGTCCTGTTATTAATTGATGTATAACATAATGTCATATAGCATGCATATAGCGATGTCACGTAGCATACATATGACGATGTCATGTAATACATATGGAAATGTCATATATCATACATATAGATATATTATTTAGCATACATATAGAAATGTCATATAGCATACATATATCGATGTCATATAGCATACATATATCGATGTCATATAGCATACATATACCGATGTCATATAGCATACATATATCGATGTCATATAGCATACATATACCGATGTCATATAGCATACATATATCGATGTCATATACCATACATATACCGATGTCATATAGCATACATATATCGATGTCATATAGCATACATATACCGATGTCATATAGCATACATATACCGATGTCATATAGCATACATATACCGATGTCATATAGCATACATAAATCGATGTCATATAGCATACATAAACCGATGTCATATAGCATACATATACCGATGTCATATAGCATACATATACCGATGTCATATAGCATACATATACCGATGTCATATAGCATACATATATCGATGTCATATAGCATACATATATCGGTGGCTCGTAGTATTTGTAAGATTCTGTAATAAAGCACACGTGAAATAATGTTTTATTGAATGCATGTATTATAGAATACATCAAATGATGTTTCTCTCTCTCTTTCTCTATCTCTCTCTCTCTCTCTCTATATATATATATATATATATATATATATAAATATATATATATATATATATATATATATCACTTGCGCTTTTCCATGTTGCTTTTAACTGACCACTCTCTTCTCCGGTCAACTTCTGGTCAGCTGCGACTATTCTCGTGTATCAACGTCATTTAGAATCAACACGTTTTAGCCATTTAACTTGATGGACTGTCCAGAAATATTCCTGCCCCTTAACCATTACCATAATTTAAAAAAAAGATCTGGTCACTGCTGGTCACTTGAGCATACTAGGAGTACCAAATGTAGCCATCGTTCCTTCACTCTCATCTCTGATCACTGTAGTCCACTCACTTGAAATGTACGCGCTGGGTAACATATACCATCTGCCATATAGCTGGCTAATATGATAGCTGGATCGTACTGTCATTTCTCGCTCTATATACTATTAGCCATATAACTGGCTAATATGATAGCTGGCTAATATGATAGTTGGAACGTATGGTAATTTCTTGCTCTATTTACCATGCTAATATGGAAGTTTTCATATATTGTAATATCAGTCAATGCATTTATCCTTTATTATCATGAGATGAAGTCTCGTATAACATTTAATATTTGTCCCTTTAAATACCCCGTGCGATTATTTCTGAGATCCCTTATGATATATATATATATATATATATATATATATATATATAGTCGATTCCGCTTAATTGGGACACATCGGGACCGAGGCTTTTTGTCCCAATTAAGCTGCTGTCCCAATTAAACATACATATTTACTATTGGCTTCTTGGTTTGGCTTCTTTGAGATTTGTTCCAATTAAGCTGTGTCCCAATTAAGCGGAATCCACTGTGTATATATATATATATATACGTATGTCAATTTTTTATATACATTTTAATATTAGGGACTATCAAAAATTGTGTTACATGCCAGAAAGTAAAAACTGTTCACAGAGATAGGCCTACACCATGTCAGTCCATTCTTTCAAGTTATGGCCGACATTATCTTTTGAATTGTTTGTTTATTTTCTTTAAATTTTTTCAAAAAATAAACACACTCTTTTTCTTTTTTTTTGCTTGAGATCAAAACACGCGTACAGGTCAGTGTGACCTTTTCAGCAGCTCTTGTGATCAAACATTTGCACACATAATGAACATAATATATCAAGATGTGCATATCTTTAATGATGATATAGTTGTCTGTACATTTCACATCGACGTATTAGTTATCAGTCATTTAACATACACATCGTTAATGTATTTATAGAATATTTTTTTTACTCTGCATAGCTTCAAGACTCTGCACATAGAAATATCATTTATCCTGTAAATGTGATAATTATTTGACATACTGTGTAGCCAATAATTTTGATAATCTCCATGCTAATTGTAGTACAATGTATATATTTTTCTCTTTCCAAAGCATCTTAAATATCACACTGGGTGACTGTATTAATCTATGTGTCAATGTTAAACTATTTCACTCTATCTCTCTCTCTCTCTCTCTCTCTCTCTCTCTCTCACATAAACACTCTCTCTCTGTTTATTTTCTCTCTCTCTCTTCTCTCTCTCTCTGTCTGTCTGTCTCTCTGTCTCTCAGTCTGTCTCTATATCTCTGTGTCTGTCTCTGTCTGTCTGTCTGCTGTCTCTTCTCTCTCTCTCTCTGTCTGTCTGTTTGTCTTTCTCTCTCTCTCTGTCTCTCTCTCTCCGTCTCTCAGACACACACCCTCTGTCTCTTTATCTTCTTTCTCTCTAGTCTCTTTTTTTTCTCTTTTCTCTCTCCGTCTCTCTCATTTCATTCTACTTCTATTCAAGACATCTATAAATAGCCTATATACAGCGTAGCCAATGATCTGAATGTTGTCCACGTTTCTATTTCGGCTCTGATCTTTACAACAAGTAACGGCTTCTGGTAAGTGGTAAAGTAGAAAACCCGAGTACCATTGAACACATTCCTGGATGAGCCCAAGATATCTTTCAGTCGGCCACCAGATACTGTTTGATTCATAATACTCCGATTGAAGCTACCCTGAAAACATTTGAATCTATAACAACCATTGATAGTACAATGAAACCATTTTGTTAACAAATACCCATTGATACTGAAACCTTCTGTTTTTAAAAAATAAAAATAAAAAAAAAGCTTTCAGCCCCCGTAATAAAATTTCCTGCGACCTCTCCTCGCGATCAGATGCTTTCATTTTATTTCCCCCATTCAGTTTTTTTTTATTTTATTTTATTTACTCACTCTCCTTCTCCTCGGTTGTAACCAAAAAGTTTTCTCGTGACTTTCACGAGCACGAACTAATAGAAGTTTTTTCTTGGCCAGGAGCTCGACTCCGAGGTTGTGTTTTTTTTATTATTTATTCCAGTAGTGGGCACCATTGGCGGGAGATTGACAGAGGAATTCTAGAAAGACAGACTAATCAATTCCAGTCGGCCAGTTAGTGATATTTCAAATTGTTAGTAAACGAAAAAGCGTGTTTCGTGGTTTGAATGATAGTTTTTTTTGCTGTTGTTGTTGTTGGTGGGTTTTTTTCTTCAATACGTCTCCTCATTTAATTTCAAAGTAAAGTAGCAAATGCTTCATCTCAATTCATGAAAGAATTCCTTAATTGAAAGAACACGTCACATTTTGAATATTCCAGACATGGATAAAACCAGGATGTACCGGATAGGTTGACTCCATATGGTTCAAATGCAACAGATATTGATATAAATGTACTAATTTTAGCTGCACATTAGCTTTTGTAAATGTCATATTCAGAGGATAAGAGAAACATACTTAGATGTGTAAATACTTTTATATCAAAACACTCTTAAAAAACGAAAATGAAAATAACTAATTAGCTTATAAAACTTGACAAATTGAGACATACCAAGTAAATGTGGGCATCACCGTACCAAGTAAATGTGGGCATCACCGTACCAAGTAAATGTGGGCATAACCGAGTGATGTTTTTTTTTGTCTAAAATAAAGATAAAAAACAGTATATTCATCGTGAAGTTGAATAATATAATTTTATTTTACCAGGATGTGTAGTAATGTTTTTGATTGATATATTACCAACTTATTTTATTTTTAACTCACGCAATATCTTAAAGAGAATGTAATAATAATGGCTTATTTCACGGTATTTTATTGAGTTATATAAAATCTTTGCAATTGAATAAAAAATGTTTCATATTTAAGAGGGAATTTTCAAGAAAGGAAATACTGTATTAGTCTTGTTATTGTTGGAGGGGTGGGGGAAACAATCCTTTTTTTCACGGGCTCCATTTACCTCTTTGACGGCCGCAAGTGGCCGTAGGTGAGCAGGTTGTCACCCCTGTTGTAAGTTGGTAAATAAGCAAAAGAGCATATAACTCAAGTATATATATATATATATATATATATATATATATATATATATATATATATATATATATAACACTATATCTTTGTATATAATGTTATGTACTTGTTGATGTAATGCTTCTCCAAGGTAACACTGTGTGTTCCTCACTGCTGCTTCAGATAACTATACTGGTTTTATGTAGCTGCCGATATCATAACTGGTTTATAATCTTAAGTAGCGTTCAGTCTCGTTGCACTCTCAAACCACACACCAATCAATGAGGCAAAGTTCCACGATTCAATTATATTTATTCAACAATAAGAAAACATATGTAGTATGAACTTATGTGCAGTAGTATTCACAAATGCTTCGTACACAATATAACACGTAGTATTCCAGGTCCCGAAAGAATTCTCTGGCAATACTTTGACAATTAGTATCCTGCGTCCCCGAAAGGATTATACAGAGATATTTCAATAAAATAGACTTTGACTGTGTACTGTAAAACTCAATAACTTGATAGCTGTGCCTCTATTATTTCTCCACTAACTTCTCCTCTAATTATCTCTACAACTGGTGTCCTGATGTCTCTCTATCGTCAGTCTGTCGATCTGTCGGTCTGTCCCTGTACGTCTCTCGTCGGTCTGACGAAATTTCAGTTACCTCACATATTTATGTGATTGTGAATTATCACGTGCCCCAAACGCCCAGAACTTCTGATTGGTTCCCTAACACCCTTTCTAACTCATCTACATATTAATGACTCTTATTCCAGCCTAGGGATTGGTGCGGCTAAAAACTCACTATGGGCTAGTATTCCTTTGTCTGCCTAATTACATCTATCGTCACCTATCTCTGGGGGTCATAGACCTGTGATGACAACCTAATTCTACCCTAAACAAAGATACCGCTGGAATTCTAGTTATCAAAACATATGACTGTGTCCTGGACCCATGAGTTTTCAATGTTAACTAACCAACTGAACCAGTGGTTCTAAAATTGTATAGACCTATCTAAAGCTATTGTTACAATATATTGTTACAATATACATATATATATATATATATATATATATATATATATATATATATGTATGTATAAAGAACGTACAGTAAGTCGTGCCAAGATGTTTTATTTACTGTTTATGTCTTTACTGTCTTAATAATAAAATTACAAAAAAATTCCACCCGCATTTTTATTTTTGTTGGAAGCTCGTTGATTGGCTAGCTAGGGCAGATGTAATCAGATATTTAATTTGGCCAAAAAAAAAATCAAGGCCGTATTCAAGTGTTCATTAATTACTAGACGAGCTTTCTGTTAAGAACTTCCGATGAGTGAGAGTTTTTATTTCTCGGGAAATTAAGGTGGGGGGGGGGGGAAGAATTCCCATATTTTAGCTTTATTGAATACCCACAAATCTCTTTTCTATGTTTTTTTCTCTGTTCACGTTTCTTTCTATCTGTCTATCTGTTAATTAAGCAGCAGAGAAACGCTAACAGTTTGAGCTAACATATGTAGAATACGTTTTTTATACCATTAGTAAAAGCACCAGTAGGTATGTGCTCATATAAAGTCTCCATTTTCCACTTTAATTACTAATTGATATTTTTATCAATCTTCTAGTTAGCTTATAAGTCTTAATTTAATTTCCTAATATGTATTTTGATCAATTAATCATCAGGTGGCTCATTAATCATGTGTTGTTCCATTAATCTTTTTTTTTCGGCCTATTGATGATCTCCAATGATTTAGGCTCACTTAACAAATGATGGCAAAAGTAATTCATTATAATAATACTACAACATGGTAGCAGTGGTGGTCAAACATAAAGTAACCATATCGATGATGTAAACTGATCAATCATGGACAGATGTATTGCATAGATCGATCGGCCAAATGAATTACCGTTGGTGACACTTAGTTATATCAAACGCTTTTAGTTCATTTCCATTATGATAACTTAGTTCATTTATGCATGTATTGAACGTTAACTTTGTTCATTTATTGTCCACGTTACCCATTTATTTTATTCTTTTTATTGTCTAATTATTTAATCGTGTCATTATTTCTTCACGCAATGACAACTTTTGCTTGCATTTTCCCCCATGTATTTGTTTATTCAATGTAAACTTTGTTCATTTACTTTTGTAAATGAAATTTTCATATGAAATATCCTCAATAATGGCTATGGTCATCGTCAGTTTTTTTGTTGCTTTCGTCATGGTCACTCTTCGAACATCTGAATGAACATGGATTATTATCTACATGTCTACAAAGAAACATTGCAACAGACACTTTAAAAAAAAGCTCGATTCATTAAATCTAATGCTAATAGGCGAGGGTGTTCCGAGGGTTTTTACTGCAGAAAACTTAGGATCATAGCAACTGTTTTATCCATCTAAGTGTATTTACTTACATCTTACATCAATCTATTATTCTATTCTCCTTTCACTTGTCTTTTTTCTTCAGGGTCTTTACTGTTTTTTTCATTTCCTGTTTTTTTTTCTTTTTGGTCACACGGTAAAAAATAAACATGTTACCACGTGTGGCTGTGTGGTGAACCATGGTGTGGACCGCTCACCCAGTGGCTAATGATAGATTCAAAGAAACGACAGATGGACCAACGTACACAAACTTTTTCACTTTGACGTCATTGCGACTCTGACTTGAAATAGAATTCGGTCCGCACTGGTCTTCACGTTGTTTACACAAACCCCTCGGCGTGCCGATGGCGCGTCTGACCCCCATGGGATTGGGGTGTTTACGTAACGGCGGCCGAGGCAGTGTTTATGCTTCCAGAAATGTTTGCGTGTGTGTCTGTGTGGTTTGTTTCACGTTTCTAATATCATACGGCACACACCCACCAGCCCCAACCCCCTTCATCAAAACAACATCATGCAGAAACCTCTTTACATCATCCCTTCAACTGCCTCCACCGTATCTACCACTACCGCTGCTTAGGTCTTGTAGCCCTCCCACACGTCCTCGGGTAGACATCAAATCCATTTTTTTTTTTGTAAAACACTAAATGAGTGGCATTTGCTTGTGGATACATACTCGTGCACAGATGTTTACAGTAGCCAAGGATAGGGCGATGACGTAAGATGTACAAGTGCCGGAGACGTATCTACGTGTTGAGAAAAAAAGAAAGTGTGCGTACATTATTACACGGTCTTTTTGAAAACGTGTGAAGTAACCACGTGATCTTGGTGTGTAAATATAATGGTTAATTAAGTGGAATTTTGAAAATTAAAGAGAAATATCATTCTGATACAAATTCGTGAATTGCTTTCCGTTGATCAATCTACTGTTATCTTATACGTGATTTACTATACAGCTAGTCTTTCGTTATCCAAACGAAAATACTTTGAAAAACTTAAGCAAAGTGGTGATACGTTGATAATAGGAAACCAATATCAGCATGACAAATTTATAATAAATCCATTGTTACTTTGTGTGATTTTTTTAAATACATTATTGTATACGAAACATTTTCATGAAAACATTCACTGACTCTACTGATCCACACTGCCCCTTCCTGAAAGCAGAACAAGTCACGTGTGTGGAGTTTTTAACTGTTGTTACTAAAAGTATGAGAAACTTTTTTTGTAAAAATGGGTAAAATACGGAGACCTTCGCCTCGTTGTATAGACTAGAGGGCAAAATAATTGGACTACATGAATTAGGTATGAGTTCACGAGAAGTAGTGCCTTTGACGTCATCAATAATAAAGATTCCTATATAGTTGGCAAATAACGATGTACACACACACGTGCTCGCGCGCGCGCACACACACACACACACACACACACACATATAACCTGTTTAACACATTCTACTGTTTTTTTTTTGTTTTATTAACATAACTTAGGCATTCTTTTCATGATGTGTAATATTTTTTTAGAGAGAGAAAGAAAGATTATTGAGTTTGATGGAGAGCGAGAGTGAGAGAGAGAAAGAAAAGAAATAACGAATGAACGAAAAAAATCAGAAAATGAAATAAAAAGTTCCAGTCACGCCCTCGGCAGGAATGCAATCTATTATTACAGATTATTTTTTTTTGTTTACCTTTTATTTTTTAGAATTGACGTAGTGCATTGTGACTTTCAGTCTATGTACCTATGTTTGTCTGTTTTTGTGTTGGGAGAGAAAGGGGTGAGAGAGTAGGGGGGAGGGGGTAAGAATCGTTCTAGATGTATATTTTTGATGAGTACAAAAACTGTACAAAAGTTGTTTTTTTTTCACTCTAGTAGAAGACACAGGTGAGGATAAAAATAACAAAATAAAATTGAAAAATGAAAATATGTTACCTGTGAATGTTGAATGGGAGCTTGGAATTTGTTGCCTTGATATTTATCTTGGTTTCTAGGTAGGTTTTTTTTTAACTACCTGTGAATGGCAGGTTACCTTGATACAAACACAGCCTATATAAAGTTTACAGGCTTTTATCATTGACTTATATATTGGTATATTTGGACTTTGGACTATGTTTGGGAATTTCACGGACCTTGAGAGCACTGAAGTTGTTATGCGGTGGCGGGAGGGTGTGGGGACTTTTTGTGTCTCACGGGAGGGCTTTATTGTTTTAGGCAGGAGAGTTTTGCCGGATGGCGGTCAAGCTGCTAGCAGATATCTGTCTGAGAGTTTTGCCGGATGGCGGTCAAACTGCTAGCAGATATCTGTCTGAGAGTTTTGCCGGATGGCGGTCAAGCTGCTAGCAGATATCTGTCTGAGAGTTTTGCCGGATGGCGGTCAAGCTGCTAGCAGATATCTGTCTGAGAGTTTTGCCGGATGGCGGTCAAGCTGCTAGCAGATATCTGTCTGAGAGTTTTGCCGGATGGCGGTCAAGCTGCTAGCAGATATCTGTCTGAGAGTTTTGCCGGATGGCGGTCAAGCTGCTAGCAGATATCTGTCTGAGAGTTTTGCCGGATGGCGGTCAAGCTGCTAGCAGATATCTGTCTGAGAGTATTGCCGGATGGTGGTCAAGCTGCTAGCAGATATCTGTCTGAGAGTATTGCGTGATGAGGTTCAAGTTGATCATTTCCCATCTGCTGTCCTAATGTCTCTCTGTACCATACTCAAGTGTGTCTCCCTATAAACTGAGACTGGCAATATGAGTGAAAAAAAAATTTTTCCGTTATAATTCTAAATTCTGCATTGGGTAGAAATAGAAAACAAAATTATCACTCACCGTATAAATCACCCACACCCCCACGATTCAAGTGTATCTCTATACTTCAAGATAAATCACTTACTCCTCGTTGTTTCGTGATATTGTATGTCGAGTGTTGTTGTTTTTTTTTTTGCGAGATCTAGTAAGAGTGTAGAAAGTGTACGCGTAAGTTAACTCATTTCTCTTTGACTATTATCAAAGAGATGTAACTGTTAAAACTGTAAAGCATTGCTGATATTTTTGGGGTTGCGTCCCTTACGTTACTAAATGCTCAACGTTTGTAAAGACGTTATCGAACCAAAGATAAGAAAAAAAACAACATAAAACAGTTTATCTATTTCAGACAAACCGTTTTTTTTTCATTCGCAATATCATTTCATTTATTTATTACGTATTATTTTTTTTTATCCATTTTACCCGATGCCTACAACAACTCTTCGTTGATATTGTTAGCACAATTAAAAGCAGACATTCTTTGACATGTGTTCAAATTTAAGAGTTTTGAGAAAGAAATATTATTTTATTTAAATTTTCGAAACACAAACAGGACTCAAGGATGAGATGCTTATCTCTTTAAAAAAAAAATCCACTAATGGGAAGGTATTAATGGCACACGTCTTTCATCGTCACCATAGAGTGCTAGGTCCATGAAGGCGCCACGGGAGACATAGCGGGGGACTAAAACCAAAACCTGAAAAAAATTTCCTTGGTCCTAATCGGAGATTGAACTAGGGACACTCAGGTCGACAGTCGTCGGTTTACAGAATATCTCTTTCTCGTCATGATGTATCAGACCAGATTACATAGTGCACCAATCGATGCTACTGTTTTGTGTGCGTGCGTCAGTGTGTGTTTGTCTGGGACTCAGTCTTTATTGTGTGCAGACTAAGATAGCTAATGTATGGGCTGACGGGTCGTGCGCTGGGAACTGCATGACGAATGGCGTCATGGTTAACCTTTTCCCCCCTCGGCGTGTCACTCCGACTTGGAGAGAATAAGATTGGACCGGAACTCACTCGTTGTCCCAGTACTTTGCATGTTTTGAAAGGTAATCTACATCACGTGTGTCTGTGCGTGCTTGTGTAGGTCGGATGTGTTCAATTAAAGGGTAATGGAGTTGGGAAGAGGGTAGGGGAGTAACATGTTTAAATATCTAAACTATAACATGTATTGTTGTGGCCAAAAAGATATGGTGGCCTTTTTACGATGTCTGTTAGACTGCAAAGTATCTTGGTTAAAATCCTAAATATCTGATTGAGCTACGGACATAAGGAAATAAAAGTAAACATAAATATCTTTAAGTGGACTTCGGGAAGGGTAAATAAAAAAAAAAAGTCCACAGTTGACTTTTTGTCTAGATTTGTTGTTTTTTTTGGTATAACTAGAAAAATGGTGTATACATTCACTTTAACAGAAGTATACAGGGTTGTGAGTAGTAATGTATTTTGGCTCCCTGTACAAGTTCCATTTTGGCGCCCTCCCCCCAATCTGAAAAGTGCAGGAAAAAAAACATTTAACAACGCTTCCTAGATTGGCGCCCCCTCATACTCAGTCGCCATATGCAGCCGCGCAACCGTTCCCACACTACTGACACTGCAGCACACACGCACACACACACACCAATAAATAGTTCTTGATTGCTCCTTATCAATATATCCCACCAAAACACTTGACATGATTAGCCAACTATTTCTTGTGATATTTTTTTGTGTTTACGTTGATAGTCGCTGTGATTCTAACTTAAATACAAGTACCCACATTTTACACGGTGCACTCGTCAACAACAAAGAGGTGAAAAACAGGTTTATTGCAATAATCTAATTACACTTAGACATACATGAACCGATTTAAGAAGGTAAATATGTTCTGAAAAAAAAAAAAATTATAACAATATCTTGATCACTTTAATCCAAAGTTGATATGTCTGACCAGTTTGATGACCTCGAATTGTTCCGTTTCTGACGTTTTTTAGGGGTCCTAATCGAATGTTCATGTGAGGGCCCTACGCACAGATAAATTTATAGCCTTGGTGAAAGTTAAAAACGGCTGGGATTGGGGTCTTTATACGGCTGTCCAGACAGCAGGTAACAAATATTGGGCTCATATATTTTGTTACCTGGCGCCCATATGATCACCAAGATTCATGTTATTTTAGCACTGCGGGGCCCTGACCAATGCCCAGATTGCTATTTTTTTTTCTTATAGGTGGGGCTCAAGTCTAGCAATGAAGGCCTGCCAGAATCTTAAACTCACCCATAACATTCTTTGTATAATGAGTATTCAACTCTTGAGTTGTAAGATTGGTTCAGAAATATGAAGGGGGACAAAAAAGCAGATGACTCGGAATTAATTACAGCAAATGAAATGTCCCGTCATGCAGCCGTCTTGTTTGCCTAACCATGAAAATGACCACTTTGACCAGTACGTGTATATGTGAGACAGAGATGTGGCGGGGGTTGGGGGACCACCCACACACGCGCGCCAGAGTATTGCGCAATTCACTTTCATTGTCTATCACAAAAAGTAAGTTAAAGTGAATAAACCCCCCCCCCCGATGTCATTACCTCAGATAATTACAGACAGTTTATTCCCTCGCGCCCCCCCCTACCCGCTACCCACTGCTCCCCTGACCCGCCTTTGTCCTTGCAGTTCTGTTTTTTTTTATTGTCTCCTCTACCCACCACACGTAATATTCTGCAGCTCTGGGCCCGACCCGTGTAAGCGGCCACATTAGAAAGGGTAATTACTCTACCGCCATACCGGAGAGATATCAGTTTACTTCCCCCTGGTCTGGGCTCATTACGCTCTCGGTTAACTGCCCCTTAAAGGAAAAAGAAAATAGAAAATATCAATCTTTGAGAAATGAGAATTATTCTTTTTTTTTCTTTAAAAATTTCTTTTTTTCCAAAATAAAGTGTTCATCTGTAATCACCCCCCCCACGCCCGCTCCCTTTATTTTCTAGTTGTTAAGTCTACGTCCGTTACCCAGTTGGAATGAAAAAAATTTCTTCTAAAAATTTGATCTTCAACCGGTGGCAGCCATTTGGGGCCTGTGGTCAGCCCCACGATATGAGTTTATTCACATTTCTTTTACAACATTGAGCTCTCGGCCCCGCACGTGATACTCGCCCAGGGTCTCGCTTACTGCCGCCTCCGCTCCCACGAGTTCTGTATAAATAACTCACCTTTAGTTTTCTACTCTTGTATACGCGACCTTAATTACCTTTGTCAAGACTTAGATTTCTAAGAGAAAATAACATTTTTCTTTGTTTATCCATGATTAGTTTTATTAATATTAATCCATAAGTTAAAAATAGTTTTTTTTTTAAGCTCCATTCTTCCCTGTGTGGCTGCTGTCTTCTAACTGTTACGTCTTTGTCAGTGGTGGGCAAAGGTTTTTGAGCCGCGGGCCACATTCTTCTTTTTCCTTTGGCTCTACGGCCCGTGTAGGGCCCTGACCTGCCGTACTACTCATCTCCACTTTTCTCGATGGATGGTTTTCTTCCTCCACTCTCTCATTCCTTTGGTTTCAATGTCTTTCTCGACTTCATATATCCATCTTCTTGGTTTACCATTTGGTCTCTTCTTGTTATGTTTTGCCTTATATAAATATTATCTTAGTGCCTCTGTTCTGTTTGCTCTATGTGCCCAACCCACATGTCTCTTCTATTCATTTTGATTTCTGCTGTTATGTTCTAAAAAGTGTCGTCATTACGCGTATTTTAGGAGTATTAGGTGTTGAGCCCCTTCCCCCTCGGGCCCAACATATCGATTTGGCAGGTGGGCCCATAGTGCTGTTACTGTTGCTAAGAGAACCCTCATCAAGGTATTACCATAATATCCTTTTATAAACAAACATTACAGCGCTAATAAGAATATTAAATAGATTGACAAAACTTTATTTTTTGAAATATCAAATTACGTTTACTTTAAGATTTTAATTCAATTCATGATAATAATATTATTTGAAACTTGTCATGTTGTTTTTTTTTTTTAAATATTGTGAATGAATTAAGGAGATAATTTTGATTGGCCTATGAATAAGAAAAGTAATATGTGAGGTTATTAACTTCAATAAATAAATTCAACGAAAACAAATTTAATTATATTATTATATTATATTTTAAAAAAAGAATTCTGTTGAATATTATTAATCTTTATAGATTATGCAAAGAAATCAAACCAATTTTATGGTATTGTTCATTTTCGTCTTCAAAAAAAAAAAATGAAACAATTGTAATTAAATTAAGAAACTTAATTTCAAAATTGAAAAATAAAACATCACATTTTTCTCTAGTAATGCAAAATTGTATTTCTTCGACACTCGGATATTAGTTTAATATGATATTATCAAAACATAAAGAAGGAAAGAAGAGAGTTAAATTAGAAAGAAAACATAAACTAGACACATTTATTATTTCCGGGAATTTATAGATTACGTTTTTCTTCAGGCAATTTATGTTTTATAGATAATCTAGAGACTCATTGGCATCAATGGCGTCGACATTGAGGCTATAGAGGTGGGGACACACGGGGAGGCTCACGGACAGGGAAAATATCTTGCGTTATATTTTGTTGAGAAAGGACGTCTTTCAGACATTTTACAGGATGGCCTTCCCCCATGATGTATGCGCCTACGCTGAATCGTATTTGTTTTTTTTTTTTGTTGTTGACAGAATACTGACATCCGACATGTGCTCGTCAATTAGTCCATCACATGACGAGCTGTGTTACATCGATCTACATTAGTGGGGGAAAAAAAATTAACTAAATTTCAAGTCCTTCGTGTCGCAATCTAATTGAGACACCCATATTAATTTATTATCAGGGGCGGATTAAAGGGAAAACTTTGGCCAAATGCCGCAAAACAATAACCTTTTTTTTATATAACTATTTTCCTGGACTCAAAGGATTCCAAACTTTTATTATGTGGGTTGGGCCATGTAGGGTTGGGCCATGAAGTTTGACATCTTTAGTGTACGGTGTGGCCATGCCTTCCAATCTGTGTGGCCATGCTCAACATTCCTTGACATTCGATGTGCCTCCCATGACCTTTCGAGCTCCGGCCACGCTGTGCGGGTTGTAAAAATATGTTTGTGGCACGGAATATGTGTGGTACGGTATATGTGTGGTACGTGTGTGGTACGGTATATGTGTGGCACGGTATATGTGTGGTACGTGTGTGGTACGGTATATGTGTGGCACGGTATATGTGTGGATCGGTATATTATTAGAAACAAAACCAAACAACAAGTCATACATTTGCAAATATATATTGTCAATGACAGTTTTGAGAATCACTGTGATGAAGTGGTTCTGCTGTGACCTAATTACATGGGGAATGTCGTCGGCTCTTTGCAGAACTTAGAAATGTTGGCTGTGTTAGGCCAACTCTTGAAATGAGATTTCGCTTGGATTTACAAAGTGGACATAGAGATTGAAAATACATTGTAAAGCAAGATAGAGAGGCAGAGAGAACGCTAAGCTATGTTTCTACCAGCTTAGCATTTAATGTAGACATTCAACGGCAGAAAAACAAAAATCGTAACGGGGTCACCTTGAGAAGGCCATATGGTCCTGGAGATCGGATTAAGCGCTTGCCGTGTTTTCTCCCCTCGCCCCCTCCTCATCTAATTCAACATTAAGTAACGTTAGCTAATGAGATGTGATTTTATCTCAGTGACCTGGTCTGTAGATGCATTCCTCATGTTTGTACATAGGTGAAGACATAAACAAAGGTGGGTTGTCGGTTAGGAGAAATACTTCTTGTCATCACACACACGTATGATGTGCGAGCACAGCTAAACACACACACACACACACACACACAGAGAAGGACAGTCATTTAATCAGTAAGTTTGAATTATGTCAAGTAAGTTTACCCGCTACCGCAGTGCGGGTAGAATTAGTCTTTGTATGAGCGGTAGTTGAGTGCTGAAATACATAAGAGACGTGGCATGGTATGGGCCTTACAATTCACTAGTAATTCTTACATTCATTTCTTCTACCCTGTTGAATCTCTTTTACGGTTTCTTGATTTTGTATTCCTTAAAGCCTAATTTTCTGGCCTCAAACTGGACCACAGTTGACCCTTGCTTACAAGCAGTAGTAACTTTGTATAACGATTAAAATACATGGCCAAGAGGTAATGCGCTCCGAATAATAACACATCGATTCTGAAAACCTTCAAGAGAGTACAATGGTTACAAATTGAGAACCACTTCAAAACGTTCATTTAACGTAATTCCCGCCGGGTCACCGTATTTAATCGGCATCACTATGATTCAAACCAGATGTATTCGAATCGGTAATCGGAAGTATTGAACCTTTTTTGGGATAATCGGAATCGAATGTTATTTGTTGTACATAATTTCCGATTCCTAAACTCATTTATCAAAAAAAAAAAAACAAAAACAAATATGTCCAGTTTAGAAACTTTCCATTACAAATTGGTTGTGTGCATTAGTGATCATATCGGAAGTTAATAGAAGTATAGACGATTAGTTTCGTAATAGGTACAAATTGTATCAGAAGCCAAACTCAGATTGGAGCCTTCCAACACTCAGTGATAGACCAGTATGGCTCGCAGCAGCATCACCACTAAGTCACACCACCATCACAACCGAGTCACAACATCATCACCAGTGTGTCATAACATCATCGCCAATGTCTCACAACATCATCATCACCACCGAGTCACAACATCTTCACCAGTGTGTCATAACATCATCACCAATGACTCACAACATCATCATCACCACCGAGTCACAACATCTTCACCAGTGTGTCATAACATCATCACCAATGACTCACAACATCATCATCACCACCGAGTCACTACATCTTCAACAGTGTGTCACAACATCACCACCAGTGAGTCACAACATCATCACCAGTGAGTCACAACATCACATCACCAGTGAGTCACAACATCACATCACCAGTGAGTCACTGAACAGCTTCTCCCTTATAATGTACAAACTTCCTTATAAACTAATACGACTCCCATACATAATACACACAATAGGGGTTCGGTTCCGATTATTCTGAGAACCGCTGTGTTGCATTAATCTGCAATCTGAAATCTGCCGTGTTCCATGCTACAAGTGGGTGGAAGTAGAAATAACAGGTCACTTTGGCTTTGCTCTCTTTCACCTGGTTCATCAAAGTAATTCTCCGCCTCAGGTGTTTGTTTTCATTTCATCTGACACACTTTACTTTTGGCTCGTCTTTTGTTAGATAAACAGATTGGGGGGAGGGGGCGTGGGAGGGGGGTGTTAATATTTTAAACCGTTATATCTTATTATTGATCAGTAAATCCAAGAAGTTGTTCATATAATAGCATGTCCAATAAGTAATATATATATATATATATATATATATATATATATATATATATATATATATATATATATATATATATATATCCATTTTTTAATCAACCTCATAGTTTATTTGTATTTTTCATATAATCTGTACAATGTAACATTCATATTGTTTAAAACGAATCGCAAAATTTAAAAAAAAAAAAACAACCCACAAAGAACTAACATCTCAGCCGGAAATATAACGGGTGACGTCGGGGCAACCCACAAAGAACTAACATCTCAGCCGGAAATATAACGGGTGACGTCGGCGCAACCCACAAAGAACTAACATCTCAGCCGGAAATATAACGGATGACGTCGGCGCATTATTAAATAAATAAAAAATCTGTATTTATCATAGATATATAAGACTAGATCGCTTATGGGCTATGCATAGATATATATTGTGCGGACCATAACTTTAAAAAGAGAAGAGTACAATTCTGTATAACCTGATGACGTAGTACGCATAGAAAACTTAAGTAACCGAAATAAATAGCAGAAGACATTTTGCATTGTTTTCCTTGACAAATTTTCAAAAACTTTTTTTTTCAATTAACTTTGAAAAAAATGCCTTCGTGTTGTGTACCCGGTTGTTTGATTATATTATTACTAACCGTCAAATATAATTTTTTCGGACACATCAGTAGATTTTAAAAGCGCCAACCTCTAGCATGAATGGGGATTTTTATTTTAATTAAAAGGAAGGAAATCTTTTTCGGTAAAAAATAAAGAACTGTACAGAATTGTACTCTTCTCTTTTTAAAGTAGGGGTCTCGAATACAACACTTTTTCGGTCTCTATTAAATAAGCATAAGCGATCTAGTCTTATATATCTATGGTATTTACTATGTTTCTCGTGCGAGAAATTTACGGTAAAACTAAGGAGATAGAAAACTCCAGGGTTCAAACACTGGATATGGCGAGGCCAACGCGAGTGTCAATCAGGAGAAGAGAAAGGAAGGTGTACTGAAACAGGTCGAGAGATGGGGAGGTTGCTACATGTATGTCAAATAAAAAAAAAAAACAGCCACTTTATCTGTTTGAAACTAAGGCTGGGCCGAGAGCCAAAATAAACGTAATCACTTTTGCCAATGCACTGACAGTCGTCGCCGGTGAAACCTGATTTTACTTAACCTTTCCACCGCTGCCGTCACTTTTCACCTTTAGATACCATATACTAATAAAGTAGTATACACACACATATGGGATTAGGGGACCCAGAGGGGCTTGGCCTCTTTGGGGGCCCCTGCATTTTGAAATTCGACACCATGACATGAGATAATGTACTTAATATTTAATGTAAAAATGGTTTTGGGGGCCCCCCTCAAGCTAGGGCCCGGGGGACTTTCAAATTGTGACCCCCTCCCCCCACCCTAGGTACGCATCTGTTCATCGGAGATCTGAACACGTAGATGAGGCTGCATTTGTAATTTTGGTTTTAAGAGTTCCGTTCAGTTCAGTCGCATCTGTTACCTTGTAGTTGTCGTGTTGGAGAAATTTATCTGCGTGCCCAGTGGCGCCTCTATGACCACTGGAACCACGCCTATGGCGGTAATGTAGGCAGGGCGAAAAGGTTTCATGCGCTATATATGAGCAAAAAAAGCATCTTTTGCCAGTGTAATTACTTACACTGTAAATATCTGTGTGGTGAAGAATACATAGTTATACAATGGGGGAAAAAACCAACAACAGCAATCGTAGTCACGTGAACTAAAAAAAAGTAAACACTTAAAAATGTTCAGCTCCAAACAACGATACCACATTGTTCATTATATATCAAAGTGGCGGCTTTAATTCTGGACACATGGCACAAATTGTTAGCACCTGTGCCAGGTCTTATCCCGACATACATATTTTTTGGTGTCTCTCACAGGCTTCACATCTCCCCCCCCCCACACAAACACACACAACCCCTCGTACCACTCCACTTGAACTCACAATTATGTATCAGACAAAGTTTGGATCGCCTGCTGCACTTTTAAAATTTGTTGGAAGATGAAACATTACCAGGGCGGAGGATGGGTTAAGGGTGGTGGGGGGATGGTGGGTTGTTAAGTGGTGATTATTTTACATTATGTTACATATCAAATGTCATATGATTATGTCATCACATGTAGTTCATATATATTCCTCTGCGGGAGGCAGGTTTTTTTTTTTTTAAACTGTCGGAGTGGGCGACATTTTGTTTGTTGAGTTCCTTGATACCTCAGAATTTGAACTTATTCCGCATGAAACTGTTCGAATTCCAAAACGTTCAGGTTTAGAATCTTTTTTTTTTCCATAAATGATGTTAATTAAATGAATTCCAAAAAATAATTTGTTTACCTTAACAGCGATCATTATGTGCGTGGTGGCTATCTCTGTGCTTAACCACTTCAGGATCTGTATAATCCATTCATAATTTATTATGAGAAACGACTGCCACGACCCCCCAGCCCTGCCACGACCCCCCAGCCCTGCCACGACCCCCCAGCCCTGCCACGACACCCCAGCCCTGCCACGACCCCCCAGCCCTGCCACGACACCCCAGCCCTGCCACGACACCCCAGCCCTGCTTGTCTCTAAGTTTGTTATGTGAAAGATTATAAATTATGGTGCGTCTTCAAATGTTTTTGCTGCGCATCACCTTCTTATTCTATATATAATAACTTAAACATTAGCATTACTAGCGCCTCCATCTCCAGTGCACTCTTCCTGTAATCCTGTATACTTCCAAGTTTTAAACTACTACCCCCTCCCCTCCCCATCGGGCCTTCCTTTTTGATGACCTGCTCTACAATACACGTAACCCATTTAACGTCAAGTTCAGAGTATCTTTTTGTCCTCCCCAATCCTGATACCGGCACACGCCAACTGTTGGCGGTGGGTACATAATGCTGAAGTCATGTGAAGTTAACTAGTTGGAAAACAAAACAAGGCAAATATTTTGACTGGGTGCCAAATGGCGCCCGACAAGTGCCAGACTTCCCCCCCCCCGTTCATATAATTATAATTTCTCATCTGTACAGCCAACAACTTGTGTTACTGACGTTATAAAAAAATCACCGACGAGCTCATGGATCGAGGGCCGATATCTTTGAAGTTCATCCAAGCAGAGCTGGCAGTCGAGGGCATTAACCTCTGTGTCACATTTCAGTTTGATATATGTGCAAATGTCTGTTTATGTGCTGGCGGCAGTGTTTATGTATGTTATCACCTTGACATGTGTCTGTGTGTCTGTCGGTCTGTGAGTGTGTTTGCCTGTCGTCAATCAGGAAACTTCCACGCCAATATAATCCATTGTTCCAAGTACATTAGTCCCAGAAATATTTTATGGCTTTCCCACAGCTTGATATTTGTTGTTGTGTTATCTTATAACTTTGGTCAGATTTTTTTAATTACTGTGTGTAAACACCCGAATATGTAGACTACAAGAATACAAAATTTAAAAAAATGACATTATAAATAGAACTATTTATTAATAGAATATTACTGGGCCAAAGTGCTGTTTTTTATTAGGGAATTCCCGATGATATTTTTTTAAAGATAATTTCGCCCATAAAACTTTTTCGCTAGCTTTTTTTTGTGTGGGAAAGTACAGGAGGTGGGGGTGTAAGTATTTGTGTTGAGGCAGAAACATGGGGTAATGAGACAAGAGAACTACAAGATCACCAGTTCCTGCGGTTTTTAGTTAAAAATGTGTTTTTTCACTCTACGCTCAGACATAAGACCAAACTCTCTTATTTCCCTCAATATCCTGAACAGCTCAGCTCATCTCTTCTCACACCAGGTCCGTCTTTCATAAGGTGCGTGTCGCCGCAACACACTCGTTTGTTAAGAAGGCACTGCTCCACCTTGGGTTGGGGGGGGGCAGAAAATGACCGTTGGGCTGTGTGCAGTACTTGTGGTGAAGTGTAAATGGATAAATCAATGTTGATAAACAGCTGTTATGTACCCAGAATATTGTAATGATATGAAAAGTTTGAGAACCACTCCGTGTAAAGATAATGCAGCCCTCTTCAAAGCTCGTGAATAATTAGCAATCCTTTAGTTGGCGAGAGAGTGTAAAGACAGTATGTTTGTAGTACTGGTTCAGAGATCAACCTACCCCCGCCCCCAACCCTCCTTTCCCACCCAGACGTAACACAGATACGCAAAACAAGTATATATGTGGGTATGTATGTGTGTCCTCCGTTAAAAAAAAATAATGTTTGGTAACTGGATTGCCCCCCCCCCCTCCCCTCTTTTTCCATGCTACTTTCCTCCCCTCTCCTCGAAGCACATCTAATAACAATAACATTAACAGAAGCAGGCAGCGAACGACCTGAAGGTAGACCGGGCCGGCAGTCAGTGAATTCTGCTGTGTGTGCCGTGCATACACACACACACATACATATATACGAAAAAATAACATGCACAGTTTTCAGTTGCCTCTCTTACACACGTGGTGGTTTCTTTAGAAAGAAGAAATATAAACAATCCTCTATTTTTGTTTTCTTCTTTTTCATACTCATCTTTGTCCCAATTGGATGATTAATATTTCGTGGATAACTTTTGGTGGATACGTTGAATTATTTTGTGTGGATATTGAACAACGTTTGGCATAGTTCGTCACTAACTATTCGCGGATATGAATGACTAATCACTGTAAGTTTTTTGTTGCCGATTAGGAACTATCAATCACTTTATTTCCATATGTGTGTGATTGTTAATTTATTCATTTCTGCACACGGGCCTATAGCATATTTTTTTCAAAAGTTATTTGATGTATGTGTGTGTACATCTTCAAGTTCTGTAAACCACACAATCTAAACAAATACCCTCGTGCAACCCTCAAGAGTTAAAGAAATCCTCAATTGATCCGCTGATGCTGCAACTCGTTGTGTCTTTGTTATTCCTCACACATAAATCACAATAATGTTTCGCTGTTGTGATAAATATAAATGTAAAAGTGTAACTTGGTTCGAGTAAAAAAAAATCCACTTATTCAACAGATGGGAAGATGTAACTCATTTCGCACGGCGCAGTCTCAGTTCGGATAGGTTTATTTTTAGGAACATTGTTTTGTTTTTTTCATCGTGCATTGGAATCCCGCATTTCCCGCCTTTGTGTGTGTGTGTGTGTGTTTTGTTTTAAAAGTTGATTTTAAGGAGGAATTAAAAGTGGCCAAAGAACATTTGGATCCAAAACATGTCATTTCGACTGTTTAACAAAGTGGATAAAATGCAGGTAAGTTGTGAAATGTTTTGTTTGAAAAAAAAAATAATAATTATGAAATTAGTTCTCGTCAGTGGCTCGTTTGATGGTACACTTAAGTTCAACTTTGACCTCGGAAACCATGAGCTTCTTGTTCTCGTGCATCTTCCTTTTCTCTTTCAATAACATTAAAAAGAATCCGTTCGGCTCACTATCTAAAACGATCCTGCACGTGCAGTTTAACAAGTGGGTGTGTCATACAAACTCCGGAGACCAGGGGTACGGGGTGGAAGAGAGAGATAGTGAGAGAGGGAGTGAGAGAGAGAGTAGAACAAGGTCTATTCTTGATTACATTTCATCTTATATCTCGCCTCCAACTTTCGCTTCGCTTGCACAACGAATCTTTTATCCTAAACTGAAACCGCAACACTTTAAACACAGTTTCAGGACTTTCTGTTTTTTTTTATTCATTGATCGAAGATAAAATGTAATATTTATACACAGCCAGGTCTTGAGATGCAACGCATGGATACTTTTTTTACGCTCTAGAATTAAATTAACTGTCTCAGCGGTATATTTCCGTTAGCGACCTTTGGGTCAATGACGTCAAATGTGATATTTTTGTAATTTACACACACACACACTATGTAGTCCTCGGTGTATGGCCTAGTTAGACAAGAATAAATGTTTATATAGTCTACGGTTTGCTGTTATATATGCCTAAGTGTATTCTACCCTCGTCTCCTTCTCAGTGTGGATGTTACAATCTGTACTGATTTTACTCTCGGTGCTGATGTTACTGCCAGCTCTGTTGTTACAGTTAGCTATGTCGCTCAGCCAGTTCTGTTGTTAAAGTCAGTGATTGTGTTACAGTCCGTGTTAAAGTTACTTTCACTACCGCTCTCAACAGTCAGTGTGTTACATGCACACTGCTCATCTATGTTATCGCTAATATTACTCCCGAGTGTCGCAATCACGCTATAATGTCACACCCGTGATTGATATCTCACATGCACCATGCACCGTCACAATCATGGGCCAGTAAATCACAGTCTGTGGTATCATGCACGACTATGTTCACCTCTCCGTGTATTGACCGTGTGTTTAGACGGGGGGGGGGCGATAATACGTGAGCAGACCACCTTGAACCCTTGCTCTCACTATTTGCGATCGTGTCACGTGCTGACACTCAATATTTGTTGTTGCTAGAGTCACAGTGAATGATTATACTCAAAACAAATTGCCGTCTGCCATATTTAGATGTTCACGCTGTACTACTTATGTATGTCAGACCTCCTCTACGTCTGCCGCTATCACATGTATTAATTTTTAATCACACCTCCCAGTCTGCTTATTTATTTGTTGTTTTTTTCGTTAAGATTATCTTCAGCAATTTTACGAACGCAGTGGCTCCGGCACCAGCCAAAACCATTATATTAGAGTATAAGGAACATAGCATATATTTTTTTGTTCAGGATTAGGGTTAGGGATAGGGCTAGGGTTATGGTTAGGGTGTGGAGCAATATTATCTATGGCTGGTACCCGAAGTAAAAAAAATATGGGTTCGGTCGGACCGAACGTAGCCACTGCATTTTACGAAAATGACGAAAGTGTGTGTAGTTTTAGACGGAGAAAAAGAGAGAGAGAGAGAGAGAGAGAGAGAGAGAGAGAGAGAGAGAGAGAGAGAGAGAGAGAGAGAGAGAGAGAGAGAGGAGATATATTAGAAAGAGTGACATGTGAGTGAGCGAGGGCGGTGGGTTTAATATGGAAATTAAAACTTAGTAAAAAAAAAAATATTTTACCTTTCACCTTTTAGTTCGTCATTTTATTCCCCAGTCGACATTTTTGTCTCGCTGACATTTGATACACATCTGACATTTTATACTCGGTTGACATTTGATACTCATTTCGCTACACAGCTGTTTATTTGTTTGTCTATTAGCGTCTGTTTTCCAGGAAATGTTTTCCCAAGCCCTCGACGTTCTGCTTTGTTTTGTTTAATTAACTTGCAATTTTCTAAAGTCAACCAACTGTGAGACACAGAAAACATTTTACAGAATGCTCATCGCCAAATGAAATGGATTTTTCCAAAAGCCGCCATATTTGTGTATTTTGTTTTCCTATTGTTTATCAATATTTAGGTACTATGGTATTGAAAAGAAATACAACAAATATGTTGGCATTTTTTTAGGCATTGTTAGAAGACTTTTCAAAATGCGATGCGCTTTCTGTATGATATATATTCTGTGCTGTGAGCATGGGCGTATTCATGAGGGGCAAGAGGGGGTATTTGCCACGCCCCCAACATTTTGAAAAAATGTCATATAAGAGGGGGGCATTCGCTCCCCCCCCCCCTTACATTTAAAAAAAAATGTCATAAAGTTGTTATTTGCCCCCCCTGGAAAATCCCCCCCCCCCTGGAAAAATTCCTAGCGACGCCCATGGCTGTGAGCCTTCTGTGGTTTTTTTTTTTTCATTCAATCAGCATCAGGGCAATAACACAAGTCTTCTTATATCGAGTGTCAGACAGACTAGAATTGTTACCTTTGTGATTCTCAAATCACTACGGCCAGGCTCCAACATCATTTCTTAACACCCGCCATGGCCGGTAGTTCTAAAAAAAAAAAAGTTGCCCACACTTGCTCTGGATGTTTCGAAACCTTTAGGCGCTATCTCCTCCGCCATCCTATTTTAGACCAGTTGTCCCCCAACCCCCGGTCCGTGGCGAGAAAAATGTTGGGGGACCACCGGATTAGACCACGTCCTTGACGTAAACTAACATGGGCAACATTTAACAAAGACGTTAGGGTAACAAATGTGGGTAACTTTAAACAAACTAGCTGAGCAAATCGAGGTGTTTAATATTCATGTTTTTTATTTTTCTGGTTGTGTTTGGAGATGCAGTTATTTAGCTTATTGACTTGAGAACTTGTTTTATAATTATTGACTGCTTCTGAATCCAGACATTGAAAAAAAAATCACAGCCAAATCTTGGAGTTTCTGCAGGGAGTGTCTGTGCTGGAGTCTGAGTGATAGATTCTGAGTGATTGAGTCTTAGTGATTGTCAGAGTGTTATTGTTTCTTGAAGATTAGAGAAAAGTGCAAGACATAAACAAATGAGACACAACTACCCTGAACTGACAAAGACAAATATTCTTTCAGATGCCAACCACTGATATTATAACAGCCAAGGGAAAAAAAAAGCCTCGTTCGCTCTCTGGACAAACTCACGTAGTCATTACCTATGTAAATATATCTGTATGTCATTTTCTAAGTTACCTTGTACTCTGTCCGGGGCGGGATTGGGAAAGGGGGGGGAATGCTTGTGTATTTGGCACTGTGTTACATTTAATGTATCCGTGCGCTGGAGTAATTAGTTCTCCACTTCTCGTTTTATGACACTCAGGCATCTTTTCTCATACCTCTCCACTCTACTCGCCAAACTTAACTCCCCTTCCCTCCCCCTCCCCCCTTTACTCCCCTTTTTTTTTTACCATAAATTCGGTTGTCGTATATCAATTGTGCAGTGCTCACGAACGTGAGTGGGTTACCTGTTCACTAGATGTAACTATTACCTGCGCCCATAAAGCCACCATGTTACTCACTTGGGTTGTTTATTATTTATTTTTTTCTACCCTAAAACCTTCTAAAATTTCTTCTAGTTGAGATTACTGCAACAAGCGACTTGAGAATTAGAACTGGTTGGTTGAACTCATTTCTCTCCATACCCTCGCCACACTCTCGCGGCAATTCCCTTTGATGTACGGGTCGCGTGCCCCGGTACTGTTTATGCGGTTCATTTTACGTCAGTGACATACAACTAGCTACACAAACACACACACACACACACAACTACAGTTTACACAGGGACGTAACAGTTCTTCCTGTACCTTATGTTTGATCTAAGTCCCGTTAAAAAACTACAATCAGCTATTATTTGAATTTATTTCTTTAATTCTGTGTGCTTTTATTTCTGTATATTCGTTCTTCGTGTTATTTTCTTTATTTTTTTTTTCCCCACTTGGACCTAGACAAGATCTGATTGTAAAATTTTTCAACATTAACCTAAACCCTCGAAAGACAAAAAATGTTAGATCCCTTGTACAACTCCACGAGTCGGGTGTAACAGTAGACGAGTTCAACAAACAGCGGAAGAAACAAAAGTGTGTTGTATTATTTTTATCGACCTGGTCTATTTTAAATCCAAAGCCGGCGTGTTCCGTGTTAGGTCAAAGTTAGGTCACCCGGGTGCAGAGATTCCTGACATGGAATTACATGAGTTACCTCCCTTGAATGGTTTTTTTTGTGTGTGTTGGTGGTGCATTTTTTTTTTTAATTCTCCTTTTAGCCCCGGCTAATTATGTATTTTCCCGGCAAAACTAAAAGAAGACATGGATAGAAGGTGTCATGGAGATTACTTTTATGTGTAAATTGAGAATACCGCGGACAGGTGCTACATGTGTGTGGTTCAGATGATAGTGCGGAAAAGGGAAGAGAAGGGGGGAGGGGCTGCTAGCGAAAATTTAAAAAAAAGGGGGTGGGGGTGAATTTTCTAAGCAGAAGTAGAATTTTCTGATTGCAGAGGAAAAAAAAGAACAATAAGTGATAATAAAATAATCTCAAAACAAATTTAGAGAATTATGACTTTGTATGCCGTGTGATGTGACTTTGTATGCCGTGTGATGTGACTTTGTATGCCATGTGATGTCTTCGTATACCAACTGCGCTTTGATTTATATATTTTTTTAATCGAAAGCTGACCACGTTTTGCTTAAATAGCCGCCCTTACTTCTATCTGTCTGCCTGTTTATATATGTCTGTCTGCCTGCCCTGCCTGTGGTGTAAACATCACGTCTTCTGCGAGGGTCATTTCAGAGGTAGTATTAACGCGTTGACATCGGACGACGGTTTTACGTGTGTGCTAGAGTCCAGACTACATGTGATGATGCAGGTGGCCCGTGTGTGACTGACGCTGCTACACCTGCGCCTCACTCTCTGGGTTGACATCTTAGCACCGCCTCTTGTGTAGCGCTCGTCACCGAACATAACGAGCTTGAGACGTGCTAGTTAGTGAACGTGAGCTACATTCAAAGGGTGATAGATCTTTCTGTGTACCATGCCCCATACCCGCTGAAGGTACAACACGCAAACAGTGCGGGTCATGAGAGTATGGCGAGGTCTGCTGACGAGACAATTTCGTGGTGGTCAACGTGACTGACGTCCCTAACTGCTCAACACTAATCTGTTTGATTAGCAAATATTAAGCATTTCCTAACTACAGACAGGGTTGTTGCCCAATGGTCTTCAAACCCCTCCCCCCTGCCCCCCCACCGCCCACACACACACACACTCTCGGAGATGCACCTGAAGATTGGTACCCCTCATCACATTGTCACATACATTCTAATAATTCAAGGCGATCACGTCCAAAATTACTTCGCTGATAAAAGCCCGCACCCCCCCCCCGCCAACCAACTGGACCTCCTGTCCATTACACAATCAGCCTTAACGGATTGTGTTGGACTTGAATGTTGTTTCACCGGCACACACCAACAGATAATTATTATACACACCGCCACCGCCTTTAAATGACCGGCTTTGTTTGATGATCTAACGTGCGGCAGGGTGTGTTGGTGTCTGTATGTGTGTCGGTGTCTCTGTGTGTGTGTATGTGTCCCGTGTCTGTGTGTCGGTGTCTCTGTGTGTCTGTGTGTGTCGGTGTGTGTGTGTGTTGGTGTCTGTATGTTTGTGTCGGTGTATCTGTGTGTGTGTGTGGTGTGTCTGTCGGTGTGTGTGTGTCGGTGTCTCTGTGTGTGTCGGTGTCTCTGTGTGTGTCGGTGTCTCTGTGTGTGTTGGTGTCTCTGTGTGTGTTGGTGTATGTTTGTTTTTGTCGGTGACTGTGTGTGTGTGTGTGTCGGTGTCTCTGTGTGTGTCGGTGTCTCTGTGTGTGTTGCTGTCTCTGTGTGTGTTGGTGTCTCTGTGTGTATTGGTATCTGTATGTTTGTGTCGGTGTCTGTGTGTGTTTATGTATTGTTTGTTCCACCGCTATATATATGTTGTACTAGTTGTGTTTGTCAAGATGTTTGGTGTGTTTGCCACAAGTCTAAGAGAAGTCGCGTTGTAAATTGGGGGGGGGGGAGGGGGCGGGTCTTGCAAACGAAAATGATACAAAACGACTATATATAATAATGTCCATGTCCATTCTGGACTGTACAAAAAAAAAAACAAGGATAAGAAATCTTCACTTTAGTTCATTATAGATGTAGATTTACCTACTGAGGCCTACGTCACCCATGAATTGGCCTCGTCTCAAAACCAGGTCAGATCCGGTGTGCAAGATTTCTGCTGAGACAGCCGTACATTTATCTCTCTTCAACTGCCCCACCTCCCCACTTCAGCCCTACCCTCTGTTCCTCCTCCAGCTTTCTCGTCATCTGTACTCGTTCCAGAATGAAATAATTGCAGCCATGCACCGAATCGGCAGTATCGATACCTAAATTCGATTTTTTTATCCATTCTCGTTTCGAGTCCCCGGGGTAGGCTGGTTCTTCGTAATCGATTTCTTGACCGATTATGTGTTGTATAATAATCGATAGCTCGATAAGGTAGACTGATTGCTAGTGAGCCCCATTCACTGGGACGGCCATTTTGTTTGTCTCCTCATTAACTCTCCGACAGTGTGAGCGTTAATTTTGTAAGGAGAATAATAGAGGAAACACCAAATTGACTTATAAGTTGGGCTCGGTTGACTGGATAAGATTATCTCAACAGAATCGACCCCTTATGCTGGACAGATTAATATTTTTAAAATAAGTATTCAATCAGCGGAAGTCTCCACTGATGAAGTTAAAAATGCCGTGTAGCAAAAGATTAGTATTCTAGGGGGGTGGAGGGGTGGGGGTTCGACACAGGTGTTGTTGATGTTTGTTTTTTTTCAGAATGTTTAGTCTGATAGATGAACTGATGGTGAAGGTTCGAACCTCAACGACGCACTCACCGATGTCGTTAGACGGAGGTTAGAAGGTGTAAACTACGGAAGTCCAAATGCGCCTCTTACACCTTGGTGCAAACAGATCTACCTTCCCACGGGTGTATGTCAGTTAATTTACGTCAGTGACCAGGGAATCACTTTGTAAATGAGACATGCTGTTTTAGTTTTACAAGAGGACACTGGCTACTATTTACAATTAGCCACGTCGAAAGATAGCATAGCTCTAGTAGGCAGCGTGACGAGAAGTAAGCTATGCGCCCGGGGGGGGGGGAGGGGTGCAAATATTTTTAGCGGGGCGGAGAGTTTTGTTGTTTCACAGCTGGGTGACACAAAAGAAACTCACCCCTCCCCCCTTTTTCTCTGGCATTTGGCCACCTACAAAGGTCGCTACTGACCCCAGTAACGATCGATGCTGAGCTGCATTCAACAAATACACACAATTGTTGTTTTTTATAATCGAGTAACATCCAATCTAGCTTCAGCTTACAATTCTAATACTTCAAGGCCAGGTGCAGCTCTTCTATCAATATATAAATCTCTCTCTCTCTCTCTCTCTCTCTCTCTCTCTCTCTCTCTCTCTCTCTCTCATCTTTGTCTCTGTCATTCCTTCTCTTCCTCTAGCTCCCCGCCAATTTATTTCACGCCGTAAGCGACCACACAGTGTCTGGTCATCTATTTCAATTTTCTGCAACGGAAATTTAAACAAAAAAAAAAGCCCTCGCTAATTTATACTTTCAGGTCTCGCTATTTCATACATCTCATCGAGACAATGGATGCACCAGTTATATAGCCTCGTAGTAAAATTTTTAAAAAATTTTTTTTGAAAGTTAGTTTTAACATGGCCAGATTTTTTTTTAGTTTCAGTGGCCAGATTTAGAAAAAAAGATAAACAAATAAATAAAATAAATGTCAACAGTGAAAGATGGTTTGAAACTTTCAAATTGATGTCAGTTTCCGAATGCCTTGTCAGGGATGGGTTATCCGTAAAACACAATTTTTTTTTAAAAAACTGATAACTGAAATATATCTTAAGAAAGTTTAGGGGGGGGGGGGGAAGAGTGGTTGTGACTAGGGAGCGACCGATATGCCTTTTTTACCGATAGTCAGATACCGATATTTTCCCCAGCATTTTTACCGATACCGATACCGATATTTTTTTAATCAACAACAATGCCAAACACGTGTTTTTCTCATGCTACAGCTAATGACGTATGTCAACCCATGCTCACCCCTTCCCTGTCTTATTTCGTAACAATTCGCCCACACGTAAGTCTTGTTTCTCCCCCCCCCCCCCCAACTTCCCATCCCGAAAAAAAATACACACAGATGTTCACTAATTGTATCATTCAAGGTCATACATTAGAATTAAAAAATGCCAATCCTATTGTTTCAAGGTCTAATCGCTGATGCAATTTTTGTGGACGTGACAATTTCTGTGTACGGGTTTTTTTTTCCTTTTTTTTAAAATCTTGTCTGATCTGGTTATAGAATTGGGTTATTTACGGATTTTTTTTTCTGCAACTCTGTTGTGAAAAAAAAAATTATCGGCAGCCAAAAAACGGCCGGTCCGATAGTTAACCCATAGTGCCAATATCGATTCGACTATCGGTCGCTCCCTACAAAAATCGGTCGATCCGATATTAACCGATAGTGCCAATATCGGTCCGATACCGATACCGATCCGATTATCGGTCGCTCCCGAGTTGTGACATACTTAAGAAAACATTAATTGTACTGTTAGACTTACGACATTTATTATATATATCTGTATTTCCGACTCCCAAAAGTCGGCTATGCATGTCCAATAAAGTCTTCTGATATTACAGACATCAACTTAACAAAAAGTTGAGAAATGCCTTTAATCTAAGAGATTTCATCTCATCCTTACAGGGACATCACACACACACACACACCACACACACACCTCCCACACACACACCCCACACACACACCGCACACACACCACACACACACACCACACACGCACACCACACACACACACACCACACACACACCACACACACCACACACACACCACACACACACCACACACACACCACACACACCACACACACACCACACACACACACCACACACACACCACACACACACACCACACACACCACACACACACACCACACACACACACCACACACACACACACACACACCACACACACACACCACACACACCACACACACCACACACACACCACACACACACCACACACACACCACACACACCACACACACACCACACACACACCACACACACACACCACACACACACCACACACACACCACACACACACACCACACACACACCACACACACACACCACACACACCACACACACACACCACACACACACACACCACACACACACCACACACACACACACCACACACACACCACACACAACCTTTGATCTAACAGTAGTTATACGAGTGCATGACAAATTTTCTTTAAGAAAACCCTGTGGCTTGTGGGAGTTGACCGCTGGTCTTTGTTATTACTTTTTGTCCGGCTACCCAATAAGTATCTCACTGCTAGTAAAATGTAAATGCCCCCCATCCCTGCTGTTTGTAGTATGCAGGTACTGCATGTTGTGAATGTATAGGAAAACGTATTAACTGAAACTGTTTCCGTGCGTAGATTTGTCATGTTGAGTGTGTCTAAAGATTCACAAATTACTTTTTCCACAAACAAAAAGTTATGTAACTATTAACACCAAAGTCTTCTACACTCGTGAAGTTCTCTTGTATGACTGTGGAGAAAGTAACGAGTGCAGATTCCACCCATTAACATTCCGCTGTTTATGTATTCATTTATTTTTGTAAGCATTATTTATTTATTTTTTACGTTTACTCCCTGCCAAAGATTTTTTTTTCTCTTTTTCTTAAATTATTGAATTGCGTCAAATGTTAACGGCTCTTAATCTTTTATAATTTTACACCTGTAACATGATCTTTTACACTTGTATGTTTTTGTTCATCTCTATTCACAAAAACTTGATTTTTTTTTTAATGCATTATTTTTTAACGACCGTTCGTCCCTTACAATTAGAAAACAGATTTTCATCAATGTTTCATTCTTCGCCACCAACTGTGTACAAATATTTTACTATCGCGACCAGCATTATACACTAATTTGTTCAAGCGCATCACCTGTTGAGAACAGCTACCACAAAAGATGATAAAAGCGTGTGTCCTCATACTAAATATAGATTCATCCCTTTTACTTTTCAGATTAAAAAAAAAACGTATAGAGATGTAAAGTTTCTGAAATTAAAGATATGTTGATTATAGATCGTTTAATTGAATTTAAAATTTTGTCGCGGCCCACTTAAAATTCATCCGCGACCCACTTGTGGCTCGCGACACACATTTTGAGAAGCGCCAAAGTAGGGAGTAGTCAGTAGACTAACAAATTAGTACTCGTCTATTAATTATTATTATTCACTTTATCGATCTATTAAGCCCCCCCCCCCCCCCCCCCGTGAGAATGAGATGTTTATATCTGTTAGATCCTATTAACTACTTTTGGGACGGTTTTGTAACGCCCTTCTTTTAATTTCCACCATAGCCGATAGCGCATCGACAATGGAGACACCACGGGAGACATTGTGGGAACTCTCACCATTACAAACACTCCATCCATCTGTTCTTGGTTCGGCCGTTCGGTTAAATTTATTAACCCATTGTGGCCCGCGATGTAGATAGGTTGCCAACTCCTATTCTAAACCCACTGACCTGTCAGACGCTTCAGTAAAAACTTTAAAAGTGTATTAACCTAAACCCTGATTGTTAAATTCTACACTTTTAAAAACTTCGTCAATAAATTCCTTATCTCTACCCCCTCCTCTGTCTCTCTCACTCTCTCTCTCTCTCGCTTTCTCTCTCTCTCTCTCTCTCTCTCTCTCACTCCCACTCTCTCACTGATGATGTTTCTTCTCTCACTCTCTCCATTCATTGTGTTCCTTTATTTGGTTTGCTCGCATGTTGCCATGACTGTCATTAAATTGTAAGATTACGCGAGCCATGAGGGGAAGGGGGAGGGTGATGTCACTGCTGCTGTTTGGGAGGGAGGATGATGAGGGATTCTCACGCAGACATCAATTCGTGCCAGACTTCCTCTACTTGCTGTCAGTTTAAAAAAAAAGGGCAGAATGGCTTACTACGTTTTGTCCACACATTTGACTAATATAGCCGGTCATACTTCTATTACACGCTGGGCCATACTTCCACTACACACTGGGCCATACTTCCACTACACACTGGGCCATACTTCCACTACACACTGGACCATACTTCCACTACACACTGGACCATACTTCAACTACACACTGGACCATACTTCCACTACACACTGGGCCATACTTCCACTACACACTGGACCATACTTCCAGTACACACTGGACCATACTTCTACTACACACTGGGCCATACTTCCACTACACACTGGACCATACTTCAACTACACACTGGGCCATACTTCAACTACACACTGGGCCATACTTCCACAACACACTGGGCCATACTTCAACTACACACTGGACCATACTTCCAATACACATTGGACCATACTTCCACTACACACTGGGCCATAATTCCACTACACACTGGGCCATACTTCTATTACACACTGGGCCATACTTCCTCTATACACTGGGCCATACTTCAACTACACACTGGGCCATACTTCCTCTACACACTGGGCCATACTTCCTCTACACACTGGGCCATACTTCCAATACACACTGGGCCATACTTCCACTAAACACTGGGCCATACTTCCACTACACACTGGGCCATACTTCCTCTACACACTGGGCCATACTTCAACTACACACTGGGCCATACTTCCACTAAACACTGGGCCATACTTCCACTAAACACTGGGCCATACTTCCACTAAACACTGGGCCATACTTCCACTAAACACTGGGCCATACTTCCACTACACACTGGGCCATACTTCCATTACACACTGGGCCATACTTCAACTACACACTGGGCCAGCGTTGAAAGTATTTTATAAAAAGTCTTGAGTTATTATGGGATTACAGTTAAATGTTTACAATAATATCCCAGGTATTGATTTTCATAAGTGAATCACCGAAATATTGCTGAAAACTGGATTAGTGCTTTGAATTATTTTATTGAAAAAAAAATTTTTTTTAAAGTTGTTATTGATGTTGTTTACTATCGGTGAATGTCTCGAATATTGGCGCCTTATATATATCTATCTATATATATATATATATATATATATATATATATATATATAGTAGAGTAGTTATAGAGAGTTATAGCGATCATCGATTCAATTCTCTGTGCATATGTTATGGTTCAGCAAACTTGAACGCAAACATCCCTCCCACCCCTATTCCGGTGAAAAGAAATAGACTCGCTCGACTGACCTATTTTTAAATAATTGCAACGATCCAACGAATTCCGAATTGATGAAAAAAAAAATGGGGGGGGGGAATATCGATGAGTTAATGTCTGAACAAACATTTTTTTTTTATTTCTTCCGAAGGAGGTGCGTCAGTGTCAGGATTCGCACGCACAGACACACACACATACGCACACAGACACAAACTCGCGCGCAGTTCCAAAAGGGCGATCTTATGATATTCACACACTCGACACTTTTTTTTTTAACTGGATGTCACTGAGATACTCGCTTATTGTCAACTGGTGTCGTCTGTTGACATTACGTCATTGTGTTTCCGAGACCAGGTAATAATATAAAATACCTTTTGTTTGCACTGGCCTATATTTTATTTTGTTTCAGCCACTCTGTTTTTTTTTATTTCAAATTTCAATGGGGTATTTTACAAACAAAATAAAAATAAACAAATAAAAAGAATTATTAGGTTTCTGGATTAGTCTGATTCAGTAACGGTCTTTTTTTTTTGGGAGAGGGGGGGCTAGCTGTCTGTAGAAAAAACCGACATGTACGTTTCAGTTTTGGTACATTTGTATAGGGCAATCGCCCCGTGTCCCGGGCATTTAACAGGTGTGCTAAGCCCACCTCTGTCTGCTCTCATTAGTTTATTGATACTATGTGTGTTTATCGAATGTACATGTATTTGATACGTTTATATACTTCATATAAATGTAATAAATATACTTTTTTTTTTGTCTTTACTTTTTTTTTTATATAAAGTCACGTGTGGTACTGACCGTGCCTGATGGAATGTTTCTCTAAATTGATGGCGTGGTTAATTGGTATATAGATTGATTGATTGATATATAGTTTGATTAATTTCTTGATTCATAGATAGATTAATATATTAATTGATCTACGTTAGACTTATCATTCAACCATGCAGTTCGTTGATACTCATTCCTTATTTCAACGCTTAGACTGTTTAGCGAATAAAATGTTAATGAAAATCGTAACAGGGATTCCAAAACCATATCGCCTATAGCACCAAGTGTAGACCCCCGTATATCAAGAAGATTAATTGATAAGAAGTTTTTCTGGATACGTGATATCTTGGTTTGTTTATGTAAAAGAAATAATTTGTTTCAAAATTGTATGAAAAAAAAATGCTTTGTTTGGAGTGAGTCTTACATTAAAGAAAATGTTGGGGACCACTGCATTGCATTGATTTATAACGACCTGCTCGTGGAGTGTTTTCTTCATGAAATGTTCCAAGCAACTCTAAAAGAGACGAGGATAGGTGAGGGTTGAAGGAACGAATAAAGAGAATGGGGTGGGGGGTGGGGGAATTGGGGGGGGGGGGTAGTAAATATATTTCATCTCCGGGGTTTTAAATTGGCGCCGGCCGTTTCTGCCTCATTTCCTGTGCAGCCCCCCTCCCCTCCTTCTTCCCCAAGTCTGTCAATTTTTTTATTTTGGCTACCCCCTTTATTTCACCCACTCGGCTTGATATATACGGAAGCTGGTCAATAATTTATTGGCCATAAATCGATTAAAAATCGTTATGCTTGGCCGACGTGATGAAGTCATTTTAAAAGTGTGTGCTTGTGTGAGAAAATATGTTTCTGCCGTCCACCTGAACATTTAGAACGATATGTTTATGTGGGGGGTGGTGGACTGTGTTTAAACGCGTGTTTAAAAATGTGTTTTCTGTGGCGTTAAATGCATTTTGCTAAACGTATTCTTTAAAATGTGTTATATATTTGTGTGTTTACTGTGTTGTCTCCCATTTTTACATACATTTGACACAGTTTGATTAGTATCAGACAGGAATTAATAGAATCGGGAAATTTGATTATATAATCATCAACATTAATCTCATAACTTTAAAAAATGTAGCCAGTAGCGGTCCGCAATGTAGCCAGTAGCGGTCCGCAATGTAGCCAGTACCGGTCCGCAATGTAGCCAGTAGCGGTCCGCAATGTAGCCAGTAGCGGTCGGTAATGTAGCCAGTAGTGGTCCGTAATGTAGCCAGTAGCGGTCCTTACATTTATTTTGGTAAACCAATGGCTACCCCCGTTTTGTTACACAACACCTCTCCCCGTCCCCCTTCCCCACATACACACACACAAATGCACAGAAGTAAATAGATAGAAAGTTCTGCAGCATACGATTAATATACTTGTTGGTCAAAATAGCACAAAATATAAAAACAATAGAGCATTTTTTTTTCGAAAATGCTCTAAAAAGCTACACTGGAAGGTTACCCGGGCTCATCCCTGTTCCCCCCCCCTCCATCCCCACACACACCTTGTAACGACACTGTTTGCAGAAACTGATCCGGAGAACATTTTTTTTATTTTATTGTTATCTGGCTTTATTTTATTTATTTTTTTTAAAGCCACTGTCATTATTTTGTTTCTTCTATATGATCACATACTAGCACAAAATAATGTGAGAACCCCTATAGAAGTGGATGTTGGTATTGTAATACCAGACTTGTCCTTATTAAAACTGTATTGGGTATCGTTTTCGGTCTGCTTTATGATCCAAGGGACGAAAGTGTTCAACTGTTTGTTCATTAACGGTCCAATTTATTATCCGGGGTTTTAACAATAATATCAGATAACCTGCATATGCTACTTGTGTGGTTGAGAATGAGGAAAGAAGGGGGGGCGGAGTGCGACTTGTTTGTCTAACCAATTCAAACATTAAAAAAAAATATCGATACAGCCTCGGCCAGTAGAAGTATTCCACGAGAAGTTACTTGGCACATTTAAATAGCTTTGACATTTTCATGTTTACATTCAGTTTAAATATAGGACGAGCGCGTATCGATTCTTGAACAATTGATCTGTAGTTGTAACGGTTCGATCAGCGTTTAAAAAAAAAAAATCCTTGTGATTAAAATAGAACATAAAAAGAGGGGAGGGTGGGGGTACTTCTGCTTGATTGAACAATCAAATGCAGAGTGACGGCACACTCCAATGAGAAACGTTTTTTTTTATAGAATGGCAATTTGGTCTAAATTATTATTGCTTTTAAAACTATTATTATCAGATTATTATTTTTTTTTGTGTATTTTCACAGAACTGGTTTTTGATAATTACATTTTAATTTTTAAACTGGTTCATTTTTTTTTATATTCAGTCTGAATGAGACATTTAATCTTTATAACTGTGCCAGTGGTTCCCAAGCTATAAAGAATCTCAACTATGTTATTTCATCATGGGGTCACGCATTAAATAGTTGTGGCTAGAACAGAAAAAAAAAATCACAAATTCGCTTAAAAATATATTTTTTTTAATGCTGAATATATTCACCAGTAGCTTTTTTTTTTTCTATACAAATTTAAGTTTGGCAAAATTTTTTTTTTGTCGAAATTGGTGGTTCTCAAATTAGGGTCAACGACGAATTTTGGTTTGGTAAAGAAAAAAAAATACCATTAAAAGGTGTGTAAGATTAAAGCTATCTCACTCTATGAAAGGCTCATTAATGTCAGAAACTTAAAGTTTTCATAAGTGGGACGCGAAGCGTAAAAGATTGAGAATCTTTGGCTCATAACTGTTGGAGCTGAAAAGTCGTGTCTATTTTGAACGAAGGCCAATAAATATATGACATAACCATGTCTCAAGTCACATTCAAACTAATAATACCAGCAGTATATACATGTGTTTTACCGGGTGTTGTAAACCGCATACACGCGTTAACAAAGTAAATTACGTCCACGAGGAAACCCATACAAAGATATAATAATGCTTATGACGAACTTTGTCGAGTGGTATAACTTTAAAAATTACCATTATTATTGTCTAGTTTCTCGGTTATGACCCGTGTTGATTATAAATTGATGTTTTTGATTATTGATTGATCGATGACACACACACCTGGGGACTCGTTGTGTCGTGATTTTTTTTTTATCGAAACAATAAATTATGTCTATGGTCGTTTTTTGCTTTTTTTTTACACAGATGTTAACTGTCTGCCGACATTGCTATCTGCTATTATCTAAACAAAAATGTCTTATTCCCTGTACACCCTTTCCCGCACTACAACAGACACGGTAGTACTCCTCCAGTCCTTAATATGGCTTTTTTTTTTTAAACTGCCCGTTGGATAGAGGGTGTTTATATGTAAAAACTATTCATCAGTTTTTGTTGTTTTTTCTTAAATAAAGCCATTTTTTTTTGTGTTTAATATTTAAGGTGCGTGTGTGTGTGTGGTAGGTTTCATTCACAGTTATACACAGCAGATTGGATATGATCTTTTGTTAAGTAATGAGTTTTAAATCCCTTTTCTTGTCCTGACTCCATTAATTTCATGTCCACCATCATAAGCAACCATCTTATTCAATTCTAGTTATATTTATTTCATGTCATAAAATTAGAAGTGGAAAGTAAGAAAAAATAAAGTTTTAAAATGTTTATCTCCCTTTGAACAAACGATATTCGTAAAGTATGTTGCTAAAAATAACGTTCAGTGGTTATAAATAGATGTCGGTTTCGTCGGATGACTTGAGGTATAGTACATTCAAAATCATTTATTGATAGCTTCTTTTTTTTTTTAAACGAGAGACGATGAGGGTGGAGCGAGGGCGAACTGTTTATGATGTCGAGAGTTTTATTTTGTTATAATGAAGCCTGACTCACCCTTATGTCTTGAACCATCTGCTGCCATCACAGTTTCTTTCTTACTACATATTAAGTAGGTGGAAAGGTTTGCAACTGTAGCACGCGCCAGCAAGGACTTCTTACACACATAAATACAATGATAGATTAAATAGAGAATAATTGAAAATGAATTAAGGGTTTAAAAAAAAACATAATACGTTGAGTGTAACATGCCTTCTTAGGCCCCCTCCTCGACCCTAGCAGCACCCACCCACTCATACCTTACGCCGCTACTGTCAATATGTTATATCATGTCGCTGAATGTATTATTAGTTTACTTTAAGAAATAAGTATATATCCAGTAGTATTATTGGCATGTGTACCAGCAATTAAACTGAGAAACCTGAAACAAAGTATGTAAGTTAAATGTTTCAATGACATTCTTTAATTCAGCTTTTATTATCTATTTGATTTTTTTTTTCAAGTCAACGGCCATAAAATTTGCATCATTATTTTTATATACATTTTTTAATGGGTTTCTTCAAACTTCTCTTTAAATACAGTTTATGATTATTTGATTTTTTTTTTTGTTTTTGTTTTGTTAAATGGCAATAGATGCATTCTGGTGAATCATTCTGTGACCTACTTTATATTTTTATTAAGAGATCGAATATCTCTCCATTTGATGACGAGATGAATTGAGTCATTTGTAAAGCTTTTTCTTTCTCTACTGTTTTTCGTTATATCTGTATCTTCTTACAATCTCTCGCTCTCTTTCTCTCTCGCTGTTGATCTCTTTCTTTCTCTCTTTCTCTCTCTCGCTGTTGATCTCTTTCTTTCTCTCTCATTTCTCTCTTTCTCTCTCTCGCTGTTGATCTATTTCTCTCTCTCTTTCTCTCTCTCGCTGTTGATCTCTTTCTCTCCCTTTTTCTCTTACCCTCGCAATCGTTATTCCCTCCCCCCTCTCTCTCTTTCAATGTCGCTCTCTCTCCATCTCTCTCTCTCTCTCTCTCTGGCTGTTTTTCTTTCTCCGCCACCCTCTCTTTCGCTGTCATTCAGTCCCACTGTCCTTCTCTCTACCTATCTCTCCCGATGTCGTTTTATCTCTCTTTATCTCTCTCGCTTTTTTTCTCCGCCATCTCTCTCTTTCTCTCGCCCCTTTATCTCCACATCTCTCTCTCTCTTTCTCTTGCCCTTTATCTACCCCCTCTCGCTCTCTCTTCTTTTTGTCTCTCTCTCTCTCTCTCTCTCTCTCTCTCTCTTTCTCTCTCTCCCTGCCTTTCTCTCTTCTCGCTGTCGATCTCTCTCTTTCTAACTGTCACTCTCTCCATTCTGTCAAGCTGTTTAGGAATCTGTACAAAGTTTAGGCTTATCCACATTGCTGTGTGGTCATTGTGAGTATAGTAAAACATGTATGTAATTCATATCATCTCTTTCACCTTTTACCTTGTGTGTGTGTCTACAAAAAAATCTTCCAGTTTACTCCTCAAGTGCACACGACCTCTGTGCATAATTAGTTATCCCGTGTGTGTGTGTGAGCGGGGGGGGGATTTTTATGGCAGTCTAATTATATAGAGAGAATTTTTTTTATAAAACCTTTATGTAAATATGAACTTTGGCGGAAATCTCGCGTGTTAAATATTTTGCTGACGTGCTATATTTGTCATCTCTAATAAAACATGTCGGATTAACTTTAACTGATGGCTGTATTATTTCTCTCGTTTTGCCTTTATACGAGCTCATATATACTCTTTGTGAATATATATATATATATATATATATATATATATATATATATATATATATACACATATATATAGGCATGTATGTATACATGTAGACCGCTATGCCCTTGAGACTTCACTGTTTTACGAGGGCGAGTGTAACATATGACTCGTTTTATTTTGTTCTATTTTGTTCTATTTCCCTACTCGAGTGTCACACACACGCACACACACACACACACACACACACACACACACACACACACACAACGAGAGGGGAATTCTTGTGTCTCAGTATTTAGCGAGGCTGTGGAGAGGTTTGCTTCATGTGTTCACATGTCTCAATGGATCGCGTCATTTTTTGTATTTTCTTCTCAGACTTAATTTACACGTTCTCTTTTAAAGGTCAGTGCATTAGGTTTTATTGTCCTTTTTTTTTTATAGTTACTGACATAGCCGTACTGAAACTATTTGGGGGGCGGGGGTGGGAGGTTGTGGGGGAGCATAGGCGGAGATTTTTTTTTAGATATTTGAGTGCTCTATCCAAAAGTAGGCTACATATTGGGGCTAGGATAGTCTCAAATTTTAGAACTAATTTACTCGTGGGGGGAGGGGGGGCTCTTGGCAGCCTCGTAGTTTATCTATCACAGACATAGGCAGACTACGGCCCGCGGGCTAAGTTGTCCCCCCCCCCCTTGAATGTTGTTTGATCCGACCCGCATTCAGCCATTCTCCGCTCGATCACATAAACGTTGTTAACAAGTAATGTATAGATTTCATATCAACACTCCATCCATCGTCTGGTCAAAGTTAAGAACCCAGTGTGGCCCTCGGTTCGTTAAGTCCCCCCCCCCACGAACTATCCATAAGAAATGCTCAGGCTACAGCTTTTTCAATAAATCAGGGCAATAACTCTTTTTTTTGGTATGACTAATTATAATAATGTATGCATCAATATGCCCTCTGTTTCATCATGACAACATCTACGTGTGTGTGTGGGGGGGGGCGTTTTTCAATTCGAAGTGGCTACGCTTACGTCAAGCGCCTTCTATTATTATATCTATTGACGTAAGCCGGAAAAAAAAATACGAATTACGTCTTGATGTTACCGCTGCCACTGCGTAAACAAAAAGGGTTAGGGTTAGGGTTAGGGATAGGGTTAGGGTTAGGGACAGTGTTAGGGTGTGGAGAAATATCTATTGACGTAAGCCGGAAAAAAAATACGAATTACGTCTTGACGTAAGCGTAGCCTGTCCGTTTTCTTTTCGTTGAATGAAAATAAAACAAAAAGTAATTTTCCAGTTATTTTACCCCCTCCCCCCTTTTTTCCCTTTTTTTTCCTCCCTCCACCCCCCCCTCCTTTTTTTCCCCCCACATTTTCCTCAACAATGACTTACTTCAAAGCTGATGACGTCAAGTGTTCACGAGTCACCATACACAATCAAAACTAACGATCTTTTGTGATAGCCGATTCTAAATATTACACAGCCTGTTTCAATGATTTCTTATGACTCAGTTTTATGAGACGAATAGAAGAGCACTCACCAACAGCTTATAACTCTGGTTTGGGATACAATATTAATATACATTAAATAATTGTAGGATGAAAGTAAATTTAAAAAAAAAATGTTCTAGGAAAAAAAAAACCGAAACACTTGACGTTAAGAAGGTAATTGATTATCTCCCGGCAGTCGAGAAGTATGGCGAGGGACAAAATGAAACGAGAGTAATATGTTTTAAATGAATTCCGCTTGAAGAATAGTGATCAACAGGAACGTAAAAAAAATACATCCTCGTCGTATAGTAAAGATTTATATTTTCCCCTCATAATATTGTAATTCTGAAAATCCAGATCAGCTTTAGGGTTATACTCACAGATGAAACTATCTTTTGCATTTTGTATCAACTATTCCACATCAGACGTTCATATCGATACGAACCCACTCACGAAATGGTTTTCTAAATGGGGTATTGATTACCATTATGGACGGCGGGTCATTTACTGACGCTGACTCGGACTGGATGGACAGTAGGGGGTGAAAGTTTAGCCGCTGAGGGTGTTGTGTGATAAATGTGTCTGTAAGTATGCTGCCCACGGCTATTCTTTTTTAAATTGTCTTTTAACTCCCTGGTAATTGACTAAATACAACCTCTCCAGAGCATGGTACCAGTAGAGACGGTTGAACTAGACAGTCCCGCTGAAACTTCAAGTGGGTCACCAGTAAGTATACTGTCCATCTAGTCTCACATGTCATGTCCGTTGTCATTCAGGCCACTGTATACTGTCCGTCTAGTCTCCCATGTCATGTCCGTTATCATTCAGGCCACTGTATACTGTCCATCTAGTCTCACTTGTCATGTCCGTTATCATTCAGGCCACTGTATACTGTCCATCTAGTCTCACTTGTCATGTCCGTTATCATTCAGGCCACTGTATACTGTACACCAATCTCACATGTCATGTCTGTTATCATTCAGACCACTGTTTAGTGTACATCTAGTCTCACATATCATGTCCGTTGTCATTCAGACCACAGTATAATGTCCATCTAGTCTCACATGTCATGTCCGTTATCATTCAGGTCACTGTATACTGTACACCAGTCTCACATGTCATGTCCGTTATCATTCAGGCCACTGTATACTGTTCATTTAGTCTCACATGTCATGTCCGTTATCATTCAGGCCACTGTATACTGTCCATCTAGTCTCACATGTCATGTCCGTTATCATTCAGGCCACTGTATACTGTCCATCTAGTCTCACATGTCATGTCCGTTGTCATTCAGGCCACAGTATAATGTCCATCTAGTCTCACATGTCATGTCCGTTATCATTCAGGCCACTGTATACTGCCCATCAAGTCTCACTTGTTTTGTTCGTTATCATTCAGGCCACTGTATAATGTCCATCTAGTCTCACATGTCATGTCCGTTATCATTCAGGCCACTGTATACTGTCCATCTAGTCTCACATGTCATGTCCGTTATCATTCAGGCCACTGTATACTGTCCATCTAGTCTCACTTGTCATGTCCGTTATCATTCAGGCCACTGTATAATGTCCATCTAGTCTCACATGTCATGTCCGTTATCATTCAGGCCACTGTATAATGACCATCTAGTCTCACATGTCATGTCCGTTATTATTCAGGCCACAGTATATGTTCAACTAGTCTCACATGTCATGTCCGTTATCATTCAGGCCACTGAATAATGTCCATCTAGTCTCACATGTCATGTCCGTTGTCATTCAGGCCACTGTATACTGTCCATCTAGTCTCATTATATGTTTTGCAAATTTACTGACGCAGCCTAAAGGAAAAGAACGTGTTTGTCAAGTGCTCAAAAATTCCTCTCAATAAATTGTTATATTTCGAGCTCTGTTAGAATGTCACTTGCATGGTTGTGGAAACTTGTAGGTGGTGGGTTCGAGGCTCTCTTCATTGTTAGAACAGGACCGTTGTTAGGTATTTAGGGACATTAGGCTGAGACATTCAGGAGCAAAAATATCAGACGGGTCCCTTACAGCATAGATGGTCCTGGGGGGGGGGAGTGTGTGTGTGTGGGGGGAGGGGGGGGATCGTAGGTGATCATAGTTAGCCTATCCGTAACAAAGGCTCTGTGTTTGAGTTTATGAGAACATTGTTTCATAATTCTTACCACAATCGTATCGTTTTTCTTGGACAATATTTTCTATGATATTAAATCCAATCGCCTTCCCCCCCCTCCCCTCCTATCACATTAACTTTTTTTTTTAAAACTTTGTTTCATGTGGGTCACTGCCATGACCAAGGTAAAACTCACCACAGAGTCTGTTGAACCTTGCACTACTTACCTGATTCCCTCACTCAAACACACACACACGTGCACGTGTTACGTGTTGGCTCGTGCAGTGTTACAGTCACGGTGTGAGTGCTCGCCGAGCTCAAACAATTTACTTTTTTCAAAAACAAAAAAAAAAAAGGGTTTCATTTGATAGAGCTAGCTCAACCTGCAGTTCCCCGCGCCCCCTGATCATGTGGCCCATTATGACGGACATTAATCTGTCAGACTACCGCCTGGAACGACCCTGCATACCCCCAAATGAGACATTAAACCATGACATTACGATTGGTCATAAAGCGCAGTTCGTTGTTTTTTTTTTTGGCTTATAAAGTAAATAAATAAAACAATTGTGATCTTTATAAACATGTAGCTTTTTTTTTTTGTTGCCCATATGCACCACGTCAGTGGTTCTTAAACTCTGCGCCGCGGAACTCTAGCTTCCGCTTGCAATTTCTCTGTCGGTCCGTTACCAGTCGCGAAAATAAAAACAGCTAACACTTCTAATAACCAGCATTCATGTGTAACACATAGTACTAGCTGTACCCTGCAAAACCTTTTTGCATAGAGTTATATCCCCTTAGGCTTGATCGGTAGGCTAGGTTGTTTTTTTTTTTGGTTTCGGGCAGATCCGATTTTTTCATGATTGTATTTTAAACTGGAATACTGTTGTAATAACTCTTTACTTTCGATTTAACGCAGAGCCCAAATCGCTTTTATATATATTATAGGTTGGCATAATAGTATAGGTCGGTCTGATAGTATAGGTTGGCCTGGTAGTATAGGTTGGCCTGGTAGTATAGATTGGCCTGGTAGTATAGGTTGGCCTGATAGTATAGGTTGGCATGATAGTATAGGTTGGCCTGATAGTATAGGTTGGCCTGGTAGTATAGGTTGGCCTAATAGAATAGGTTGGCCTGGTTGTATAGGTTGGCCTGGTTGCATAGGTTGGCCTGGTTGTATAGGTTGACATTATAGTATTGGTTGGCCTGGTAGTATAGGTTGGTCTGATAGTGAAGGTGGGCCGCAGTTCCAATTAAACACATTTTATTCTATGATGGGACTCCCTGAGAGAATTTTTTTTTTTAAAGTTTAGAACCGCTGTTCAACTTATTTATATTTTCTGAATCAAGGCCTAGCTCGTTGACTGATTTTTTTTTTATTACTTTTAACTCCCTCCCCTCTCTTTCTCCCTCTCTCACCCCCCCTGCCCTTTTTTTTCACCTACCTTTCGTGCCGAATAGAAAGCTCCCTGGACATAGCTATTGTTTGATGGTAAAGTAGAATTGGTTTGGAAATTTACAAAAATCTGGCTACTCACTGTCAGACTTAACGTTTAATCTACTACACGGCTCATATGAAGCTGACGTGGGTTTAACGGCCGGCGACCAGCCCTGAATGTGGGGCCCCACAACGCCAAACTTTAAACCTGCAAAATCAAAATTTATACTCTTTGGATTTTAAAGGGTCCAATATTTCTTGTAGTGCCAGGGGACTCCAATCGAACCTAGTCAGAATCTGATAAGTTTGCTTTTAATCGTGTTTGTTTGTGTGTGTGCGTGCGTGCTTGTCATTTAATAGACATAATAAACAACAATGGCAACTTTTATCATCCAGACAACCTTGGAATATTAATATAATTTTTTTTTTGTAATTTGAGATGCACTGAAACTGTGGCATGTGTAAACAACACAAGTGACGCCACGATTGACTTGAATGTGACGTAACTAAATGAAAGAGTCAGTGATTCAGACACTACTATTGACTTTGTCTACCATACACGTGTTGCTGATATTAAACGGAGGACAGAGTGGTTAACAAAAAAGCTTGATTCTCATGGGGCTACTTAAAGACATTTCACCTGGGGGCTTCTTAAGTTGGGGCTACCAGGACACTTCAGTTGCTGTGTCATTTTAAAATAAAGCTGACGTTGAATTTTACTCCCTCTCCCTCATACGTCATTCTGCTAGTTGATGTTTTTTTTTTTATGTTTCTCTCTTTTCTCTTCCTGTCTTTTACATTTTCCCTCTTTCTTGTACACACTTTCTTCCCCTCTCTTGTTAGCTCGTCTTCACCCCCCCCCTCTCCAATCCGTTCTCTCTCTATCTCATGACTTTTTTTTTTATTTTTAGACAGACAGGTGACGAGATTTATGACATTCATCAAATCTGCAGCACCGACACTTTGTGACTGACATACATCTGTGTGTCCATGTTTGCGTCTATATATATATATATTTATATATATATATATATCGGAGGCCAACGAACTCATGTTAGTTTTAATTTAGACCACCACTGCTTTTCTCGCCTCATATCTACACGATGATGAAGTCGCTAGTTACCTATCAAAATCTCACAGACTGCATAGAGTTAAGGGAGGACGATATACTCTCAGCTTTTTATCTGTTGTTTTTATTAACTTAAACCCATTCAGGTATGGCGAGAGAAAAACGTTAAGAATTGTATCTCACATAATTCATTTAATTCGACACCCGGGGTAATGGGTGACGTGGGCGGAACCCCCCCCCCCCACCACTCGTTTCTATAGCACTGCTGAGATTCGAACTTGTGAACTGAAACAACAACAGCGCCACCTGGCATCGACGTATTGGCTGCCAGAAAATACAGGAGCATAGATTTTTGAGACTTAAAAGTGCATTGACTGAGTGTAGAATACGAGGGCATTTACGGGGTCTTTTTGAGTAGATGGAATGTTTAGGATTTGTGGCAAGTTATGATACTAAATGTTGGGGGCGGGGTGAGAAGGACAAAGTGAAAGAAGAAATTAAGGAGGGGTAGACGAGAGAGAGAGAAGGATAATATGAACAAAGAAACTGTACAAGTGAGTTGATGCTGGAACCAAGTGAAAAGAAGAGTAACGACTGAAATCAGTAAAAGAATAGGTCGTAGGGCTGGTCTGAGGGAAAGAGGGGAAAATGCAAAGGAGAACATACACGCACAGACAAATTGTAAAGAAGTCTTAGTGCATGAAATGATCAGTCGCCCAGTGCTCGCCCTGCCGTACCCCTACAAGATCGATATCACCGCCAAGATATCATACGCCTCGATCTCCCCACCACCGCCCGTTGTTCATTCTCCACTTTCCTCCGGCACTTGAGACGTCATGGGATGACCTATCCATGAATGAAAGGTCACAACGCTGTGTTGTTGGAAACTCCGCCGAGTTGAGTTCAAATAAAACGAAGCCTAACCGAGTGCCACAAAGGACAAGAGCATTCCACCACTTTAAAAAAACAACAACAAAAAAAAACGTTTTTTTTTTTCGTACATTATCGGCAGTACTGATTATATGTCTGACCGTAAGCCTTTCCGGTTCGTTAACTCTCTGGAACAACGTTTGATCGGACTGGCCAGTAATGACCACTTGTATCGTATTATTACTAGTCACGCTATCAGGCGGTCCAATTTTTCATACATGGCGAGTGACCAGTACACTACATAAGAATCACCATTATCCCCCCCCCCCCATTTCTCCATCAATACTGTAAAGTTGTCACCATTATCTACTGAACGAGTACGGTGAGGATATTAGCAATAAAATAAAATAAAACAAACAAACAAACAAAAAAGCAATTAATATTCAGTGTCCAGAAACAGACCAGCGTTAAATTGAGTAGTAGATGATCACTGACCGCAATTGGCACGGTGAAACTCACGAAATCTTCAACGTGCTAGTGTGAGCTGGCCACAAGAGTTCTACGCGGTGTAATGGCTGGGCAAGATCTGGTGGACACCAAACAAATTAATCTGGACGCTTGGCTGATCTGCTAATTAAATTGTGCCCTCGGTGACCGTCTCCCCGGTAGGTGTAGCCATACACAGACAATGTCTGCCACCTCACCCCCTCCACCCTCCTTCTCTCATCCGTTCACACCTCTCCTCTACCGCGGCCTCAGATTAAAAGTAAATCTAATTCCATGGTCTTCCTCGTTTCTATTTTTCAACACCGCACTGTCCACTTCCTCCTCGACCCCCCCCCACCCATCCCATCTCAGCTACCACAGACAGTTTTATACACATGCACTTTTACCCAGATGGCCGTTAATAATTCACAACGCTAGAGGAGAGGAGGAACTGAGATCTAATTATTCAATATCTTTCAGCAATGTTCTACTAGCATACATGCCTACACAAGTGTTCTACTGGCATACATGCCCACACAAGTGTTCTACTAGCATACATGCCTACACAAGTGTTATAGTTTGATTAAACATCCCTCGGTATCACCTCGACATCTTCCCGTCATTTTTTTTTTTTGTAGGGTCTCTTTAAGGATTAGATGCTTATCTCGTTGATCCCATAAACCACTCAAGGGACGGTTTTTGATGTGCTGATCTTTCATCCCCTCCATTGCCTCTTGTGCAATGGTCATGGAGGCACCACGGGGACATACATTGGTTACTTGGACTCGCCGGGAGTCGAACCCGTAACCCGGCTTCGCAATCGAGGGCTCAAAATACCATTCACGTATTAAAATAGATGTTGCACATGAAACCATCAAGATCAAACCTAGTCCACGATTTTAACGTAGATTTAGTTGGCAGATTGCCAGAACATCCACGACTTTAACGTAGATTTAGTTGGCTGATTGCCAGAACATCCTCTATTTTAACGTAGATTTAGTTGGCAGATTGCCAGAACATCCACTATTTTAACGTAGATTTAGTTGGCAGATTGCCAGAACATTCACTATTTTAACGTAGATTTAGTTGGCAGATTGCCAGAACATTCTTATATTTAAAAAAAAATGTAAAAGTTTCAAATCACTTTAAAGAAAATAATTGAATTAATAGTTCTTTCTTTGTCATGCATTATTCTCACAGAATTAAAAAAAAAAAAAGAATTATTCTGACGAAGTTGTCAGGGACATTTATTGTCCAACTAAAGGTCATTCTCCGCGTAGGTCATCTTGACCTAATCATGCGCGCTAAATGAATACATAAAAAAAAATTGCCGTCAAAATCTTTATTTTGTCATAATGCTGACAGTATTTTACTTCCATTTATCCACATTGTGCACGTGTATGGAGGAGGATGAAAGGGGGGGGGGGGGGCGGGCGGGTTGTGTGTGTGTGTGATTGCCGCTGCCCGTACTATTTATAACCCTTCAATATTCACAATGAATGTGATACGATGAAGCCATAACCACAGCATGAATAAAATGATATTAATACGTAAATAATGAAATAAATAATGATATGAGATATTTTAATTTTATGGGATTATGAATTTTCATCTCGGATTTCGACTTTTTTTTTTTTAAAGAGGAAGGGGCGTGAAGTGCTGGAAAGGGGGTGGGGGTGGTATCTATCGATTCACCCTCACCCCCCCCCCATACCCTCCACACGACAATATATCGACTTTCGTCGACGCGCGGTGTTAACTAATAAAAAAAATATGCGGGGTGGGGGGGGGGGGGGTTAAAAAGTCACATGACTGCAACACTTATAACTGCATCATGTCAAAACTCAAAAAATTCTGTGTCATGATAAAGTTAACACATTTTGTATGATAACAAAGTTAATACATTCTGTTAATGAAATGTGTATCATAACGGAGTTGATAAATTGTGTGACTGTGTTAAATAGCTAATAAAACTAAATTGCTACGTCACATTTTTCACATTCTTTGATCAGAATTCTAAAAAAAAAGGTATAAAAAACATCCATTAGATATCTATCTATATCTATCTATCTATCTATCTATCTATCTATCTATCTATCTATCTATCTATCTATCTATCTATCTATCTATCTATCTATCTATCTATCTATCTATCTATCTATCTATATCTAATGGATGTTTTTTCTACCTTTTACACACACACACACACACACACACACACACATATATATATATATATATATATATATATATATTATAATCTAGAATTCTTGTGAACATCAAAAGCACTTTGGTTTAGAAATGACTCGAGCTATTGTTTGTTGTATTCAGCCACATTTCCGTTTGTATTGATTAGTGGACATAACCGGCGATAATCTTTGAGAAGAAAAAAAAGGTAAAAGTCTCTTGTTTTATTTGATGTCGTTTCTGGATTTCATTTATTGATTTTATCGATGTGGATATCGATATGGGTCCATATCTTTATTTTCCTTCATCATCTCACTTTCAGTAGTTAGAAGAAATAAAAGGTATAGAAATATGATTGAATGTTGGAGGTGTACATGTTAAACAGTTTTATTAGTTGAATGTTGGGGGTGTGTACATGTTAAACAGTTTTATTAGTTGAATGTTGGGGGTGTGTACATGTTAAACAGTTTTAGTATTTGAATGTTGGGGTTGTACATGTTAAACAGTTTTATTATTTGAATGTTGGGGTTGTACATGTTAAACAGTTTTATTAGTTGAATGTTGGGGGTGTGCACATGTTAAACAGTTTTATTAGTTGAATGTTGGGGGTGTGTACATGTTAAACAGTTTTATTAGTTGAATGTTGGGGGTGTGTACATGTTAAACAGTTTTATTATTCATTTGTATTGCCTTACGTTAAATCCCTTTAATCCCTTTGAAATACTAATGCACCTTCAAACACCCACAGAATGGTAGGAAGGGGGAGGAACTTTGTTATCACACAGTCTTCTACGATATAACATGCACATAGTATTTTGTGAAGCAGATCTTGAATAGAAAGAAATATCTTTTTTTTTTTAAATCTCACGTTACTTAAGAACATTTGACAGAACTGTTCTCAAGAAGAGTTAAATCATGGTGAATCATTATTTCTTTCTAATAGAACAGTAACAGCTTGCGGGATTCATGTAAATCGCATGATATAAATTTAAGATTACATTTATTCGTATTAAAATTTATTCTCTTTCAAAAAGGAAATTGTAAAACGTGTGTGTCTACTTTCCCAACCATTTTTTTTTCATCTCTGGCAGCTTAAAAAACAACATCTCCAACGTATTTACCCCATTTCTTTCTGGATTTTAATGTTTTAAATTTTTTTTAATATTTTAAAAATATTTATAAATTGAGATGTTATAAAAATAAATTTTAAAAAAGAGATATAAAAGAAGAAGTATAACAGGTAGAAAAAAAGTTAAAAAAAAAAACAATTTTAAAAACTTTTGGATTTTTATTTAAAATTTATATATAAAAATTAATAAAAAACTATAATACATACCCTTATATTGGTCTGTTGAGTGGAAAGGATCTGAAAAGAAATTTGGAAGCCCAAGAGGTAGACAAGGAAGTACACAAATAGAGAAACAGGATGGATGTTGGATTAAGGGTTGGGGGGTTCCAGAAGTCAAGTAGTATCAAAAATTAAAAACGAGAATGTATAGTTGCCCTGGCACGTCATAGGGGCCCGAGAGGGGAGAACGCGAAAAAAAGAAATCATTTCTTGGCAGGCCAAGACCTACAAAATGATATATACATCATGGGTCTAGGACTTATTGTTGTTGAGATCTAGGGTGATAGACAGACAGACAGACAAAACGGGGACAATAGAGCATTTTTTTTTTTGAAAATGCTCTAAAAATAAAAGCGATTGTGAAATTTGAAACCTTCCCTATCTGCATTTAGAGTCTATCAGTGTAGGAACTCTTTTGTCTTCTCGTGTTTTACTTCTATCAACCTTGTTTTTCCACCCTCGCCTCTAGTTCAGGCAATATGATATTCTGTGTTGTGTGCACGAGTCACTTTACATTGTGCTGGATGAGAGTTCGCTGAGTGGTCAACTTGTCTGAGTGTTCGAGCGTATTATCTCGTTATACACACGTTTATAATTTTTTTTAACTAAATCTATAGCTAATGATTAGATCACATCATATCATCATGTCATCGTTATATTGATAGTCAGTCTATGAGGTAGTAATACCGCCATTGTTGACCGTACAGGTTAGTTTGGAGCTTATGATGACTAGCTAAAGTCATCTCTTCCTTAAGAAATGGATCTTGTCCTCATCTCTCACTAGTTACGAGTTTCATTCTGACCAGAACTCAGCGAGAAATACCCATATAATCAACTTATCGAACTGAGCTTTCACCGTCAATTAAGTCAACTCCATAGACCACTGCAATATCGATTATTTTTCATTAAAGAATTAAAAACAGACATGAGAAATATTCTCCTAACAATAGCTTGACTGTGTTGACTTCATTTTTGAAGGTTGTTTGTATCTCTTCTTTAGAATCAATACGCAGCTTATAATATATATAATTATATATACATATGATTAATTATGACTGTGGGTGTTGTACGTTGTTTTATTTTCCTTGAAGGCATTAACCTTTTAACAACAAACGAACACTGTATACACCTAAGATTATAAATGAATTAATCAATTACATGTCAAAGTAAATGTTTCTCGAACTGCTCTCTCATCTCCACATTTTTTGGTGAAATACACATGTAACTCGTTTCAGTCTCAGTAAGTGTAATTTATTTACATGCGAGTTAATGCACGAGTACATCAAGACAGCACACGAGAGAGGAATTGAGGGATATGACATTAACAAACCAGTCGATTCACATGGTATCAGCTCGTCACATGTCTTCCTGGTTAATGGAGGTACATACTGCACTTGGTTGTTTTTATTATTAGTATTATCAAAACACATTTAGCGGGCAAGCAGAAACATGGCCCGCGGATAAATCATGAAAACTGACAACACTTTCACCTGTTGATGTGAAATATGATTGATGGACCAGTTTGATTTTCAATTTAGATATGCATGGATGTATGTGTGTAAAAAAAAAGAGAGTGGGAGAGAAAGAGACAGACGGACAGAGAGATAGACAAACGCTGCCCATCTGACTTCTCTATGTGGGTTACAACTCTGCTTCATATTTAAAAAAAAAAACACCCATTGCGTCATACGAACAACGAATGTCAGAAAAAGTCTTTGTGTGACCTATTTTTGTAATGCACCGTGGTAAAAAACAAAAAGATAATCGGTCATTTGAGGAGCTACATAGTGACATACAAATTGACATACAGACTGGTGAAATTCGATCACAGAACGTCCATCCATTGTTCTTCAACCCCTGTGACTAATTCATAATTAATAAGTGACTAGCAATTAGTTTATTGCGTAACTAACCGATTTAAGATTTAAATTTATGTACGAAGCCACGGTGGCTTTTTTAAAAAAAATAGCGCATGAGTGTGTTTGTGTGTGTGTGTGTGTGGTGTGGGGAGGGGGCAGAGGCAGAGCCTTTCTTATGAAAAACCAATTTAGGCGACTGCTAAGCACACCTCCCCCACCCCTTATCCGCCGCTAGAGCGCACATACATTAAAAACATATCGCACTGATGTTTCTTCTACTTCGCCTTTTTTATGTTGTGTGCCCGGCTGATATATTTTAGGACACACAGCCAACGGAAAATTAGAGGGAATATTGCCCCCACCCCCCGAACCCTCTATTGTCCTAAGGTACGCTGCTGCCTTGGCTTAAGTAAAATATTTTTTGTAGAGGCCAATATAGTATATACACTATACTATACTATTTATAGTAGTAATACAAATAGTCATTTGTGTTCATGCAAAGATAGCATGGCTCTGATAAGTCTCATTGTCTAGTTCACACATATCCAGACTATGGTCTGCGGGCGAAATGCGGCCCGTTTTCGCTGTTTGATCTGGCCCCGACCTTTTACTTTTTATTACGTTTAATTCATATTAGTTTATATGAACACACCATAACCTGCCCTTTAGTCTGACCCTTCAGTCAAATTTAATAACCCTTTGTTTCCCGCGATTTAAAAAGTTTGCCCACCCACCCCTCGTCTAGTTTAACGGAAAATGAAACCTTAAGCGGCTTACATAAAAGTAAGAAATCTGATATACAGTCATTACCATTTGCACCCCTTTTCTTGTAAAATAACAGAAATTAAACACGAAAGAGATACTGGATATGAGTTTAGGCGTTCACCTAGATTAACACTGACCTACTGACACACCTACTTGTGTCTTCCTGGTTGGGCGGAGAGAGTCAGCATCGTCTGAGTCATGTCTCCTTGGCATCGGCAACTGATAATTCTGTTCACATCAAACATGAGTATTTGGTCACGATATATTTTTTTTAATCAAATACTTGATCTGTTGAAGCCGTGGGGGGTGGATGAGGTGCAGACAAAGTCCCTTATTAATAAAGTCTGCCCCTCCCCTTCCTCCCCATGTTGTCTGTGTATAATAGCGGTCCTGTATGTCGTGGATTATTTCAAAACATCAAGTAAACATCTCTCAGTACTGGCTCAGATATTATGATCTGTATTAACAGTATTAATAATAAGACTGCTATCCATTTTCGATGTTACTTTATCGCCAAAGATCAATTTCGAACATGCCACCACCTCTTGCAGCATTATAAACACTCGCCGCTCTCTCGGTCTGTCCACAGAAACCAGAACCTCGCTATCATCCACCCATCCCATCCAAGGCTGAACTCGTGAGCTAGCGAAATGATTAGTTTAAATGTCTCGTAACAAAAACATAAGATAAAATCCAATTTAGACATGTTGTCGGCTGTTCTTCGAGAGACCCTATGTGAAAAGGGGTGGAGGGGGGGGATACACCCTTGATTATTGATTACTCACTCTATTCATGTCTGTTACTATCAGTATTTCTATAAGAATTAATGGTTTTCTATTGATCCCACCAATTAATAGCCAACTTAGTGGTTGTACTTTCCCACAATGGACGTGCAAGGTAAACACAGTCCGTGGGCAGCTGACTTTGCATGGATTCGAACTCTCGCCTCCACGCCGATCAGACTAACATCCACCGAGTCGCAAAGACGACATTTAATCTTGCAGTCTGTAACATTGACAACTTTAACTTGTTACATAAAGTTACTAGAATAAAAATTTATTTTATTTCCTCTAAAGTGCATACAATGATTTTTTTGTTATCAGGAAGGATATGTTTTTGTTATTTTTTTTTGTTGTTGTTGTTAAGTTTCAGTATATCTAGAGTTTGTGACTTGCAGCTAATTACCACCCTCGTAATAGCTCGTCCTCTGTTGACCTATTGATATAATGTTTCTCTCGGGTCAGAGATGGAGGCAAGATTACTTTGTTGACCAGGCTTAACGACCACTGTCTCGACTCAGATTGGTTGGGTGGGTTGGGGGGGGGGGTGAGTAGAACAATCTTATCCCCTGGTGGAATCTCAACATAGCCTCAGCAGCCAGCACCCCTCAACAGTGCCTCGCCGCTTGCGCAATCTCCTAACCCCACCGGCCAAAACAAAAAAGAAACAAAACTTGCCTCTTTTTTTTTTTTTCATTTCATTGGCTCCAGCTCGCGACCGGCTATTTTCGGTCAAGCGTCCGGCTCTGGTTTAAATCATGGCTTCTCGTCCCACGGGATTCGATTCTTGAGTTCTGCTCCATCTGGAGTCTTGAGATAGATATTTTTTTTTAATTTTTTTTTTGTTCGGGAAGGAGGGTTTGCCCGAGACGTGATCTTGACCAAATACTTCCGGTCAGGGAAGGGTCAGTGATCTTGTTTATTTATAACTTCTCTACAGCCCATACTGCACAGAGAAAACTTATTTTTTTTTAATGTTTGTTTTTATTTGTCAATACGCGATTTTCGCTTGAACATATAAACTATAAATATATAACTATAACGAAATAACTATACCAATATAACTATAACAATATAACTATTTCAATATAACTATACCAATATAACTATAACAATATAACTATGACTATAAAGGGGGGGGGGATGCGAAGACAATTTTTATGTAATTAATGCGAAGTAAATTGTGAATGGAATGAAGAAAAAGGGATACGCATTGGATGACCTAAATATGACGTAATGTTGGCTACGTAGTGCGCATAGGATGACCTAAATTTGACTTAATTTTGCCAATATTGTTTTTTTATAGCTCTACATTTTGTCAAGCAGAAAAGTTTTATCTGGCTATACTAAATACATTCAAATAATTGTTTCATGTAATTGCTTTTTTTTTTAATTAACTCGTGAAATCCAATTGTTTCACTTTGTATGACACATGAACATTGACGTCATACGAGGTAATTTGTATGTTGTGTGAGACGGCCAACATTTTTTTAATTATTTTTAAAAGTTGATGTCTGTAATATGAGAATAGAGGACGGGTATCTTGATATCGTGTATTCCATCAGCTGATGCGGGAGGATGTTTGGTAAACGGTATATACATCTCTCGCCATATTGGTGTTCAACCATTGCGGCTTCACTGAACAATTGCGTAGAATTGCTCGGATTTTTTCATTAAGAAATTGCGATAGATGTTTTTCTCTAGTTCGAATGTTTGCTTTTAATTCATTTTATTCTTTTGTTGTTTTTTTTACCATAAACATTATTACATGGTTACACATGTTGGTTGTTAAAGAGTGTTTGAAAGGTGTCATTGCCACGTTTTGGGTTTTAGAGTAATATATATTTTATATTCCTTTGACTCTTGTTTTTCGTTGTATCTTATATTTTATATTACTGATATTTTATATTAATTAAATCTCGTCGGTTTTGTTCTTGTTCTTTGTCTCTGGTTTTTATATAAATAATTATTGTTCACCAACATAAATTAATAATAAAAGAAGGACTTATTTAAAATGTAATTGGGAAGACTTTATATTCATGTATGCATTTATATTTATTAATATGAGAAGATTCTTTTTGTTTAATTTGGTAAAACAAAATTTTGGTAAAAATATATTTTTATACCATCAAAGTCTCTGGGCGTCCTCTAAATTTTTATCTTCTTGTGTTAACTAATATTTTTTCCCTCCCGATAAGTAACCGGCCCAGAAATTAAAAACCATCCCTGAGCCAACTGTGAATTCTCTAGTCTAATATGGTCATTACAAAAGGGATGGATGTATCGCGTTGTGATTCTAACCTAGCACACCTCTTTTTAACTTTGTGTGGTGAATTAGTTGTAGAATTGTATACACCTTTTGAAAGCTTCCCATTCTATGTTTGGCTTTATGTTTTGTCAAGTCTCTGTAAGAATGGTGTGTTTATCTCATGGCGAACTTTTATATTGACCTTCTTTCAACAACCCCCCCCCCCCCCACCATAGCCAAGAGTGCAACGGCCTTGTAGGCACGACGGGAATCATAAGCAGGTGAATATCACAACCTCTACGCTTCCTTAATGAATGTCAGGTAAACCTTCAAGCTGTGTTAACTTTTGGAACTTTCATTAGGAGAAAAATATTCGCGAGGGTCGAACCCAAGACATTAAGGTCGACAGTCTGACGCGTACACCGCTGGACCATTGTTATAACTTAAGATATTTTTCACTTAGATGGATAACTGTTAAATTCTGCCTTTTCATTCTCACTTACAAATTTTTAGCTCCATCATTAATAAAGACCATCTCAAAAAAGTGAAACATTTTTAAAGATGTCACGCCTGTGTCACGTGTCGTGTTGTTGTACGAGCATTAGTGAGTTCACAGGAGGTGAGATTGTCTCACTATTATACACCAGTCACAAGTTTTTTCGTCACTGTGGCCTCGTTAAATGATGCGTGACTCCTATTAATACTGCTTCATAATATGCCTGTCTCTATCATTATATGTATATCTACATCAAAAATATGTTAATTAATGTATGTGTAGTTAATGTATGTGTAGTTACATTCACATCGCACAGATGTTGCACCGCATGAATATAGAAATGAGGGGGGGGGCAGGACTATTTTCTAATTTTTTTTTGTTTTTCAATTTGTATTTCGATTTCAATAAACACAATGAAAGTAGATTGTTTTTCCTACATTTGAGTTATATCTGAAATCACTGCGCCGCAGGTTAAAAAAACAACTGGACAACACATTAACCAGGACACGGGATTAGATAGTTGTGTGATTGACCTCATCCCAGACTTAAGACTGGACAGCTAGACAAACCTCGGGGGGGGGGCGATGGTGAAAGGTCAAGAAAGGTCTTGTCCAGCCGCGAAGCATAATCCCTTTAAACAAATCGCTCCACGACCCTGGTCATAACAGTCACTCTGGTCAGCGTCTGACCTTTTCTCTGCACACAGTTGTATATCTCTACCGTCAGTTCTGTTACCCTGTTTCGGTTATATCGGAGAGCCCCCCCCCCACACACACACACACCACCACCACCACCATCTCCAGTTGTGGCCGTGTGCAGTGCACAAAGTTTTATTGCACCGGCGAAGAAACGGATTACCAAGTCTGAACTTTCACCCAAAGAAAAATAAAATTTCATGTCAGCAAACTTTAGATTTTTTTACCCATCAATTTTCGTCGTTTTTTTTTTTGTTGCCTCTCACTGTCCTGCTTGAATGACCTGTGTAAACTATATTTATAACGGCTGGTTTAATGACCTGTACAAACTATATTAATAACGGCTGGTTTAATGATCTGTATAAACTATATTTATAACGGCTGGTTTAATGGCCCGTCTAAACTATATTTATAACGGCTGGTTGAATGACTTGTATAAACTATATTAATAACGGCTGGTTTAATGATCTGTATAAACTATATTTATAACGGCTGGTTTAATGACCTGTATAAACTATATTTATAACGGCTGGTTTAATGGCCTGTACAAACTATATTTATAACGGCTGGTTTAATGACCTGTATAAACTGTATTTATAACGGCTGATTTAATGGCCCGTCTAAACTATATTTATAACGGCTGGTTGAATGACTTGTATAAACTATATTAATAACGGCTGGTTTAATGACCTGTATAAACTGTATTTATAACGGCTGATTTAATGCCCGTCTAAACTATATTTATAACGGCCCGAATCTTGTATAAACTATATTATAACGGCTGGTTGAATGACTTGTATAAACTATATTAATAACGGCTGGTTTAATGTCCTAGAAAATAATGCACGAAAAATAAAAGAAGCTGAAAAAAAAAAAATATTTTTGTCAACATTATTTTTTATTTTTTATTTTTTTTTTTTTTTTTTTTTTTTTAATTTTGTTTTGGTTTTCTAAAATTTTTTTTTTAAAATTTAAAATATAAATTTTTAAAATTTTATTTATTTGAAAAAAAAACTTAAAGTTTGTAAAATGAGACAGGATATTGATTTGTTGTTTGTTATTACTTATAAATGTCGTATTCGGTGTCACTAGCAGATCTTCTTTGAACTTTGAGAGACACACAGCTTGAATCAGTTTTCTTTTTATATTTATCACTCTCTTTATCTGATTAATTTTTTGCAAAAGGTGTGAAGTTTTAAAAACAAAATCATGCTTAATCTGAAATGGCGAGTGTTATGTGTGTGTGTGTGTATATAAATATATATGTATATGAAAAAAAATAATCAGGACAAAAAATTAAAAAAAAAAATAAATAAGAAAATTAATAGGATTTAAAAAATATGAAGTATGTGAATACCACCACATTGGGAATGACATACCAAAATCAATATTCCAATATATTAAAAATCAATGAGTAAAATATACATGCTGACTGCTGCTATACCCAAAACATATATAATAATGGTGCTACCACATAGTGAATGAAGACAATTCATATGTTACTCCTTGATGCTATATATACGTCACAGCCTGACTGCAATTCAAAAATAAATAATAATGTGAAATGTGAAGTACATATGTCAGTCTAAATTTATTTCAAATTTCTTGCAGTTAAACAAAATCATTATTATAATATACTCAGATTTTATTTTATCTTTAAAATCGTTTAATAGTAAAAAGATTCAGAGAAAAAAATTCACTGGAGATGTCATGGAGGAAAGATGAGAAGGAAATGTTGTGGTGGCTGTGGTAATCATATGTTGAAATTATGTTGGAAGAGGTGAAGTATCTATTTGGTCTTACAAAGTCTTATTATTAGCAATCTTAAGGATTTAAACAACATTGCCACTAATTGATAAATCAAAATCTCAGACTGTTTTAACAAGAGTCAATATAATATATAGTGTTGATATACTAAAAAAAATTATCAAATTAAAAAAATAAATTTTAACTGTAAAACAAAATTATTATCATTTTTTATCTTAAAAAATCCGCAAAATTTATCATTTAAATAACCAGTGATTCATCGTGTAGGTGGAGGCAAACATATATCCATCAAAATATACTATTTCGGGCCCAATTACAACTAAAAGAAAAAAAAAAAAAAAATAGGGCAGAAACATATATTTAAAAAAATTAACAATTTAAAGTGGTGACACATCACATTTCACTCTTGAAATGATCTTTGGACAAAACTACAAAGGTTAGGGTGAGGGTAATATTAGAATTAATTTAATTACAAGGAAAGGAAATTGTAAATTATAAAATATTTAGAAAATTCGAAGATAGGGTGGGAAAAATTTTAAAAACATGGTATACAAAATTGTAGTAGGAGGAGAATACCATTAGGAGAAAAAGAAAATGAGGAGATGTGAAAAAAATGTTATGGAAAAAAAAAAAATTATAATTTAAAATAAAAATTATATTTTTTAAATAATACTTGTATTATAATTATGAATTTAAAATCAGAAGTGGAGACAAGAAACTTCAAAAATTAAATTGAATATCTTTTAGGTGTGGAAAAGAAAGGAGTAGCGTAGAAAATACAATAAATTAATAAAAAAAAAGGAAAAGTACTGTTGAGGGAGGAAACAAAAAGAATCCTGCAGAAAGGAAAAGTCAATATTTGTGTACTAATTTCTGGCCACGTGAACCAAAAAATAATATATTAATATTAGAATTTTTTGTATATTATCTAAAATCTTTAATATTAAAAAATTGAAATTATGTTGGAAGCAGGTGTGAAGCATTCATTTGGTCCTTCTACAAGTTCAGACATAGCAATCTTTAAGCGATTTAAACAACACTTGCCACTAATTGATAAATCAACATCTCAGACTGTTTTAACAGAGGAGTCTAGTACATCAGTCGTTGTTGACATTGCTGAAGAAATTATCAAATTTGCACAAAAACAGCTCACAACTTTTCAACCTCGTGACGACTACCGAAAGCTACTTGACTTAGTCATTTTTTATCTTGGAGGAATTCCAGCAAAATGTATATCATTTAAACAACTAGCTGGACTTCATCGTGCTAGGTGGATGGCCAAAGCCATATATGCCATCAAAATATGACTATTTCGGGCCCAATTTCGACTCACAGCAAAAGAAGAACAAAATAGGGTCTCAGAAACATATGCATTTTATGCCACAAGAATTTACACTACAGCCTGGTTTACAGCACCATCAGCCATTTCAGCTCCTCGAAATGATCTTTGGCTTATCAAAAGCCTACAAAGGTTAGGGTGAGGGTTAATATTAGTTGGACTAATTAATTTAATGTACCAAGTGAATAGTGAAATTGTTAATATTATAAAACTTATTGTATCATTTAAGTATTTGCTTGCAGCTATCCTGATTCACAGATTTCAGCGGTGGCTTTGAAAAAATTTCTAAGACACCTCTGGTATTTATCAGACGAACTTGTTGCATTGGCTTTTTTGAGGATGAAGTACCACTTGACATAAAACAGAAAATGGTGAGATGTTTGAAAACAAATGCTTTACCTGGCTCTTTGAAGAAAACAACAATTGATCAATCTCTGATAGAATCCAAAGAACTTGATGATTTTGTTTCAAATAACACCTTTCGTATTTTTGCCATTTTTGGACTGTCATCTGAATTTTGAGCAGTGATCCAGATAGTTGGGAGACCAATGAAACCTTCAAAAAAGCAAATGCTGAACTATCCTCTCTCAGGGTTGTGAATGACATAGCAGAACTTGGAGTAGCTGTTATGTAAGATTACAATAAACTTCACACAAACAATGAAGAACGGAAACAGTACCTGCTGAGGGTGTGAAACAGTATAGACAGAACTGCCCAGACAGGAACAAGTCAACATTGGTGCAGTTGAACCAAAATTTAACTATTAATTTAATTGTTTGTATACTTTTTATTAAACAAGTAAAAAAACTTTAGATTTGTTTAACTGGTAATAAATATACTGATTTTTTCATTATTATTATTTGTTAAAACTAAACATGGCGGTAGCACCCTCTTAATATTGTCCAAAAAATTTAAAATTTGTACTGAATTTTTTTTTAATATATTGGAACATTTTTGGGGGTGCCCAAAGTTAAATTCAAAATTTAATTTTTTACCATATTGTTTTGAATCACCCTAGTGTATATATATATACATATATATGTATATATATATATATATTATATCAATCTATCGGCCCCCCGTGTAGTTTTTGAATGTCTCAGCCACATCACATCAGGGGCAACCCTACACTCATTACTCAGATATAAGCAGTGTACTTTTTCTATTAAAAAAGTATCAGTACGCCTATGTATGCCCGTCGTGTCATAAAGTAATAACACTGAAAATATAGTGCAGTACATTTTTCAATACGGGAAAAAAAAAGGTTCCGGAACGCGGTTCCGCCAGAAAAAAAAAGCACTGCATATGATTGCCCACGTGTGAATTGATCAACGCACGAGGGGAAATAAACAAAACTGAGAGCGGAAAGTAGAGGAGGGCCACTTGACTCTCAATTAAATTGAAAGCGATATCTCACCGGCTGTGTGCTCACGTTGTTATCATTCCTATGTTATACAAACAGGCATCACGATCTTTAGCTGTGGGAAGGTATTGTACACCCACGCGCACCTGTGCATTGTATATATATATATATATATATATATATATATATATATATATATATATATATATGTCTTCAAGTCTACACAAATACCAGCGGTGGTAAAATGCAGTTTTCATGGCCGTTATGTGTGTAGACATGTAGACACACACATAAACACACACAACTACATATATGCGCGTGCATACAATAGCTTCCATCAGCGAAATCGTGATTTTTTAAAAAATTCTTTGTATCATTTATTCCTTCATGCGCAGCCATCCATGACATATTCCTTTTAGAAGTGATGTGATTTACGCGGGAACATGTAAACATACAACGACTCATCATCTGGCCAAACTTTACTCCCAGATTTGTACCTCGAAGGTCAAGCTATATCCTATTTCTTTCATGTTTTTTTCCTAGTTTGAAATATAGAGAAATGATTCAAATATAAATCGAATTATGTGTGTTCTCCCTTTGTTTGTAACATTTCTAAAACTATTCATACATAATGCATACACCAAACATAGAATCTAGTTAAATTAAAAACTGGAAAAAAAAAAACACTAATAAAATGACAACACACACAGATAATTTTTTTTTAAAGAAACCCAGATGAAGTCAGGGGAAAAAAATTACCACTAACATAAAACTGAAAAGATCGAGGGGGGGGGGGGAATCCTATGAGAGAAAGACAAGAAAACAAGAAGAAGAAAAAAATCAATGAGTGTCATGTATAAATTGTAGAAGTGGTCAACTGGGACTTGGAACTTGTGTTCCTGACTGAGAGGGGGATGAAAAGTCCAGCAGTAAAAGGTCAAAGGTTAATGAAAACAATGGTTCGGTTTTAAAGCATTTCCCCAGGCAGGAAATTAAACAGATAATGCAGGAGGGGTGATGAAGGGGAGGGGAGGGGGAGAGGGGTTAGGACTTTGTGTCTTTAGAGATACAAGACACTATGTGACTTCTTTAGCCATGTCTTTCTGTCTGTTTGATTGTCTGTCTGGCTATATTATGTCTTATGTGCATTTTAAGGATGTACGCACCAACCACTGATTCAATATGCGCGCTACTAGCACGTTTGTTTCTCTGAAACCTTAATTACAGTGCATTTTTTTTAGAGAATTTCAATCAATTTTACTACTGTGTCGTCTGCCCTATTCTTTGTCGTCTGCCCAGTACTATGTTTTGCATGCTCTTTATAGTGTTGGTAATTTTAGAGGAAGGGTGAGGGTTAAATTGGGTTTACGCTCGTTATATATTTGCTGCTGTACGTTTGTTATTACTATAACTTTATGGTCATCTGTATAATTTGATTTTTTTTGTTTTTAATATGAAGACAACAACGTGGTATCTTGGAATGTTATTACACATATCAAAATGGTTGTGTTCTAAAGATGCTGTTCCATGTTTATTCATCTCTGTCCTTAGATCTCTTTTTTTTTTAATACATGTCTGTCTGTCATTCCAAATATATGTCTGTCTATATTGATAACTCTTTACCCTTATTCCTAAACTCTATCAGTTTCCCTATCTGTCCCTCACCCTCACACCCCCCTCCCCACCCCTCTCTCATCCCGTCGTACCTTACATAAAGCTTTAATTTCCGTGGAATCAAAGATGTGGCTTTGCAATACATTTTGAGATGGAACTTGAGTATTTTAAAGCACCATACCCGTGTTACCCCCCCACACCTTCCGCTCACCCACAAGGCTTACTTTGTAGCATTTTAAGTTGTCCGATGTACATCCTAAAGAATATAGTGAAATAATAAAAAAAAAAAGAAGAAAAGATTTATGTGTTACAGTAACTCACTTTGTTACATTTTCTCCTTTGACAAGTAACGTATGTAATCACCCCCTCCCTCCCCCAATTATCAAACTGACCTCTTGTCCGATTGTTTGCTAGCTCATTATAATACACACGTAGTGCCATTAGCTGACCTATAGAGGAGCAATTGTCCATTACTTTGATGGTCAGTCGCTAATCCTCTTTACTTTCACACACACACACACACACAATATACCGTACTCACCATTTGAGACTCTCCTTGATGTCGATCAAGCGATTCATCCACCCCTCCCCCCAACAACCACATTATGTAACATTCGTTTCTTAGGTGATATTCTCCTTTATGACACAAGGGAGATAACTCCTTCGATCTAATTTGTTTCATTGAACGTAGGCCTGCTTTTATTCTAATCATCCTGATCGATGCTCTCCCCATCCCCTCTGACATCTGTCTTTATAACCCCCCCTCCTCCACCCCACCCCCCAACAGCAGTCTTCCTTTCCTGTATATTCAGTCCAACTATAATATACTTTATTTCCATCTTCATTAGTCCAGCTAATAATACATAAAGGACATGCTGCTAAGTGGATTTTTTAAAAAGAACGAAAACACCTACTTTCTGTTTTATTTTTTTGCTTTTTCTATCATCATCGCCCTCGGCTTTCTTCGAAATATTCAACTCGTCGTTCATCAACATTTACGTGACATCCGCGACCAATTTCCTTTTCAAATGTCGATTCCCCAATGTGGCCACCTGCCGACGTTGTGTTCTAAAGTTTTATTAGTATTTATTACTCGCTTAACGAACAGTATTTATACAAGTCAAGACCTCGAGAAAGAGATAGCACACAAGGCGAAAGAAGTTCGAGTAGTCACTATATTGACACGAGTTGTACCAAGCCAAACATTTGCTTAACGGTTTGGGTTTATTGAAAAAAAAAAGTGGAGCATAAAAAAATGTTCGACTTTCAATTAATTACATTTTTTTAAATCTTCTCAGATGTCCTCTAATAAGTCTCATGCATATAATTTTGAAATTTCTGTTATGTAGAAACATCATACAGATATATATGCAATTAAAATGTTTGAATAATTATTGAAATAATAAAAATGTTGATAAATATAAACAAAGTATTGATGCGGGCTTTAACCTCACCGAGAACTGAAATACCGTTATAAGATTGTGTGTATTTCCGTTACACAGCGCCATTAGTGTACATATGAGAACTTTTCTCCTTTGCTTTGAATTCTTGAAATTTAATAGCACCCAATCGACACAGACCTTTTTCTAAAGGTCGGGGTTGGCAAAAGTATTGGACCGAGGGCCACCTTGAGATGTCCTTGGTGAGCAGAGGGCCACATCATAAAAAAATTGATCGTATCTTTTGGTATACACTTTATATAATGTTGACGCTCACTGCAGAATCCTGTCAATGTGCCATTTTTGTTATTTGTTCTCGACCTGTTTAATAATGCTCTGGTCCCATTCTTGTTAATGCTTGCCATTTCATCCCATGACAAGTATTGGCAATCCACTTTTCTCGACACAATCCACAACACATTCCAGTAAGTCTTGACCGGTGGTGGTATATTTCATCGATTCACAAATCCAAGAATTTCATGTGTGATGACAACATTTTGATATGTTCATCTGATAAATATAAGTAATTGAGCCGTGTCTTGGTTATCCAGTGCCATAGTGTACTGAAACAAAATTTCTGATGGAAGTGTTCTTAATGTTCTGCTCACAGACTCATTCAGACTGGACTTTGGTATTTTTCCTCACACTCACACAAACTGTGATATAGGGCGCCACGATATTGTTATATTATCCTCTCACTAAATATATTCCCAATATCTATTAATTTCAATCCACTAGACTGTCATGTATGATTGTTGTATCTAAAAATAAACCCAGTCAAGTTGCATTCCCAACTAAATACACCTTCTGAAATGTGTGTGAGAGCAGACGACAACCAAATCTAAAAATCACCCGCTCACAGTTTTACTACATCGAACTTCCTTAAATCTTTAGATGGTCATTATTTCCACCTGCGTAGATGTTACCATAACCCCCCTCCCCTCTTTCCACCCCCCCACCCGATCGTCTATTACAACTTTACACATTGTATGGTTCAAAATATATTCGTCATTTCTGTCTTAGCCATTGGACGTTTAAGTCATCGCTGGAGATTCTATTTACTTCAATGACACGCTACGTTCATCTGGCTACAGATACTAATACTCGTGTATCTGGTATCGCCCGGCGTTATTCACTATTACAAGTACTCGGGTATGAGGTACCGACCGGCGGTATTCACTATTCCAAGTCTCTCATCCACCCTCCCCAACACAGCAATTAATCTGACTATGCTTGTCATTTAATTATAACTGACCAGATTCACCTGTTATCTCCAAGGCTCCCCCTCCCCCCCCCCCCCATAACTCAGAATCTTCCAGCCCAGTATTGAAGGTCAGTCAGATTATTTGACGCTGGACTGGTCATCTGGCCGTCCGTCATTCACCTGTACCCCTACCTTCACTAAACGTCTCGGTGTTAAATGGTATGCATGCTTAATGATTTTTTTTACCATAAGTATGTTTGTGGAACTAAAGATGAGGGGGGGGGGAAATATCAATATGTGTATTTTTGTAGTTTAAACAGTTTTTACCTTCCACGACCCATGGTCCGCGGGCCGTATGCTGGCCACCCCTGTATGCTGGACACCCCTGTATGCTGGCCACCCCTGTATTAGGCTATTATTTAAGAGAAAAGAACATATTATTCATTCATTCTCACAAATAAAGTATATCAGATACAGTAAGTTTCACATTCGTCAGCATTTTAGAGCTACAGAGAAATACATGAAACCCAAGTGTGGTTTATATAATAATTTTATCATTGTTCATACTTCTTGAAATTCAATCGACACAACTACGAAAAAAAAATACGTTAAAAACAAACATACGACTTATTACGTGATCATTTGTGTGAAGTTTTTAATCAAGTATAGTTGATATTACATGCCCGCCATCATTTTACTTTTGGTGACTTAGTTCTTTCAGCAGACATTCGCGATCATTCATTTCTATTTTTATTTTCGGATATTTCCTAAAACACAGATATGCATAAACTGGGTATTATTAGTATAGATGTTATTGAAGATGGCTTATAATATTTTTAGATTCACGATTTCGGGGACAAATAAAAAAATTGGCGGTTTTTTGTATCAGTGTATGAAAATAGATATTATGTTTCGCTACTATTTATTACTATGTGAATGCATGACCTACTTAAACGGACCTTTAAAGTCAATGTCCAGTTGTATATGTCCATACTGTCCGTTCTCAACAACTTCATCACACACCCATCGATATATTATAGTTATGAGAGTGAATGCACTGCTGTCTGTCATCATTTACTGATCCTTTCTAAAGTTATTGTTGTTTTTTAAGGCTCTGTGTGGGGCCTGCTAGACAAGTGACCCATCGCCAATCACAGCTCTTGAGAGGCAATATTGTTTGGATGTTTTTAAATGCACTTTCAAATAGCAACATATTATTAAACTTGTAATTTATATTAAGTTGATATAAAACTTCAGTTCCGTCACGGAGCCCTCTTAGCCTGGTGACCCCTTACAGCCTCATTCATACAGACGTTTTTGCTCGTCCAGATCTGATCTCGTGAACTGCTCGTCGTTTAACGCGACCTTTGCAAGTGTACGATATGACGTCATTAATGGCTGGCAAGTTGAGCTTCCTTGTCAGTTATCACTTGACGTCATCGAGCAGTCTAAACCAGTGGTCCCCAACCATTTTCTCGCCACGGACCGGTCAGCGTTTGATAATTTCACCGCGGCACACTGGAAAGAGGGGGGAGGGGGGTGATTATTTTTCGTCCATGGAAAGTCGCCACAATCACGAGATAAAGAAATAAAAAGGAAACAATTAAACGTTCAGAATCATTCAATGCAGGGACTGGTACCGGTCCGCGGCTCGGGGGTTGGGGGACCACTGGTCTATAAACAATATGGCTGACTGTGATGACAGTCGTGCACTGCAGATTCACTCACTTGGCCCAGATAAACTTGGAGATAAATGTTAAAAAAGAAATTAATAATAATTGAGTCCGTTTGAACTTCAGGTCTCTTTGGCTTACTGTCATCTTTTGTTTACGTTTTCTTTGATATATGTAAACACCAAAGTTACAATATATATATATATATAATACAATACTATGCACTTATATTTCACTCGTGTTTTTTCCCTACTGCTACCAATGTAACTTCACTAAAATCTGTTTTAAGATCCCCCCTCTCCCCTTATACACTGACCTATATAGACCTATATAGTTTGTTTCAAGAATCGCTAAATTTAGAACGCGTGCGTCATAAAAATAATGTTGAATATTAAATGGGGGGAAACGATTTTTGTATAGCTTTACAGCATGCTGTGCCCTTTACTTCACTGCAAACAAAAGGCCTCAGTGAACTGTTTTTGAAATATTTCTATTAAGATATCGACTATGTAAGCTGTTTTTATTAACTTAATCATTTCTTGGAACTTAGAAAAAAAAAAGTCATAGAAATGTTAATAGGTTTTTTTTTTTAGTTTGAATTGCTGCTCAAACCACCAGAATATATTGAAGTCTCTACCACTACAAAACATTGTAAATTCATCCACTATTGAAAAGCCTCAAATATTCATACTTTCTATTATTTCTGAGTATATTATATTGCTTGATTATGTATTTTAACATCTCCATGCCAGGACCTGATTAAAGATCTAGTCTGTGGGTGGGCAAATTACGGCCCTCGGGCCAAGTACTCCCCCCCCCCCTTTTGACTGTTTGATCCGATTATCGGTAAACTTTTTTTATGATGTTTTTCATTTACTTTACATGACGTCATGTATACACTCTTTTATCTTCTCTTATTTCGACTGCTGGTAAATATAAGTACCTAATGTGGCCCTCGATAGAAGAAGCTCGCCAGCCCCACGATCTCGTCCACTATTAACGGCTCGTTCAATTGCTCACAATGCAATAATGTCATATTAGTGCAAAGTGCGAAACTAAAAAAAATATAAATACTTTTTTCTCCACATCACGTGATTTATATTCATTAGGTACAATCTGTTTTTAATGGTCGTTATTTCGGGCTTGACAAAGTGGTTGTTCCCCAGAGGGTCACACGTGTGCTATCGTGAGGACCTCTTACACAATTTTTAAAGTCCATTTAACAAAACAAAAAAAAGATGTATTGCTGTGGTGTATTCATTTCACAGGCCGCCGGTGTGCATTCAAAGGGCCATAAGCAGCCCACGGGTAGAGTGTTTGACATACCTCTATCATCGTAAACAACGATATATTGCCAACTAAAAAAAAAATGCTGAAGCTACTTGAAGTTATTTCGCTACTTAATATATCACAGCCTCGTGAAAGAGATAGCACGAGTGACTTGTACGTTTCATTTCATGAGTGATTGTAGCATGTAGTCAGTGCATACGTGTTTTGACATATTTTTATACCAGTTCTCGAAGTGGTTCATGTCTCATTCATCTAAATGGGAATGACTTCCATTGTTTTTTTTTTCTTTTGCCCTGGTATAAACAAAAATTTGCCAGTGTTGTCGTCTGATCTTCATATATTACTATAAATACTATATTGTTAAATAGCCCATCATTTGATTTGACATCAATCAGTATTATGTGACACACACACACACGCACACGCGCACGCGCACACACGCGCTCGCGCGCGCGCGACTTATTATTACTATTCATGTTAATACTGACTGACCGTTTATTGAACTAATCTCACCCCCCTCCACTTACACACACAAGCGCAGTATCTCTCTATTAACATCAGCTAAGTACTCGGACCACTCGTGTCTCAACCCTCGTTATCTCCTTCAACATGAACATCATCATTGACAAATAATTCAGTAAGAACTCGTATGGTGTATCTGTGTCGGAACTCAGCGATTCCTGGCAATGGAACCTACACAATCCCAGATGATGACCTCATTTACGTTTCATTAAAAGCACATAACTTGGAAGAAATTCTTTTTTTATTTAAAAAGGTTCATGCTCGGTAATGATTTCTTCAGATTTTTTTCTTCTCATGCTTCAACCGGAAGTATTAGATCTTTTTTTGATTTAACGCTCAGTGAGATAATCCATTTTCTTCAACCCTTTGTCTGTAGCTGTCTTTCCTTGTTTACCCACGTGACTTATCAGACTGTCTTATCAGCTGATTCTCCACGCATTTTTATTTTAGTATTATTGTTATGTAATCTTTATTATGGCTGACCTTGACCTCCTGTTCTTTTTACTCTCTTTTGGGATTTTGATTTTTAATTCTTTTCTTTTTATTCCAAATTTATTTCCTCTTTTTTTTTTCCTCCTCCGCCATTTTCTCTGGTTTTATTATAGAGTCGTGTTTCATAGCTGGTCTAGTTAAACCCTCGATCATCCCTCGTGCTGTAGTGGGGGGGGGGGGATTTGAACTCGTGATTTCAAACACATTTAATACTTTGTGGCAGACGAGTTATTTAGACTGTACCAACGGTGACTAATGGCTGCTCTTAGTTAGGGCAAACATTGGAATCTTTTTCATGCGGCTCCCCAATGGAGCAGATTTAAAAAAAAAAAAAAAGAAATCTTGCATGTCGTTTTGAACTGAATTTTTGTGTTAAATTTATTATTGTGTATCTCTTTATAATATTTTATACTGTAATGATAAACCAGAAAGCTGAACCACACACCCTTCGATTTCAAGGTGATATTTTATGTTTCCAGTTTGTTTCGTTGTTGTAATGTGCACTGTTTCCTCACCTGGCGCGTATTTCAACTGTCCATGACCTGAAAGCCGCCTTTGATGTTATCAGTCCACTTGATACTTCTGATAAGCCCGGTCGCTCACCGTGGGTCAGTTAGTTTCACTAGTTTTCTAATCCTGCGATGTCCTATTTCAGATTAAAATGTTTTCTCCTATTCCTGTGTCCAATCCATATTCACTGTGCGACCAGTGCCCCTTTCACAATATCCTAACCCCAACCTTAAGTTTGTGACGGCTGTGGACTAGAAAATGGTATACATATCTGGGATTCGAACCTCAAACACTCTAGGCAGGGCCCCCCTCTTCCTCGTCGTGATCGAGTCGCGAGATAAAATCAGGCCACAGTTCCCTCGATTTAATCGGGCCATCAGTTCCCTCGATTTAATCAGGCCAGTTCCCTTGATTTTATCAGGCCACCAGTTCCCTCGATTTAATCAGGCCAACAGTTCCCTCGATTTAATCAGGCCAACAGTTTCCTCGATTTAATCAGGCCATTTCCCTTGATTTAGAATTTTAGATGATTCCTTTATTGTCATTATCAAGATGTGATGCTTGTCTTTTGATCCTGTACATACTATGGGCACAAATTTTATAATTTCTTGTACATGTCGTTAGTTTAGTCGACCAATGCCCTGGGAGGCACCACGGGAAACATACATATGTGTCTAGAGTGACAAGGTATAGAATAATTTGAAGTCTCAGAAAATATGGCTGGATTCATTCATGAGTATGCATGTGTTGTCTCATTTGTCTGCCTTGATCTCACTTTGAAATTTGAATAATTACCAACTCATTATTGATGATTATAACGAAGCAAAAAGAATAACTAACAACGTTAGCTGGCCAGAATTTGTCCGCCGGCCATGCCAGGAATACTATCTACATTTAACTACAAGCAAGGGCAATTAAACAGGATAGAGTTAAACTCTGTTCTCAGCACATGTTATCTTTATATGGCTCCAGTTATCGATTGAAGGGCATTACCTCACTTGTTTGTGTGTGTTTGTGTGTGTGTGTGTGTGTGTGATTGTGCGTATTTTTTCCCCCAGTTCTTATTTGAAAGACATTTAATATAGCCTCGAGAATAGACAGCCGCACTTAAATAATTTCTTAAGAATTTTTAATGGAGCATGGGGGGGAAATCGATCATGTAAGTTAATTAACATTTGCGTTTCTAAGATAGAAGAAGTAAAGATGGAAATGTGCTGCATTTGAATGCACGTAATAGAACATCAGATAGTACAAAAAAGATATCAGTTCAAGGATTTAGAAAAAAATACATGTACATGTATAATGCTTGGAAGGGAGAATGAAAGAACTGCTAGAGAATCTCCCAGCTCTCGCCAATGTCTTCGGCAAATGATGAGTTCGTTGGGGGATGGGAGAGTAAGATTTTTTTTTATCCCTGGCAGAACGTGGGGCAGCTGCCCCGAGTCTTGGGGGGGGGGGGAGACGTCAATAAAATCCCACACGCGGGTCGTTCTCGTGGCGTGGAACTCTCTTACTCAACGAGTTTTGTGCCGGACGCCACAATTGCAAACTTTTTTTTCCCCTCGCTCGTTATCTTTTGTTATAGTATTTCTTTGGAGGTGGTGGTACAGTTTGTGGTTAATTTTAGCTCTCATCAATTCTCCTCGTGTTGTGATCTTTTTTTTTTCTTTCTGTAAAGCTTTTTTTTTTTTTAATTTCTGGTCATTACAAGTAAAATTGCCTTTGATTATGTTCCTGTATTTATTCTCTTTGGATTTGTGTGTTTCTTCCTCGTTATAAACCAACAGCAGCAAAGCATGGATATTTCACCGAGTGACTTGATATTGGTTTTATAGTGTGTGTGTGTTTATTTATTAGTTCTGACCGTACATATTATCATATGACTTCTATGTTTTGTAAAGTGTCAATATGAATCTATTGATGGTAGCCGTTCTCAGTATTTACCTGATATGTAACACGTGTGGTGTGTGATAGGGTGTGTGTGTGTGTGAGTGTACAGTAAAGGTCGATAGACAGAGGCTATTGATTGATGCCGCTTAAATTGGGAGATATCCTCGGTTCGGGGGGGGGTAGTTTTTAAAAAAAAATTAATTAGTTACTAAAAATAGAAATGAATAATCCCAATCACAATTTACTTCTATCCACGTTTGTAGTTTCCAGAGACATACCACAGTTCTCTCTGTCTCTCTATCTTTCTCTCACACTCACACACTTTCTATATTTTATTAACATATTTTTATTTCGCTATAGACATAATGCTTCCTCATCTTATAGATCAAACAGTTATAAAAAAAATATTTGTTTAATGTTCCGTCACATCTATTGACCTGTCTCCTATCTAGTATTTGATATTATCCTGAAGGCTAAATCCGTTATCTGATTATCATAGGCTGACCCTTGTCCATCTGGCCACTTAAAGATATGAAACGGGAATTTGGTGGTGGGAGGGGAGACATCTTCATTTACCCCGTGTTATCAACGAAGATTGTATTCAAAAGTGTTTGCATGTGTTTACTTTTTGATTGCTTAGTTGCGGGAGGGGGGGAGGCAGGATTTGTTGCCCTTATATTCACCCTTCTGTCCCCCTTGCCCTGATGTGAAGAAGTCGTCGTTTCCATGTCACATGCTGTGACATCTTCTGATGGAGAGACCGCTGGAGAGAGAGATAGACCACTGGAGAGACAGAGACCACTGAAGAGAGAGAGAGAGAGACCACTGGAAAGAAACGTTTAGTTTTCAGTTCATACAGAATGCCCTCATGTACAAACAAATATTTGATACATTATTTACTTTAATTAAAGATGCTCATTAGCTGACATCATGTGTTCATCAAATGGATGCCAACTATTCGTCTAGCTGTGTTTCTGTCTGTCTATTTCTTCTGTTATCTTATTGTTCTTACTACTTGTTTTCTCTTTTATTTTTTATTTTTCTAAATCTATTTTGTTTGTTTGTCCAGTCTCAATATGTATACAGCTATCTCTGGATATCACTTCGACCCTCCCTTCCCCCACTACCTGTGTACAAGACATATGTTTCCCCGGATATACCTCCATCTTTAAAAAAATACATTTTGTCCATCTATCAAACATGTCTGTCGGGCCATAATTGTGTGCAGATAACAAACTAGACACCGCTAAACAACATGCATTTACAGTAACAAATTTCTGTTCTGTATCAAATGTACCTGCCCTCATAGACTTATTGAAATGTTCGCGCCCCCCCCCCCCACGAGTCTGTTTAGGCCCCCGCATGTATATGTTTTTCTAAGTGTATGCTTGTTTCATTCAGCCATCAGTATCATGTATTCCAGTGGCGGCTATTCATTGAGTATTGTGCTGCTCCCAGTCAGCCAGTTTTATTTTAATTCTATTGTTTAACTACTTTTGTTCAAAAAACAGAAATGGGGTGGGTTCTTTTAAGTGTGGCTGTCGTTAACATCATGTGGCTGTCGTTAACATCATGTGGCTGTCGTTAACATCATGCGTAGACGCCCCTGATTTATTATATACGGCCGTATTAAAAATTAACGTACTCGTATAGGATTAGTTACTGAGCTTTTACACTGAGGGTATAATTGGTACTCCGGAAACGCCATGGCGGACTTGAACTAAATAGTTTTCTACAAATTGTGCAGACGGTTTATCTTGTGGTAAAGTGCTTGATCGTTGAGCTGAGGGTCCCTGGTTCGATCTCCGGTGAGCCTCTTGTGGAGCGTTCAAGGCCATTGCACTATCGGCTATGGACGCGACCCCTACGAAATGACCCACTTGGGTCACGTGTATATTACGGCCAGCTACTGTGTGTGTGTGTGTGTGAATATGTTTGTGTGTGTGTGCTTGTATGAATTTGTGGCATACTTTTAAATGAAAAAAGCTTTTTTTTTTAAAAAAATGTATTTGTTCTGTTTCATGCGGGTTGTGTGGCGTGCCCCACAGATCACATAATGACGTGACGTAACTCCATCCCACGTGGGTGTACAGGCATTCCAATAAACTGAAGTGGGTCATTACTGTGATACATGGAGGGTGAGCGTCGGCCGGGAAACAGGTCTTGCATAAGAGAGAGGAGGAGGGGAGGTAAGATGTAAACAAAGAGGGGAGGCGGACGGGGGAGGGGTGTAAATATAAACCGTATCGCGCCGCCGCTGTGTACTTTGTTTTACCTGCCAGCCCCAATTTGTTCAGTTTACGGTAAATAAATACACCTTTCAATGTGTGTGCGTCTTCCTTAAACTGAGCTTTTCAGTGCCGCGATTCATTACAATACGGTCAGCGGGTTAAAGGTGGGTGGGGGGGGGGATTCGGACCCTACCACTGACGCAAGTTTTGTATTGTCACTGTTATCACGTGGTCATTAGACGTAGAAGATAACAAATTAAACCCATCCCCTACAAAATATTTTATTTACCTTCCCAACCCTGCACACCAGGCACGCCGAGAGGGGGAGTCATTGCCAGGGGGGCCCGCATCTGTAAGGGCGCCCGGTCGCCCCGATCATGCCATTTTTTTCACGACTCATTTTTTATTAAGAGGCCCGCAATGATGTCCTGCCCTGGGGCCCTTGATGGCTCTCGGCGCCCCTGCTGCACAAACGCTGCCTTAAATTTCGTATTTTGGTTGTAAATTACCTCGGTCTGCCTAACCCTTGCTGTATAATAATGGTATCATGACCTATATTATAACGAACGCGAGACACTGCCAACATATTGCTTGTGTTCGCTCGAGCGTGGCGAATGACGTCAATAAAGGAACCCGAATCTTCAACAAACAGTGTCGCGTGAAACAAATAGATAAACATACCCTACTTAGCCCCCCACCCCACCCACCCCCGGACACACACACAATACACTCAAATACAGAACTCGCCCCGTTCTGTAGGAAACTATTATTTGTACACGTGTCGGGTACGAGGTTGGGGTACACTTGTACACGGGCAGTGGCGCAACTAGCAAAAAATGCTGGGGAAGGGGGGGGGGTTCACATATAGAAAAAAGACAGTTTGACAGTCTTTTAGTAACTTAATATAGTAAGATATGTATTGATGTTTTGGTCGTGGGGAGGCCCACTGTACACGGGTACACATGTTGTGGAAGAAGGGGAGGGGTGAAAGGTCAAGGTCAAGTTTTTCGCCCTTCTCCGTTATTCTCCTAACACCATGTCTGGTCTGTTATCTGATTTACGGGATTGCAGCTAATATTATTATTTTTATTTTGACATTTAACCACTTCAATTTTTCCTTTCCAAAAAAAAAGAAAAGAAAAGAAAAAATCAATATTTTTATCAATATATATTTAAGATGTGTTTTTTACATAATTCAGATCGATTATATAACGATAACAATACTATTAGAACTACATTGATAATCTGACTTTGCTTTCAACAGTGTGGTGGTACATGTGTGCCTTTAATTGAATGTATCCATTGCTTTCAACAGTGTGGTGGTACATGTGGGCCTTTAATTGAATGTATCCATTGCTTTCAACAGTGTGGTGGTACATGTGTGCCTTTAATTGAATGTATCTATTGCTTTCAACAGTGTGGTGGTACATGTGGGCCTTTAATTGAATGTATCCATCGCTCGCTGAGCTATAAACTAAAATATACTAATCCGGTCATGTTGACCCAGACTAACTTTAAATGCCAAATGTTGTCGTAATTTGGGAAGTGTATATGTGTTTGTGTGTGTGTGTGGGGGGGGGTAACATATCACCACTAGTAAGAGGGAGGGGGTATGGTCTCACACTTGCTAAAACTGTCACTCATAATTTTTTTTTTTTTTTCAATTTGTGTTTTGGTTTTGGTTTGTTTTTTTCCCCACTGCCCATAATAAGTGGAAGAATTCTGGGCGAAATGTTTAAACCTGTTCCGGCGCCCCATTTCCTCCATTTTTCCCCTAACAGGCGTTTATATAATGTTTTATTTATTTTTTTTAAATTATATTAACAAAATCAGAATTGCTTTAAAAAAAAAACAAGTCAATTATTTATCCCTCCCTCTCTCTCCCTCCCTCTCTCTCCCTCTCTCCATCTCCCCATCTGCCTCCCTCTCTCCCCTCCCTCTCTCCCTCCCTACCTCTCTCCCTCTCTCTCCCTCCCTCTCTCTCCCTCTCACCCTACCCCTCTCTGTCTGTCTGTCTGACCCCTTACATAGACGGGACTACCTTGTGGAAACTTTAGACAACAAAAGTTGCCGTGTGTCTGACTCAAAGTGAAAAACCTTGTCACGTCATTGTCTCTTTTTTTTTTCAATATCTGGAATGACGCCTCATAACTTTCCCCCACCCCATATTTCCACAACATTTTTTTTTCTCTGCCACCCACTCGTTACATTGGATGATGCCTCCCATCAACTGACCAGCCCACACAAAAAGTGGCACACATTATATTACCGCCTGGCAGTCAGTGTGTTTATTTAAATATGTGTTTTTATTGATGCAATATAACTGACCGCTCAGAGGTCGAATATATACACACATCCATCTCAATGCCTGTCTGTCTATGTATGTATCTATGTATCTATCTATCTATCTATCTATCTATCTATCTATCTCTATATATATATATATATATATGTATGTGTGTATGTATCAACCTGTATATGTATCCTTTTGTATGTCTGTCCATCCTTCTATCTATTTGTCTATCTATCCATCTATCTATCAGTAAATCTGTAAAATCTATATGTTCGTCTGTCTATCGATCTGTCTATTATTTCTCTGTCTCTACAATAATCTGTCACTCTCTCTCCCTCCTTCCCTCTCTCCCAACCTGTCACTGAATGTAACCCCCCCCCAACCCACCCACCCACCCTCACCCCCAATTCAACAGATCGGTGTTTTTGTACATAATAACTTATCAGTTGTTTTGATAACAAATGCTATTAATTTAACTGTTATGTTCTGCTTCGTGTCAACCTGACATTATCTTGATTACTGGATTATATGAGCCCGTCACATCTGTACTTTGCAACTCTTTTTTTGTTCAATGGGTTGGGGTGGGGGGAGTGGGTAAATAAAAATCTGGAATTTATAAATGGGCTGTTTATCACAGAAAATACTATGATATCTGTATATGTGTCATATGCCACTTTTTTTTTTTCATTTGTTAATATAAGGAAAGGAAATTGTATTCGATACACCCCCCCCCCCAATTTTTTTTTTAGAAACCTAAGCACCCTTCACACCAGTAATTATATACCCCCCCCCAAGTCTAATAGCAAATACGTCATGTCGTTTTTTTAGTTGTTTTTTTTAATGAGATCATTACGTCATTTATTACGTTGTGTCAAGACTAACCGTGTGGCGGGAACATGTTGACAAGTGAAATATACACAAAGTACATAAATACATACATATACATAATACACCGATACACACTTCATACTTCTTACATACTAACGCTCATGTAAGCACATTAACACGTGTTAACTAGCTCGTCCCCGCCCAACACGTTACGTTCAGTTACTCTATACTCATAACACGGTTTTTATACTTTCATACAACATAATCAGCATCGGTATACTTACATACATGCAGGGCTCGATTTACCGGCGGGGATATCCCCGGCACCAAGAACTGTCATCCCCGGCTCTGCTTTAGCTAATATATCCCTGCCGGGGATGAAACCGTAGACATTTATCCCCGGCTCTGCCGAATTTTTCTTTTCCTCCCCGGCACTGGTTTTTTTCTTAAATCGAGCACTGCACACACGTATACTCACATCCAGGCATACACCTGCTCACACAAACGTACACATGAACGTAAACTGTGTATTATGAGAAATAAAACGGTTTACGCGGAATTAATTATATCGCCGGGGAGGTCAGTTTAAATCAAGGGGGGTGGTCAGTTTATATCACGTGTGGTCTGGTTCCTTTGAACTCAAGAACATAATTCGATATTTACTTTCTAATGCGTATGGGAAGCGGGGGGGGGGGAGGTAGAGAGATAGTCCACGCACACACACACACACACAAAGGAACAGTACTAGAATTTAAACGAGTGACGACAGAGAGAATATCAACCTGTAAGATATATTTTATATCACGTAATGTGATGAGTCTTAGCCATTTATTTAGTAAAGTTATGACAAACTGAATATCTCATAGTGAAGTTATGACTAACTGAATATCTCATAGTGAAGTTATGACTAACTGAATATCTCATAGTGAAGTTATGACAAACTGAATATCTCATAGTGAAGTTATGACAAACTGAATATCTCATAGTGAAGTTATGACAAACTGAATATCTCAGTGTGTGTGTGTGTGTGTTTGACATCCTGTCACAGGGGAAAGTAAAAAAAAAAATAAAAGAAAGACTGGACAGTTTCATTAAGTTAATGACGTCATCCAATTCATCTATTGACCTCATGTCCTATGGCATGAATTTTAAAGTCGGATGGCGTCATGCAAATTAAAAAACACACAAATAACAATACGAGGGCTATATATAGAATTATGACAGTGTTATCACAGCCTCCATTATGCGCATACATTATTGTTGTTTTATCGTAGTTATTAATATAACTTTGTTTGGTTCATGTATTGCATTGTGTGAAGTGTGATGTTTGACGCGCTACGTATATCAGTCTATTTTCAGCTGGGTTTCTCGTGTCGCGTCTCTGTTCAGGTGTACAGCCTGTGTGGTGCAATACGTTTAGCTCAGTGATACATATCGTACAAGTTTAGTTCGGCGGTGAAGCTATTGGATATGTTTCGTATCAAGGTACTTTGATATTAATTGGAAATGATTTGAATAGAGATCTGCACACCCTGTTCAATACATTTTCTCTCAGCACCAAGATCTTCATTATGCGGGTCATAATTTGTGGATGGTCAATACGACGTACCGTCTAGTCCATAGACAAGGGGCCAAACTGCGGCCCGTGGGGCTAGCACTTCTCGTTAGGCTGTTTGGTCCTGCCCGTGAGCTGTTCCCCCACCGCTCGTTCACATCGATGACGTTTACGTACAGTGTATTGTCGTTCATATAAGCAATCGAATCATTTTTTTCATGGTGCGACCCTTCTGAAAAAATTTAAGAGCCCACGTGGCCCGCGATTCCAAAAGTTTGATCACCTCTGGTCTATTATAAATGCTCAGTACTTATAGTACCGTGCTGGTGGCTTTTCGTGTAGCAAGTCGGATCTTCATGCTGCAGCCCGATCTGCATGCTGTGTGTTAACGGGTTTCCACTACCGGCGTGTTCGGTCTCCCAACCTACGTCTCCCCCCCCCCGCCCCCGTGGTGCCCCCAATGGGGTCATTGCACTGTCACCTATGGTGTGGATGAGAGAAGGGCTTTGATAAAACCATCCCATCGGTGGTTTATAAACATATGATATAAGGTATAAGCAGATCACCTTTACATCAAAAAAAAAAAAATACTATGCTACTAAATGCTTAACATGTTCGATTTTTTACCCCCCGTATTAAAAGCGATGTGTAGATACTGAACTGTTCATATTTATCGAGGGGTGGGGGTGGAGGGGGGTTAAGCCATTACCATCGTAATAGTTTTCCAAGGCAACGGCTAGGTAGTGAGCTACTGTGATATTATCGGTCCCTATTTGTACTGGTAAAAAAAAAAACAACAATAACTTTAAGCCATTGTTAGTTTTTTTTTTGTCTGTTTGCATTGTTTTCCTTTTATAAAAAAAAAACCGTACCTGTATAAGGTGCTTGACACAATGTGAGTCAGTGTTTTAACCGGTTGTTGCATTTATACGGCGGTGTTATTCTCACATCGCATTTATACGTCACGCTGGCTGCTAAATATCGGTAATGAATATATAGCGTCTTTTACATTTGTACAGGGTACATCTCCTTGATGCATTGGTACAGGGTACACATCTCCTTGATGCATTGGTACAGGGTACACGTCTCCTTGATGCATCGGTACAGAATATATAGCGTCTTTTACATTTGTACAGGGTACACATCTCCTTGATGCATCGGTACAGAATATATAGCGTCTTTTACATTTGTACAGGGTACACATCTCCTTGATGCATCGGTACAGAATATATAGCGTCTTTTACATTTGTACAGGGTACACATCTCCTTGATACATTGGTACAGGGTACACATCTCCTTGATGCATCGGTACAGAATATATAGCGTCTTTTACATTTGTACAGGGTACACATCTCCTTGATGCATTGGTACAGGGTACACATCTCCTTGATGCATCGGTACAGCGCCTGTTGTTGTATTTTTTTTTTATCACACATGAACATCTTGTGACTTTTGTGTCGCATTGTTACTGAGAGGATTTATTTACTAATCTGGTACAACGTGGCTTTGTTTTAACAGTACATCAGGGGCGGCCTTACGGGGAGAGGGCGGTGAGCAGGGGCGCCAAGAGCCAACAATGGCCCCTTAATAAACAATGAGTCGTGAAAATATTGACATGGTCGGGGCGGCCGGGCCTCCTTACAGATGCGGGCCCCCTGGCAATGACACCCTGCCCCTCTTCGGCGTGCCTGGCGGTGAGTGTGGGCGGGGAGGGGGCTCTATGTGCATGACCCAGTGTGAGTATCATATGCAGTATCTCTAGAGTTTAATTTTTGCACACTCAGGTGAAAACAGGCACGGGCTTGGAGCCCTGTTTGTCACCTTCCTAAGGCAGCAACTGATAATCTGGATAAATGAAAATTAAAAAAATTAAATGAAAACCCCACAACAACAACAACCACGAAATCTTCAACTAAAAAAAACAACACGCCCCCTGTCACGACTCCGCACTCGGTAGGTCCCGTCGGACGGGAACGTCCCCCTACAGCCAGTAGTAACAGTAACTTCAATACAAGTTGAATGACCTTCACCCTGCATGCAGGGTTTATGTAACGCGAACGTGCTAGAGATTTTCTTGAGATAAGTCCATCGCTTTGTTTATATCTCTGTTTACACAACACGTACAGAGAGAGAGAGACTTGTATTGATTCTATTCTATTTTTAGATCTCCGTAATTTTTTTTTGTTTGTTGTTGCTCTTCCTGGTTCTTGTCTAAATGTGCTCACCACTGCTCGCGCTGGAAGATGTCATGTGTAAAATGTCAACAGATGTCACATGGTTAGCATATCAGAGGCGTGTTATAAAGGTCTGTTTTTTTCCCCGACCTGGATACCCCCCTCCCCCAAATCCCTCCCCCCGCTCCTCGCCCACACATATTTCATAGTATACGTCATTTTTTTTTTTAAATATTTCAATTTTTTTCCCACTTTAATAAGATCTTACTCATGGCGTCAGTGATTTCTTTTTTCCAATACAAATCGGGTATATCGATTTGTTGTTCAAGATTCTTTGAAGAATATAAACAAAACTATTTTAGTTGTAAATAACATGCTTCTTGTGTCTTGTTATAAATTGTATAATTGTTGAAATGTGGTAGTAGAAAAGTGGCGGTAGTAGATCATTGGCGGTAGAACAGTGGTAGTACTTTATAAGATTGATAAGGAACAGGATAGAAGCCAGTTAATTACCCTCCCCCCCCACGCCCCAACTGTTACGTCAATCTCTAGTACATTATGGACAGCGTCATGGGTACCACGGCATTATACTTGTTACCCACCTGGCAGATACTTCTGAATGATGACTCTTGGCCGTTGTCATTTTATGTTAAATCTGACCGTGTTTGACCACTGTGTTAAATCTGACCGTGTTTGACCACTGTGTTAAATCTGACCATGTTTGACCACTATGTTAAATCTGACCGTGTGCGACTACTCACCCATCTTCACACTACGAGACCCGTGTACGGAGGACGTATCGTCCCAATTGAGCCATTGAGACATATCATAGGTCATAGATTAACTGACGTCGCTGTGACTCGAGCCCGGGAGTTCACGGGTGATAGGTCGGACATACAACCTCGCCGCCACTAGTCCAAGTAAAGACTGCATCATAGGTAGTCCCGTGTGCAATTTTGGAAATTTTACTGGCGAGAATATGTTCAATAATGCAGCTCCTATTCAGTCATTGTTCTCAAACAGCTGCCAATGTGGGTATTTTTTTTTTTCATTCAGATCTGAATAATTTATTTTTTTTATAGAAATCTAGATATAATTAAAAATGCTATGAAATAATACATCCGAATAATTTTGTATTGTCATTCATTTATACAATTTCGATTACTTATTATATATCTAGTATAATAAAAATATTTTTTTACTCAAGTACTTTGTGGATAATTTTTCAAGAAAATAGTTGGAAGCACTGATTTTTTTTCATATTCAAGCTTGCATGACTGGATTAATCCGGTTATAATGCATTATGACTACGTATGAAGAAACACACAGTTACTTGGGCTAAATTTAGAACTTAATCAAAAATCGCTCTTTGTATACTTTCTGAAAATACGTGTGCACTACTAAATGAATTTAAACACAAAGCGAGTTGTTGTTTTTTTTTTTGTTTCTTTTGTAAGACAGTATTCTACAATGTTTATTATTATTAACTAGATTTGCCCCGGCACAACTTTTATTATCAGCAAAATAATCGACAGTGAGATTGTTCTATCATGAACATGTAAATTATATGGGTCAATTCATTTCACCAAATGAAGAGAACTTCCAGTAAACTAAATACTTATATGTAATAAAAGGGTTATCATATTCAAATTATCACTGACCATAAGAAGGCTAATTTAAAGCGATATATTTAAAACAATATGCTGTAACAAAAATACAGGGGGGGAAAAAACAGAATCTGTTAATTTAAATGATAATATTAACTACTGGATCAAAGGCCCGGTACCCGGACCGGCGAGTAGGCACACAGTTGAAGTTGAAAATAGTGAAAAATATATTTGAGTGCGTTAACAATCAGTCTGTATACTCTTAGTGGCCCAAAGGACATGAAGAGATTATTGTAGCCAAAGTACATGTGAGAATAGGGACACCTAATAGTAACCAGCTGAGTTAACTAATACAGTGATTAGTCGACTCCTTATAATTCAGTAGTATCCCTTTGACCATCTTTACAACTTTACATAATTTGCGCACTATTTGGAATTCCCAAGAGTATTTTTAACCGAGCAAGAGTTAACTCCCCTTGAGTGACTCTAAAATTTTGGAATTACCCAGTCTATTTTTAGCCGCGGAAGTTATAAACACGGTCGAACGTACACCCAGGTTAGACCGATTATGTATTAGATTTCGTACTTATCGTATTATATTTTTGTTGTTTAAAACTTGATTTTAAAAAAAAAAAATTCCGATTGGATAAGACGCATTTGTATATGTATGTTTGACAGGAAAGTGAATTCACTTTCGATTTATTTCACAGATTGCAATAGTAGTGTTATATATGTCAGTAAAACAATGTATTTCCATGGCCAACCTGTGTCATCAAATATGTGACGCAATAGGTCTCTAAATTTTGCTCATTGACATCTTTCATTCTTATATTGTTGTTATGTATATATCTCTATACTTATAAGACGCATTTGTTGTCTGTCTGTCTGTCTGTTCCCTTATAACTCAAGATCCAGACAAACAAATAACGTGAAATTTGTTACACATACACATAATTACATGGGGAAGGTTATAGGACAGGTTTCGTTTCATCTCGATGGGTAGTTTAATTGTAATTAATTTTTTTTTTATTTTAGTATTTTACTATATTAAAGTAATCTCGACGGCGCCATAAATAAAATTCCTCTGTGACGTCATTTCCCTATGATTGAATAGAACTTGCGCGCTGGTGCTGTATAGTTCCTTTGTGCTGCGAAGAATTGTTGTTGTTTTTTCATGCTCCCTGATATGTATGTACAGTTTGAGGAAGGTAAAGAAAGGAATGAAGAAGGATTTTAGAAGAAGTGTGAGGCCATAATAATAAGTATATATATATATATATATATATATATATATATATATATAGAGAGAGAGAGAGAGAGAGAGAGTGAGGGAGAGAGGGAGAGAGAGAAAGAGTGAGGGGGCAGGGAGGGAGGGAGAGGGAATGAGGGAGGGATGAATGGGGAGGGAGAAAGGGAGGGAGGGAAAGGGAGAGAGGGGGGAGGGAGGGAGGGAGAGAGAGAGGAAGAGGGGGAGAGAGGGAGACGGGAGAGGGAGGGAGGGAGAAAGGAGGGAGGGAGAGAGGATGGGAGAAATGGGAGGGAGTGAGAGATAAAGAGAGAGAGGGGGCAGGGAGGGAGAGAGGGGGAGGAGGAAAGGAGGAAGGTGGAGAGAGGGGGGACGGGGTGAGAGAAGAAGGGAGGGAGATAGGGAGAGAGAGGGAGATGGGAGAGTTAGAGAGGGAAGGAGAGGGAGGGATGGAGAAAGGGAGAGAGTGGTAAAGAGGGAGGGAGAGAGGGGGTAAGGAGAAAACAAAAGGTAAACAGAAAACCTTATTTTAAACCCGGGCAAAGCCGGGTACTTGCAACTAGTATATATATAAATCTGGCTTGCGACATATCATTATGTGGTGGATTTCCACCAGTGGTGCTTGGATGAAAATAACCGTTGCCTGTTAGGAAATCTTTATTTTGTTCTTTAGTATCTTTTTCATATTTATTTTCATTGGTATGAGCTATTTTGCCTTTCTTGTATTTCACCTACTCGACATTACCCTCGAACTATTATGATGTGGTTTGTTCCACAAAAACTATTTGCGTCATCAATGCATTCACCTAATGAAAGCTAAAAATAAATGAACGCATACACTATTAACCAGCTTTGGGAATCAGATTAGATGGGGAAAAAAATAAGAACATTGTTTTGTTTCGTTGTTTTGATAAACAAATATATAGAACCTTGATTCGGATGTTTTTGATCCATGTTTCGATTAAAAATAGAAAGTGGGTCAAAGTGAAATCACTCGGGGTTATATTTTATTCATAAACTCGCGATCGGTATCAGAGGGGGAAAAAAATTGTCCGATTCGAATCTTTCATTGATCCCGCTTAGCACAGTAGCCAAAAATAAACTTGCACGAGTGAGATTCATTTTGTGTAGCAAATGGTTTGTATCGACTCTTTTGTAGCATAAGTTATATAATGATTGGCTCTATGTTGTTGTTTGTGTGAATGTGTTTATCATGAAAGAAACAAGATGGAAACGTATAAGAACAGCATACACACTGTTTAAATTATATGTCAATGGTGGGGGGATGGGGGGTGAGGGATTGCCAAATCGATGAGGTGAAGGCCATTGGATGTCATTGTAAAGTGAAAGCGATACCCGATAGGCCTACTTTAAAACAATGCTTCTCAAAATTTATCGATTGGCGACCCATTACGAAACCTGTTAGTTTTTTTCGCGACACACCCGCGAAGTACGAAGAAAGCATTGAAGAAAGAAGATTTAAATGACGGGTATGTAGTCTGGGTTAGCTATATATTTACAATTTATTTGCCAACCCACCTCATATCAGCTCGCGAACCACCACAGCTTTAAATATAACGGGCTCTTACTGTTTTGGCGCGCCAGTTTCAATGCTTTCATATTCCTGTGATCGTTTCTATACGTTCGGCAGATAACCCACCAAAAAAAAAAGTGTCTTTCAATTTTCCGGGACGCTAACTTTCGTTAAAACAATACTGCATTATAATTGTATCATCAGACTTGCAAGAAACGAGTGCGTGTGATGTCACTGCGGTGTGATCTCATAGACGAGGAGCAGACACTGAGTTAGGGAGTTTAGAAATGATTGCAGTCAATGGAGCGGAGACTTGTTGAATATATTCTGTGATGTTCTCACGATCTGTCAACAGGTGGGAGGGGATGGGTGAGGGGGTGAATCCCGGTTGCCAAAAAAAGAATGATTGTTTCGCTGAGGGCTTGATGAGAAAATAAAAAGAGAAATAGATTTCAATCTTAGCTGTGCTTGATCATTATCATTTTTGTTTGTCTTCTATTGTGTATTGCATCCATCTCTCTCTCTCTCTCTCTCTCTCTTCCCTTTCTTAATTCTCTCTCTTTATCTTTATATCACCATCTCTCATTTTCTCCCATTTACATTGCCCGTAAAGAACATTGTTATAAAACATATTACTTGATCATTTATTTATATTTATTCTTCCTCCTCCCTTGTTTGTTTACCTCCCCACCCTCTTCCCACACTCTCCTGCAATATGATTTATTGTTTCTCTTTATTTCTTTTCTGTGTTATTTGATATTCTGTTGATTGCTTCTGATAATGTAATTTTTTTTCAAGTCACTGGCTGTCACAAAGACTGTTGCACTATTATAACATTCACTCCGTTATTATTATTTTTTTTGTTTGCAGTTAAAGTAAAAATAGACGTGCGAATATAACTCTATAGAATATAAACAATAAACCAAGTCTATAAATAGACTGTCCGCTGTCTCGTTAATTAAACCACCGCCCACTCACCATCCGGCGACAGCCGAGACTGAAATAAATGGGTCTGTCGTTGGAGGTTTCAAAACACTCTCACTCAAACTGAATCACTCACACACTCACAGGCACACTGACTGAAAGTCAGACTTGCCTCTTTGGTCAAGGGAGGAGACTCAACCCGGTCAGCAATTGTTTTTTGCTATGCATGCATCCGTAATCCTGTTTTTCCGTCATCAAATAACATTCATCTCAAACCCCCGCTCCTTCCTCATGATGTTTTTTTTTTTCAGTTTTTCTTCTTCTCACGTTTTGTGTATTCTGTGTTTGTGCCCTCGCTAGGGCTCAGTTCTCAGAACAAACGTCTGGAAGTCAGGCTCATTGTGGCCAGGGGAATGGTAAATTTTGGTTTATGCAAGCCAAATTCCTATAATCACGACAACGATTTCCATTTGTGTTTCACCGGGAAGGACATTTTCTTTCTTTCTCTCTATTTCTATCTCTTTCTCTCTGATTCTACCGTTCATTCAAAACATATCTAAAAGGCCGTCATTTATGTAAAGAATGTTATTGTTACAGATTTCTAACTGTATTTAAGATGTCCACAAAAATAAATGGAAAAAAAAAACGATTTCAAGAATTTAGGTTTTATTTTCATGGACTGCATGACGCCGTTTATTTAGTGATGACATTTATTTTATTGTTTATTTAGTTGAAGTTTTCCTATGAAATACACTGTAATGTCATATTCCTCTGTACTCTGAACACTCAGAAGTTACACTTTTTTTTTTTAACGGACTGTATGATTTTCTCAGGACTTAACAGATTTCTATGGATTTTAATGATTCTGTCTACTATGTCGAGTTTGAATATTGTAATAGTGATTTGTCATGACGTATCCAACTTAGAATCTCTTTAGGTCAAATGTCACCATTGAATGTGTGGAGCTTAGGGCGAGTGTCTAATTCGGGGTCGAGGGTGAGTGTCGAAAGCGGGACCTTAACTCGTAAATGTAGTAAATATATCGTATCATGATGTCCCCCAATCTCTCTTCCCCCTCCTCCCATTAGAGGATGTGCCTAGGTTCGGCTACTTGTTCACTCACTACCTTTGACAAGAGTTTTCCTAAAAAATGTATTTCATTGGTGTGGGTTAATTAGCTAGAGACATTAGATGGTTTTGAAAGGGGATCCCTCATGGACTGTTTGTAGATAACTGGTTTCATAAACTATTAACCGGCTGGCTACCTGCGACTGCTTTCATGTCCATCATAGGCTCATTACTCCTAGATTGAGGTGGGAATTTATAGGAAACGTCCCAAATCCAACCCCGCACATAATAACGACCATGTAAATAGTAACATAAAGATCTTTCGTACATCTAACATGATAGATTTTGTTGACCCTTCAAATGTGTTTGAAATATTATCTCTTTTTTATCATAGCGCGAGTTTCTATATCTTGAACTTTATGGACTAAATTTATTTTTACAAGTTATTTTAATTTCGATTAAATTTTTTGTAGATATGTTTCTATTTTCTTGTCTTTATTTATGGAACTCCACGTCAGATTTAACTACGTGACATAATGTTATGGTTTCCACCCCCCCCCTTATCTCAACGAGGGCGGCCACTCGTCATATCGAGTGCTCAATAATAATATTTTTTTTTTAAACGAGGGTTTGTTGAGATTGTATTGTATTCGATGTTATGATCGCGGTGCGTTATCGTGTAAATTATTTTATTTATCTTCTTCTCCTCCTCCTTTCCCCCAACGATGGTCGTCAGCTTCAAAGAAAGTTTTACAAAATTTCATAATCTCCTGATTTGTGTCTGCTGGACCATGTCACGTGTTTGGCCGACTGGCTAATGATTTTGGTGGAAATATCGATGTCGGAATATCCAATTTGCTGATAAAGTAGCTAATTAAATAAAAAACAAACAAACAACTATATCGTTAATTTGAAGTTTCCGTTTTTTCTCTATGAATGTGCTTTTATAGTTATGTTTTACTAGCCAGTTACATTATTAATTTCTGTCATGAATTTAGGGATATATTAAACTACGGTTATAGTCCGTTAGGAATGATTAAACATTAAATTCATTATATTAGTGTTATATGAGAAATTAGTTTATTAAACTGTAAGTAGGTCGCATCTCCTCATCTTTCAATCATTTTTTTTTGGTTAAATAGAAGAATTGGAATGTTAATTAAATGTAATTACTTCACTAGGTGACTTTTTTTTCTGCACTGTATATGAACAAACAGTTTTTCTTGCATAATTAGACCCCCGTGTAAACGTCTTGGTTGTATTACGCTTTACAAACAAACAGACATAGTCCAGGACTGTGTGAGAGAGAGAGAGAGAGAGAGAGAGTTGGCTTTTGACCTTCTGTTTAAACATTTCAACTTTTGGACACGCAGCCTGCAGGTATGGATAAAACTCGACCAGCGCTGACCAGTTGAACCCTTCACCCATCCGACTTGGACCACCTCCTACCCCTTCTCCATTTTTTTAAATTTTCTTCTCTTCTAATGAGCACCTAGCCATCGTGTAATTCAGTGGGCAGTGACCTAGCTTGTGTGTGTGGGATCTTTTCATGTGGTCACTTGCTTTTCCATCTGTGCTGTTCTTCTTTCCTCCTGCATCCTCACTGATCTGACCTTGACAGCACAGCAATTCAGCAATATTTGCTCCGATCTGTTTACCACCCTCTCCCCTCCCATATCCTCATCTCTTTGTGTTTCTCCCTCGTGGTATCACCGCCATCCTAGACGAGGAACGTGTTGTGGTCGGAGGTCTATTGTTTCCACTCCCGAGTTCTTGTGTCAAATAGCTGCTACACGGTAGCACAAACTGTACAAAGAGGAAAAAAAACCACCTAGCAACAAAGAATGTAGTCAATAGAATCTTGCTGTTCTTTAACCTGGACACATGTGGTCATACCTTCATTTTGACCACTGAAACGTACATCGGGCAGATACTTACAGGCCCGAGCACCGGACAGCATTTTGGGATTATATTTCCTGTGTTAGAAACTTTCAGTCAGGATTACAATCAATACAGATTGACAATATCGATACACCATGAACTGTTTAAGTGCAAGCTCTCAAGAGGTCGAAAATGTAATGTAGACTTTTTTTTATTTTACTAGACTTAAAAATAATTAACATTGTATTATTAGACTTGCAGCCGTGTGTGTTTACATTGTATTGATGACCGTATTTAGACGTGTACTGTTGACTTGTGAATTCCTCTTAGTACGAGCGGTGGGTCGAGTAGTACATTATAGTTATTGTAATACATGTATTGCAAGAAAACGTTAACACAACAATTATGTTTGTTGTTTGTAAACCTCACGCTACACATCTATTTCCCAAGACACGTTTAGATAAAATTGTCAGTTTTAAAAAATTTAATTTTAGATTTTCTTTTACCCCTTTTTGTTCAAATAATCTGTAACTTGTCAAGCATGTTTGGTTTATGTGATATGATTATTTTTTTTTTGCTGAAGTAAACTAGTTAAGTTATTATTTAGGCTATGTGTATGATTCTACAAATCATTAAGCGGTGTAATTTAATTAATTAAAAAAAAACAAACAACATTAAACTTAATTACTCATATGTGTAAGGAAATTTCTGCATGAGAATTAGTCCCAATAATTTGATCTCACACACATAAATTACAAAACAAAAAAATGAACCATTACAAAGACAGTTATCTTTTATTGAAATAAATTAATCATTATGATTGTTATATTTGAATTAATGAACGGTGTGTCGTGGTGCGCATTTATTTATTTATTTACATTGCGTACCATGTGACTTACTCTAATTTATATTAATAGTCTGCATACTTTCTTTACGCCAGCTTTGGTCACATAGTTTCACAGAACGTCTTATTACGCCGCTACATTTAAAACTGTCAAAAAGTATTATAACGTGTAAGAGATATCTGTGTTGGTTTTCGGAAACTGATTTCCCCGCCCCCCCCCTGATCCCTAATAGAAACAAATGCACGCCCCTGGTCCAGATTTATGCATTAAAAAATCTCCGTCTAGCGTCTGACTTGATTGAAAATCGGGCGGGTTAATGTGACCCGTTGTAGCCAGTTCACTTTAATCTGATGCATACGTCATTATTATTATTTTTAATTCCTCGATTCACCCCCCACAACCACCATCCCCTGATCAATCTGACTGTTGAACATTTTCTTGTGGCATTCGTCGACCAAAAAAAAAATGGACATTAAAGAAAAACAGAAACTAATTCTTTCGGTTGTTTCCTTAGCTTGTTTTATTATTTCCATCTGAATATTAATTCGGCTTTGATCATTGATTATTTTAAATACAAAACTGTGTGACATTAAAAATAATTGGTTACTGATTAAAACAACAACAAAAAAAAATTGCAGATTATGTTAAATGCCACGAATAAAATTTTACCTCTTTTTTTTTTATTTCTTTCGAAGACTGCTTCAACTCTCCCCCCCCCCCCCAACCACGACCTCACTCAATTGTGTAAACAAACAAATAAAACAATGGACGTTATTTGTTTTTTCTTTTTATTGTGTTTCGGATACCCCCCCCTTCTCTCTATATAATAAGTGTAACTAGGCTGCGGCTTCTCAAGATTACAGGAACACAATTGGTTCTCTTAATACCTTCGAGATTAAAAGCATTTAACCGTTTTACTGAGCAATATGTTGAGCCCCCCCCTCCCATCCCTCACCATTACCTCACACACACACTTACACTCCTCTCTGAAAGACACCCAGACACAAACATATTCGGGTCATTACCTGATATAGCAGGCAGACAGGCAGTCCCTATAAACCAATAGATTTCATGGCATCAATCATTGTTCCATCAATTTCCGCCCGTTCAACGAGGGCTGAAATGATCTCTCGTTAACACGCAGTAGAGAGTCTGTGGGAGAAGTCTGTCTAGAAGAAACAAAACAATGAATGTGTCTGTTCACCTTAACATTAAGTCTGTGAACCAGACAGCCATTAGTCTCAATAATAGCATTATAATCATTTCTATACGAAGTATTATAATCATTTCTAAACGAAGTATTATAATCATATCTCTTCAAAGCATTATAATTACTCCTATTCGTTGTGTTATAATAATTTTTCCCCCTCTTCTTTTCAGTCAACTAAGAGCAGGAAACTTCTGCGCTTTAGCCCCAAGCTCAGAAAGCGGAAGTCGGAAAAGAGCGTCCATGGTGTAACCATGGCTACCGGTAACGACGGCCATGTTCCAAATGGTCTCAACGACAGGGAACGATTAGGTAAGTTATTGCTTGTTCTCAGCAAGAAAATAATAATCTTCATAATGTCTGCAGCACGTTTAGCCCTCAGTATGAGCACGTCCATCACGTACCTTATAGAACTGATGTAAGAAAAATGTAAGATTTTCAGAATTAATGTGAAGAGATTATTTATTTTTAATTGAACTGTTTAGCCTGTGCATGAATGATCATATAAATAATGATTACAAAAATGAATTGAGTGTACTGAAGGAGGCCAATGGGAAAAGGAAACCAACACGGTGTCTCGAAATATTTATGTAAGTTGATCGGCATCGCCTCGTTGGATGCCAGTTTTTAAAATCTGTCTCGTGTATATTGCGCGCGCGTGTGTGTGTGTGAATCTGTCATCGGAATTAAGGGTAACTCGAGAGTGATGATGGAAGGAATCGGAATTTATGAATGGGCCATGGCTAAAAGGCACAAACCTACTGTATTGTTAAATTAAAAAAAAAAAAAATTAAACTTTTCATTTTAGACAGCCATTTTTAAAGGTCACATTGAAGATTGTGGGAATGAAAACAGATTGATGATGCTGTTTTGTTTTGTTTTCCATTCAGGTAAGGGGGGGGCGGTAAATAGTCCAATACCGAAGTTTTTCTGGTGGGGTGAAGGGAGGCGATCGGATGATCTCTGTGTATGTGTCTGGAAGCACTTAACATTATCACGGCATCTAAACAGCACAAGGTGGCGATGTATATAAAGATAAAACCTACGACGACCAGAGAGCTAGCTAGCCAGCCGTCGTAAATTAACATTGTTTCTCCGTCTCCCAGAATGCAGTTAAAAGTCTTTCAGGTTCATGTTGAAAGCCTGCGTTGTAGCTCGTCTAGTGGTTCTAAAACCATTCCGCCGCATGCTTACAGTTATTTATAAATATAGTCTGCCCACTATCTCGCGTCCGTCTAAATCGGGAATACCCGGAATGGGATTCTGTCTTAAAGCGCGAGGAGATGAGGAGTGGCTAAAATTGACAGAGAGTTGAGAGAGGAATTTATTTCTCCCGTGACATTTTTTTGTTCACAACGTGGGCGCATTGTAAATAACATACCAATTATGGTATGCTCAGATACATGTATAATATACACACTATAGTTTATTGTCTATCTCTCCCCCCCCCCTTTTTCTTCACCCTATAGTTTTTTTTTATTTGTGTTTCAATTTTAGTTTCCAGTGATGACTGGTTATGGCCACTATCACCTGAGTGTCAGATATTGAATGTCACATGAGTGTTACATCCATAAACATATTTCAGAACACACGTGACACTGGTCATTATGTACTTGTTAAGACCTATTCATTTAATTTGATAACAGATAAAATACAGATCTCTTTCAACACTTACACCAGTTTTTTGTATCAAGGGGTGTGACATTCTCATTAAGAGTGGTCTTCGCTAACAACTTGAGAACCCCCCCCCCTACATAGTGGTCCCTGTTTAAAAAAAAAAGTGCATTGCATTTATGCCTGTTGGGGGGTCGATTCCTCATCTCGCGGATCCTGTTTCATCTCACATTGTTCCCATCAAATCATGTTTTTTTCCCTACCTGCTTACAGGTTTTAAATCAAACATTAGCCATAAATGATTTTTTTTTTCTAATTGTTCTAAATCTTTTTATAATCTTATGAAATGTTGAATGTTTCCATTGTTGAACTTCCTTAAATGAACTTTAAAAAAATGTTCAGTGGCAATATTTATATGATTTGAAATTTATTTCACGTATCATGGATAAGTTAAAATGTAACTAGACCGACTGAAAAATAGCATACCATAGCATCAGGGGCTGCAACACACTGCGTTGTTTTTATATAGCGAGAAAATACTTTTGAAGAGCAGCACCAATGGCGGTTTATGAACATTCAGTGGACACAAGGAGTTAAACAAAAAGAAGAATACTGCCTCATTAGGCGCCGCGTAACACTCAATGCAGAGCCTCATGTGGCTCTGAGAGCTGTATTTGACCACCCTTGCTCGAGTACATGGATGGTCAAATGTGGTCATGCGACATGTTGATGATTTTTTGTGCGGCTTTTATTGACCACATGCGTGGCCACACTTCATGCGCCAGTCAGGCGTACAAATTAAATGGTTATCCTCCTTATCCTCCTCCCTCGTCACAGGCAATAAATAGCTCAAAATGCACTTTTAAAACTTTACTTACTAATGACGCATGTTTTATAATCTTTCCTTTCATCACGTGGTCCTAATTTCCGGTCTATCAGACCCGCAGTGTAAAAGAAACGCTGACATTTTGTCTATGTCAGTAGTTGTAGTTATGATGCCCATCAAAATATGCCCAGTGTAAAAAAAAAACAACATGAAAATTAGCCAAGTAATAAAATTGTTCTTTTTCAAATTAAAATTATGCCAATGCATCTCTTTATTTATTTTTCTTTAAAAAGAAAATTAATTACATAAAAATAAAACTATTACATTATTGATTTTATTTTATCACGTTGTACGACACTGAGTGGCCAGAAACTACTCAAAACTGCACTTTTGAGATAGTGATTTTATTACTCAGAATGAAGTCGTCGTCCCCCCCCACACACACACCCAAACACACCACCCATGTTTAGTTCATGTCTAGATTAAATACATATATTCTGACTTGTGTAGCACATCTATCATACACGTGGTCCTTGTTCAACTGGGAATCTTGATCAAACGAAAGATAATTAATGTATTTTATTGACCTGCTTGTTGAGAAATGAAACATATTAGCAGGTGTGTAACAAATAATATATCTAAAGCATTATAACATGTTGGTTTTTTTTTTGAAACAGAGAACCAATGTTTAATTTAAAATATTCTGCTTGACATACATGTATATTGTTATTTCTTTAACAAAAATCTAGTCACAATCTGTTGGAGTCTGTCATGCATACGGCTTTCTTCGCGTTGAGCTATTTTTAAACTCACAATACACTCTTGATGTATCTTAACCCAAGAAATACAATCTGTAATAAATGGAGAATTTTCAGCCCTCGCGTGCCAGCTAGCGATGTGATAGAAATATTAGCTCGTTTTTTTTTTGTGTTGCCATAACAGTCACTGTAGAATACATGTACTTATGTTTATTGATGGGCAAAAATTGTGTGAAGTGTTAACTATTTCACTGAATGTAAAATGGCTCCAGTAGGAATCAGAACTTTTTAAGACCGTTACAAAACCAAATTATGTTTCTTCATCGTTCAAGTTTCATTTTTTTTCCCCCTTTTTACATAAAATAAATTGGATAAATTATTTCATGAGTCCTAGGAGCTGAAATTTTTTCATATAATTCAAACATTTGAATTTGTACGCTGTAGATATTTCATTGTAAAAGTAAATTAAACGAAGTCAGAACCGTTCTTATGTTTGGAGGGGGGGGGCTTACATCCTTTTTTTTATTGTATTACTAACATTATTCCTGTTTTCTCTTAGTTGTCGAATTTCTCTTGCGACTCCAGGCGAGTTCACTTAGTTATTATATTTTAATTGAAGAGATATAATATTTAAACAAAATAAAAACATCAAAATAAATAAATCAATAAGACAAAAAGCGTGGATCCCATGAAATACGTCCACTTTCAGTCTCGGACACAATAAATAGACTTGGTGGTCAGCGCGCCGCGGAAACATCACAAACACGCACGATGGTCGTTCGTATTCCAGGTCAGACGTTGCTCAGTTATTTTGACTTCGTCTTTCACATTGTTCGAATCGTTCGAATTTTAAATAATTTAAAGCGTGCATATAATAAATGTAACATTCCTATACTTGTAATGTATTGGCTTTAATGTGTGTGTGTCAGTGTGTTTGTGTGTGTGTGTGTGAAGTCCCTATGGGGATGAGATGAAACCTCTTACCTGTATGCCACTAATGGGACGGTTTTTATGGTGCCCTTCTTTCAACCCACTCACCCCACCATAGCCGATAGTATAATAGCCATGGCACACCTTACTGGAGATATATCTTTGAACTTTCACCGTGACCAATGTCCATCGGTACTCACCGGAGATCGAACAAGGGAGCGTCAGGTCGACAGTGGAGTGTTTTACTGCATAACCACTGACTGCTTTACTTTTATTGCATTGCCTTTAAGCTGTAGCGATATCCCAAATCTGTATGAGACCCTGTTATCAGCTAATTAAATAATTTTTGGACAAATCATAAATAATTCTCTTAAACTTTTTGCGATTTAAAATAAAAAAAAAATGGTTTCCACCAATTTTTTACTGCCATTATTATACCATCATTAGTATACCATCATTTAGTATATCATCATTAAGTATACCATCATTAAGCTGTAAGTTAATACTTTCCTAAATCTTTGTCAAATATTTTTTTTTATTTCCACTGAGTTTTGCAACATAATAAGATCTCAGAATATGTTTATTAATTGTATATTTCTAAAGAATGTCACCTAGTTCCTTATTTTATACAACATCTGTATGTTTGTTTACACATAATAGCTGTGTTAAACACATAATGAGGTATGTGAAAGTGTGAAACAAGGCAGGTATTTAATTTACAGTGAAACAGTTGGAACACATTTGAAGTAATATAAACAGAATGACTGTTATACATTTGATATCATTGAGTGTAACATATATCTTGAAAATAAAATCATTAAAACTCTTGAATACCCATAAGTAGCTGGACAAAAAAGTCTTATGTAATTTTATTTTATAATTAATAAAAAAATATTATTTAGATCACTAATTTAATGGGGAAAAATGAAAAATTGTAACCAGCGGCGTGGCGTGGGTATCGGCCGCTCAGGGCGGAAGACGATTTTGCCGCCCTCTCATTTAGGTATTTCAATTTAATCTATACATTTTTGCCGCCCCCCTCCCCCTAAAAAGTAATAAAAAGTGCCGCCCGGTGCGGACCGCACCCACCGCCCCCCCCAGGTACGCCACTGATTGTAACTAATCAATTTCTGTTGTTTCACGTATTTGTCAGGATTTAGATATTATAGCACTAGACGCATTTCATAAACCAAGTGTTCTGTAATTGAAATGTCACAGTCTCAGTGGCTGTCATTGTGAAATCGTTTTATATTTTAAGAAGTTCCCGAGACCCATCTAGCGCACAACCCTATATCCACCGTTTTACTTTGAGAACCTTTCATGTCTCCCGTTAAGCTGATGGATCGATTTGTTTTGAGAGTATTGATTGGTTCTGCCGGGCATTACTTCATTGACCAAAAGGAACATTTAGGCTGACGCTGTAAGACTGCTCCCTCCCCGACACAACCCATTTTACCCTTATCCCTCCACCCCCCCCCCGGGAGGTGGGGGGGTGGTCTTCCACTCTCCCTTTCAACGCTGTAGCCCAGTTGAGACGCTATTTTTTTTTTTTTAATTCTCCAACAGTGGACGCCTTTATATTCTGTCACCGTCTATAAATTCAATGCCAACGAACGGGCATAAACGTCATTATGTAACCGACATCAAGGAGGTATATTTGACCAATTAGTCATAAGCATTATTTTATTTTCTTCTATGTTCGTTTCATCGCTGATACCTTTGTATTATGGGTGGGGGGCTGGAGGTAACATACGCTGTGTTTATTTATTCAGTCTCTGCGATATTGTGAAATTTCGATACCATGCCTTTAATTTCATTTTAAAATGGTCCAATTCGCCCCTCCCCCTCCCCACCCCCACCGACATACAATTCTTTCTATACCCCATAGTTTAGGTGTGAGTTATGAAACAATATGTTAATTAGTGAGTCCGCTATTGGCTACTCTTTCTTTCAGCACTTTATCGCACACTTACTCAATCCCTGGGCTTAACAAAAAAAAAATCAATTTATTGTATCGATCTCTTATTTCATAGCCCGGGACACAATAAAGATCTTGAAACTCGTTTGCCTTTGCTTTCATATCTTTGTCCGGTTCTCTAAATTATCCGACCGAAATAAAAATACATTGGATTTGGTAAAAAAAAAATGAGCGGGGGGGGGAGTCTTGCTAGTTTTGTTGAATTAAATGTTTGGGGCAGTCTGTCTTATGGCTCCCAGTGTGGCCGTTTTGTATTTAAATCTTTGACCAGTGTAGCTTACATCGTTACGGCTAATGAGTGTGTCCTTTTTTTTTTGGTCCTAACCTTTTCTCTTTTTGTAGTATCCACTCGATCAATCCTTCACACTGTAGATCTGTGTCCTTGTTAGGATGGTATGTTTATCTGAGAAGTCTTTTTCAGGATGGTATGTTTATCTGAGAAGTCTTTTTCAGGATGGTATGTTTATCTGAGAAGTCCCTTTTAGGATGGTGTGTTTATGATATTTCCCTGTAATGATGGTATGTTTATCTGAGAAGTCTTTTTCAGGATGGTATGTTTATCTGAGAAGTCCCTTTTAGGATGGTATGTTTATGAGATTTCCCTGTAATGATGGTATGTTTAACTGAGAAGTCCATGTAATGATGGTATGTTTATTTCTTATATCCTATAAGCCACAACGGGCCTGTTTTTGTTGTGCACTTCTTTCATCCCCATCTTAGCCGATAGTGAAATTGCTATGGAGGCACCACGGGAGACATGAAGATGCTTCAACCAGAACCTTAAAGATTCCCTTGGCTAATATGATATAGATAGTCTAATTATATAATTATTTAATTGTATCAGTGAATGCTACAGCGGAAGAGAACAAAAATGGACTGGCGAATTAGCCGTGACGATGTAAGCCTCACTGGTAACAGGTTTAAATCCAAATAGGCCCCACTGGGAGCCATAATTCTGAGTGCCCCCACGTCATTCCCAGGTCCAGTTATGTCGCTGGATGTAAATGAGGTCAACTGCGGCTTTGTCTTGTTAGCAATACTTGTACACAGTCACTAAATTATGGTTTGGTTTTTCTCTCTTCTGTTGACAAAAGTTACATTTATAAATTGTAACAAAGTCTGATTCGTTTAAGGCGTCCCTCGCTACTATGCTCAACAACTTTTGCTTAATGCAAATATCTATACACAGATATTGCAAATCTCGTGTTCTGTTGTTGAGTGTTTGATTTTGTCTGAGACTCGTCAAGTTCTGGTATGCTTTCTCGTGTATTTTGTCTCGCCTATTTCTCTTTATACTCCACTCCCACGTGTTGTCTGTAAAAATGATTGCTTTAAAAATGCGAACGGATCGTAAATAAGAAATATTTGAAAACAACTTTTTTCTGGAATCACGTTTTTTTCTGTGTCATCTCTTTACTTGTTCAGATTTATAATACAGCTATTGAAGAAATGACTGCTGTAACGTGAAGATGGAATGTAACCGCACGGTTAATGCCATTAAATTCACCTGTAAGTTAAATTCCATCAGTGCAACGGATGTTAATCCATTAGATAGGTCATTTCTCTATTCCGATCTATTGATCAACTTTTGTTGTTTTTTTCCAATCACGACAACAATGTCCATAAACAACAAAAGATACAACGTTGCACCACAAGAGCTACTTTCCTATTTACCTTTTCTCTTTCATTCCCGACTGTCTGGTGTTTGGTAGATTTTTGTTTTCCATATATACGCCGCTACTGATTTACGACTCCCCTCATTTTCAGACACGATTTTCGTGTACTTTCAAAGTCGTAAATGGGGAGTAACGCTATAGTAATTTGGGTTACTGGAAATCAACCGGAAATGTACTAGTGCTTGCTTCACACGTTGAGCCTTTTGTACGAGGGCATTGCGTTACAAATGTTTTAATATCCGGTAATGTTAAACAAAAATGTTTAAAAAAAAAAAAACAACAACACGTTGAGGTAATGTGTAATGAATCATTAATGATTACACAACTCCTGGTGTGAGATGGGAAGGAAACGATCTCTGCAGCTCCTGAAATTAAATTCTTTTGTCCTTTTAATGGTCGAGTGTATTAACACACATTCTGTCTGAACATTTTAACCTCTCGTGCCCTCTTTCCCCCCACCCCATCCCCTACACCAGTGTTGTAAGCTTTTCGCGCGTGCACATATCACAACAGAGTGCGCACCTATTTTGTGCCGCACGCAGCATTCATTGAGATGGGAACATTACCATTTCATCAAGTTCACTTCTCTAAAACGTTTTCCCTGGTCTGACTTAGACCTGGTTCAATAAGTTCACCGGATGCCATTGTTAATACTGGAAATAAAACTGGTGGAGTGATACGTCCAGCTGTCACCACCTCCCCCTAGGGAACTGGACATGCTGGTGTATCCCCAAATCCTCACCTTAGTGGACGCGTGCCGGGAAATGTTTCAAATCTAATTTTAGTGGTCTAGAGAAACACAATTTTAGATGTTTTACATTACATTTCACATACATCAAGTGCCTTCCAATTTATTATTTTACTAGCTGTACCTTGCAAAACCTTTGCTTACAGTTATATCTCCTTAGACTTGATCGGTAGGCTAGCTAGGTTATTTTTGGTTTCGGGCAGATCCGTTTTTTTTTTCATGATTGTATTTTAAACTGGAAGACTGTTGTATTAATTCTTTACTTTCGATTTAAAGCAGAACCCAAATCGCTATTATTTTGTTAGATTTTTGGACGATGAACTTCGGGCTATTCTGAACTGTTACCGGATCCTAACCCTGCTGACAAATTTACCCAACTCTTTTCCTGTATAATTTTATTTTTAGGTCTATGTAAGGATGAGATGTTCATCTCTTAGTTCCTACAAGCCGCTAATTGGTTATTGTTGTACCCTTCTTTCATATCCACCATAGTCGATAGTACATGGAGGCACCACGGGGGCATAGAGTGAAAAAAAATCCCATCGTCTCACCAGAGACCGAATCCTGTAAGATTGTGCAATCTATACCTCTCGACCACCCGCGTCTCCCTGTAATATTCAGGGGGTATCGATTGACCAGCGCAGCAGCTCAGATGACCGTATATTAATGGCCGAGTTTTTCGTCATGATTACTTATAGAATGACTACAACACTCAAATTAGTGATTTTTTTTTCGCTTTTAAAATATTTCGAATTGTTAGTTCAATTCTCCAATTGAGTTCCAAATATTTCTAATGAGCTCCCACTCTCGTTATTGTAGAAATGGTTGTGGGTTCTTTGTAGGATCAGGAGGTACATTTCTCACTGATTCGCAGAGATATCACAGTAACTCCAGACGTATTGTCAATTGGTCATATCACATCATCTCATCTCATTAGATTCCACCTCATGGTCGGGCCATGTCGGTTTCTTAAATTTAGCATCATTGCTGAACCAAGAGGAGATGGATGTATTGTTAATGTGAGAAAATAATTTCATATCGTCATTATTGTGGACAAGCGGAGGTGAGTAAAATGCAGTCTGTATTTAAATGGGCAGTAGTTGGCCCATGTCTGGTCTGTTTTTCATGAAAACTTTATCATCGATAAAAACTTGTACTCTAATTTATTCCTGCTTTATAGTATTTATTACCATTAACTTAAAGCATTATGTCACAACCGAGTGATAGATATTCGTGACGCCATACTATATCTAATTTGGTATCCCTCCCCCTTGCTGTACTGAAGGACGACGTCATCTTGCTGCTACCGTGTGTTCACGTCATCCTACTCTCTCCTTTATCTCACCTTCTCATCACATCAACGTATTTCTTCCCTCGCCGCAGCTTCATTATTCATGCCGCGTTTCTGATCTCTCGACGTGACGTCATACTGAGTACGGTCTCTACTACTTCTGTTTTCGGCTTGCAAAAGCACACACACACACGCGCGCGCACAGCCTCATGTGATATTTACATATATTGCCATCACCAGTTCAAACATAACACACGCACATACAAATGTTTGTCCCGTCAGCACTCCACTAACGAGATGAGGCAACCGACCGATTGAGTTCACGTGTATCACTTCCGGACACTGCATCTAATCCACACCCCCACCCCTTCTCACCATCATCTCATACCAATCCCCATCACATGCCTGTGTCCACCACCCAGATATAATAAAATAAAAAGTAAAAAAAAAAAAGCTACATCACATCACAGTGGTGTTTTTCATTAGCAAATGACATTGCCCGGTTTGTGTCCAACGCATGGCCATGTGATCAGGGGCTTCCACTTTCTTGCTATTTTAAGCCATCGTACTTTGTACGCGGGTCGCCACCTATATCTATACCCCACTCCTCTCTTTCCCCCCAGACCTCCCCATCCGCGTACCTTGTACGGCGGGGGGGGGGCTTATATAGCTGGACAGTACAGTTGTCCACGGCAGTACCGAAATATACCAGACAAAGATAGACAGAAAGTGCTGTTGAACAAAATACATTCCATCAGTGATTGGACGATGAATTAAGAATGGGATATTTCGGAACATTGTGAGGGGTGTGTGTGGCGTGGGAATCGGATATTTTGTGATGTTGTTTTATGTAATTTCCGAATTCTCATATGATTCAACAGACCCATACCCGCCCCCCCAAATCTAACGTACTTTCTAGCATTTCATATAAATCTATTATAGTTGTGTGCACAAGAATCGTAAATCTAGACGAAATGTGTGTAATTCAAAGAAAAAATCAAGCAATTGCATCAACTATTCAAACATTGCAATGATGGCGAGTTCCAAATGTTGATGATGTCTTGAAAAAAAAAGGGCGATGTTTGGAAATCGTACGAACTGAGAATCCCTTTATGAACTTTTGTGGTTGTGACATAATCGTGACAGACTGTCACCAAAAACATTTTCAATTCTTTATACATGTAATCTTGTATCACTAACACCTATAAGAATCAATATAAAATGAATAATGTGTTTTGTTTAAATCAATCAAATCGTATACATTCAAACACCACCACCAATAATGTATACTGTGCCGTTCCTAGACTACCCAGCGCCCGGGTGCAACCAGTATATTGCCCCCCCCCCCCCCCCCCCCATTGTTTGGACTTTTTTTTCCCTCTTGAATTTAAAATTTTGTCTTCTAAAGAAATATTTTTTTCCGCCCGGGTGTTTTGCACCCCTTAGAACCGGATCTGTGTGTATGGTCATTTCAGTTATCGTGTAATCGTGTATTGATTAGATGTCAAGCCTTCACTTCCTGTGTCCACTGTCTGTAAATGAGCACAGAAATGATGTCCGGCGCACTCACTGACACGGCTATTTTTAGCTGATTGCTTGCCTGGACAGCGTCTGTGTATGTGTGGGTGTAGGGGGGATGCAGAACAGTTTGAGAGAAAACTGCAGATATTACACAATATTTAGGGGGGTGAATGTAGGAATAAAAGTTAGACACTCTACCCACGAGTATCAAACCCGTGTGTTGCCCTCGCCCCATCCTCCACATTAGATACACTTAAAAGAATGATACATAATAGTTCAATCAGCATGAAGCCATTTGCAACGCTTATGCGCAATCCATACAGACACACTCTTATGTGCAATCCATACAGACACACGTTTATGTGCAACCCATACAGACACACACTTATGTGCAATTCATTGCAATGTGAGCATTGATGTAAAGTAATATTGCAACAAGAATTATTCTTTAGAAAAAATAATCCCCCATACTCACGTATGAATGCCTCGACTTAGATCTGTCTGCATATTTTAGATTTCATTTTCTCTGTATGCCAGATTGTCTTACTGACCATTTTACAAATAACTCCCTCCCTCCACCACCTTTTATTTTTCGAAAACCAGAACCGGGCGTCTTTTTTTATAAATTTTTTCTGTTTATAATTATCTTTTAAATATTTGATGTCTTGAGTTATTACTTTCACTTTAAAATATTTATTCCCGATCTGGTGTAGCCGGTGGCGATGAACTGAACCATGGAGTCTCGTTTCGTTTTCTTCGTGAGTTGGGGTGTGTGTGTGTGGGGGGGGGGGGTAATCTAGTGAAGGTAGTAAGCTTAGTGTATGTACAATGTGCCACACACCGATGTGTGCCGACACTGCATGGTGGATTGAGGGGATACCGTTCACTTTTTAAAATGTCCCCCCCTCTCCCTTTCCCCTCAAACTCCTGTCCCGTGCACGACGCCTTGATAATTTTGTAAAAGACTTGTGTTGCATTGATTGGCATACATCGCCAGGAGGGAGACAGGCGGAGGGAGGGGGGGTAGGGGTGAATTGAGCCGTTGGTCAATCCGAAATGTCCATGTTTCAGTTACATTGATTTCAATACATTAGTCACTTGATGACAATTTGATTGATGAGGTATCGATTTATTCCACGTGGTCAGCGCAATTTCCCCCTGTTTGCCCCCCCCCCCATCTCCCCTATGTAATGTACAACATAAACGTTCCGACTGTTTGTTATCCACACCCCACACCCTCACAAACACCTCCGTGGTGGTCAAAATATGAATATGAAATACATTTATACTTCGACATAATTTTTTTTTTAATTATCATATTCATTTTTTTTTTTGTTTGTTAATTTTATGATCTGTCGTTTTCAGTCCTTCCATCCCCCCCATTTCTCCAATGTGCGTGTTATATTTATTTATCTTAATCAACCTCCGTTTGATATTTGAGACCGTTAGATTTATATCTTAATTCATCCGACATGTGATTACAGGGCAGAAGGGAATATCTGTTAACAATGGATTTTGCTAACGTTGACTTCATCAGGGGGATGAGCGGGAGGGGATGGGGTCTGTGTCGAGTGTTAGGTCGAGATATAAACGGAAGCTAAATGTGATATCATTTGCTGACAAACTAAATGTCTAAAAATAGCCATGTTTACAAACAAAAAATTAATGTTTCGCGCGCTCGCTCACTGCTGATGTTTTTGACGTATTAAAAAAAAAGATTTTGTTGTTGTTGTTGATTGCAATGTAATACTTTAATCTACCCTCTATTTTATCAGTGTGTTATATTGTTTTTTTTTGTTGTTTTTTTTTCTAAAAAAAACAGAAATGAAACAAGCGTTTGACATGTTTGATAAAAATAATGACGGGAAGATCTCATGCGAGGAGCTGGGCTGCGTGCTAAGAACTCTGGGACACGAGTATTCTCAGATAGAGATTGAGGATATGATCAAGCATGCAGACATAAATGGTAAGTTGAATTGATTTCACCGTTGATGCTGTTAGTGTTTTGTGTATACGTTAAATTGATTTCGTGTTGGTATTGTGTGTGTGTGTTTTTTTTTATAGGAGGGGGGAGGGGGTGTTATATGGTTGTGTGCTTTCTCATTTTATTTAATTTATATTTGCAAGAGAGCAATGGCGTGTTAGAGTGCGGGCCCGCATAGAATGGCTAGGTTAAAATTGATTTCGGCTGGTGGTTGTGATGGATCCTTGGCAGGGTATTGAGAGAAAAAATAAACTCGCCAGTGGCCTCGTAGCCCAGATGATGGAAGCGAGCAGCAAGGGACCAATTCCATCACCACCCCATCTGCACCCTTCTCCCCATTATTAAAAAAAAATAACAAATAATTGCCTTGAATTTAAGACTTAAAATAATGTGGGGTGGATGGGCGGGCGTGGATGTGGCTAAGTTCCTGTGTTTCGTGTTTTTTAAAATAAAACTACATTGTAGTGTTGGATGTATTTGTGGGCCATGTCCTGGATAGAGTTGTAAAGCAAGAGTACATGTGCAATGTTCACTGTTATGAAAGAATGTTTGTGTTGTTGATACCTTAGTTTCTGATTTTTGACTGGGTTCATACTTTTCCTATTTATATGTTACTTTTCCTTTTTTTTCCCCTTATGTTTATGGTGAGTGTTGCAAGGAAAAAGGAGGGGTGGGAATTTGTACCAAGGACAACATTCATTAATGAGGACATTCCGAATTAGCTTTCACACACCCCCTCTCCCCCCCCCCCAATCAGCCTCAACAATTCTGATAAAAAGAGCTTTAGTACAATAGTGGTCATAATGTCAGGGGAAATTACATTCGGTGGGGGAGGGGGGAGTCGACCAGACACAGCTGTGTATAATTCTGGCATTTGACCTATCCATATCCCGTAGGTTAGGATGACATGTACTGTGTTTTATTAAGGGATTTGAGTTCTTGTATTTTACCGTTTCTACTGGCCTTAAAGGATTCGATTCTTTCTTCCATTGTAATGTTTCTTCTCAGAACAACCCGAGCGTTAGCCTCGGTGGAACTATCATCCCACGAGTCAGTATAACAAGGTCACACACCATGATGTCATCATTTTTAGCCGGGGATGTTGTTGTTGTTGTTGTTTTCTTCCTCTAAATTATGAATTATATGAAGTTGAATCAATGAATCTCCGACTCATGTTGGTCCTGCGTTCGGTCAGCACCGCAGCCGAAAATTCTGGAACTCCTGGCAAATTGTGCAGAAAATTAAATAAATGATCATTTCGAAAGCAGCGCCCCTCCCCCACGTCCCCAATTACATAGGTCTCCCCATCCATCTAGTTTGGCCAGATGACCAACAAGTCGGTGTTGTTGGACCAGATGACCGACATGTCGGTGTTGTTGGACTGTGACTTTCATTCCTGTTCTAAAAGCATGGTCAAAATATTAGCAGTAATGCCCTGAAGATAGATAAATCTTGAGACTTGAAACATTCAGTTGACTGATGCATCTGTTCAGACCACACAGAAGTTGTCCACTCATACACCCCCCCTTCCTCCTTCCCCTGTCCATGAGCTACTCATCTTCAAACATCGGGATCCTAGCCGTTTTATTTTTTGTTCGATAGGCACCGACCATGTCACGCAGATCTTTACTTTTTGAAATCTACGTACCTGCATCTCGTGAGGTTTTTTTCCCCCTCCGATGCTGGATCGAGGGCATCCACCTACCCCATCCAGCACGTGGAAACGTGATGCCATTTTCATCCCAGTCTTGTTTATTTGTATTTGTCTGTCTGCCCCCAGTGTGTGGGATGTGATGAAACGGTGGGGGGGGGGGAGAGAGAGAGAAATAGGGGTGTATTTGTTTATTTCGTCATTTTAAAAGCAACTTGTGGAAACACTCTTTGCGGTTTCTTATTTGACAATATTAGACATTGTTTGGTAGATTACATGCAGTGCCGGATTGGCAGGCAGCTCGACTAGATCGTGGCCTGGTGGGTCCCGTGAAATAAGGGGCCCCAAAATGTTGAGTAGTATTTAAAAAATATGAATATCAGACGAATAGCAAATGAAAATTTTCACAATGGGGCCTCAAATTGTAAATCCGGCCCTGATTACATGCAATGTAAAATAAACATAACACGATAATATAATAATTCAATAGTTTGGGCTCAGATGTTAAGAGTTTACTGACAAAGTATCGGGGTCACAGTCTTGAGTTCAAGTCGGAAATGGGAGGATTCCGCGAGTCGGATGCTTTGATTATCTACGCGTCATTCCTAGTTACTTCCCCTTTAAGTTCCAACAACAAACGTAGTACAAAGAAATGTTAGACACAATATGGCCGTGTGTTTCCTGAAAAAAAAAAAGAAATTACCGGAGTTTGTGTGTGTTGTGAATAGGAAAACATCGCAGTTGGTATCTTAATTTTAAAATAATTCAACATGTATATTTATTCACTTTAATGCAATATACGTGAGTGAGTGAAGTCAATTTACCTGTTTATTTGACCACAACATGTGGCTAGCACATTGTCAAGACTTGATTGTTTTTCCGCTTTCCAAACTTTAAATGTCAGGCACTAGTTTAAAGAAGGGTTAACTCTGTGGGTGTGCTGACCCTTCCCTTTGAACTCTGTAAAATAATCATGGCTCTGATGGAATTCAAACCCAAAGGCTTTGGCTGTACAAGAAGCGCGGCGACAACTGAGCACAACACACACACTGAAGTCTACGTCACAGATATACATATTGAAGTCTACGTCACAGATATACATACTGAATTATACGTCATAGAATACATACTAAAGTTTACGTCACAGATATACATACTGAAGTCTATGTCACAGAATACATACTGAAGTATACGTCATATAATACATACTGAAGTTTACTTCACAGATATACATACTGAAGTCTATGTCACAGAATACATACTGGTCTGCGTCACAGGTATACATACTGAAGTCTATGTCACAGATATACATATTGAAGTCTACGCCACAGATATACATACTGAAGTCTACGTCACAGATATACATACTGAAGTCTACGTCACAGATATACATACTGAAGTATACGTCATAGAATACATACTGAAGTTTACGTCACAGATATACATATTGAAGTCTATGTCACAGATATACATACTGAAGTCTATGTCACAGATATACATACTGAAGTCTACGTCACAGAATACATACTGGTCTACGTCACAGGTATACATACTGAAGTCTACGTCACAGAATACATACTGGTCTACGTCACAGGTATACATACTGAAGTCTACGTCACAGATATACATACTGAAGTCTGTGTCACAGAATACATACTGAAGTCTACGTCACAGATATACATACTGAAGTCTACGTCACAGATATACATACTGAAGTCTATGTCACAGATATACATACTGAAGTCTATGTCACAGATATACATACTGAAGTCTACGTCACAGGTATACATACCGAAGTCTACGTCACAGGTATACATACCGAAGTCTACGTCACAGGTATACATACCGAAGTCTACGTCACAGATATACATACCGAAGTCTACGTCACAGATATACATACTGAAGTCTACGTCACAGATATACATACTGAAGTCTACGTCACAGATATACATACTGGTCTACGTTACAGGTATACATACTGAAGTCTACGTCACAGATATACATACTGGTCTACGTCACAGATATACATACTGGTCTACGTCACAGGTATACATACTGAAGTCTACGTCACAGGTATACATACTGAAGTCTACGTCACAGGTATACATACTGAAGTCTACGTCACAGGTATACATACTGAAGTCTACGTCACAGATATACATACTGAAGTCTACGTCACAGGTATACATACTGAAGTCTACGTCACAGATATACATACCGAAGTCTACGTCACAGATATACATACCGAAGTCTACGTCACAGGTATACATACCGAAGTCTACGTCACAGGTATACATACCGAAGTCTACGTCACAGATATACATACTGAAGTCTACATCATAGATATACATACTGGTCTACGTCACAGGTATACATACTGAAGTCTACGTCACAGGTATACATACTGGTCTACGTCACAGATGTACATACTGAAGTCTACGTCACAGATATACATACTGGTCTACGTCACAGGTATACATACTGAAGTCTACGTCACAGGTATACATACTGGCCTACGTCACAGGTATACATACTGAAGTCTACGTCACAGATATACATACTGAAGTCTACGTCACAGATATACATACTGAAGTCTACGTCACAGATATACATACTGAAGTATACGTCATAGAATACATACTGAAGTTTACGTCACAGATATACATATTGAAGTCTATGTCACAGATATACATACTGAAGTCTATGTCACAGATATACATACTGAAGTCTACGTCACAGAATACATACTGGTCTACGTCACAGGTATACATACTGAAGTCTACGTCACAGAATACATACTGGTCTACGTCACAGGTATACATACTGAAGTCTACGTCACAGATATACATACTGAAGTCTGTGTCACAGAATACATACTGAAGTCTACGTCACAGATATACATACTGAAGTCTACGTCACAGATATACATACTGAAGTCTATGTCACAGATATACATACTGAAGTCTATGTCACAGATATACATACTGAAGTCTACGTCACAGGTATACATACCGAAGTCTACGTCACAGGTATACATACCGAAGTCTACGTCACAGGTATACATACCGAAGTCTACGTCACAGATATACATACCGAAGTCTACGTCACAGATATACATACTGAAGTCTACGTCACAGATATACATACTGAAGTCTACGTCACAGATATACATACTGGTCTACGTTACAGGTATACATACTGAAGTCTACGTCACAGATATACATACTGGTCTACGTCACAGATATACATACTGGTCTACGTCACAGGTATACATACTGAAGTCTACGTCACAGGTATACATACTGAAGTCTACGTCACAGGTATACATACTGAAGTCTACGTCACAGGTATACATACTGAAGTCTACGTCACAGATATACATACTGAAGTCTACGTCACAGGTATACATACTGAAGTCTACGTCACAGATATACATACCGAAGTCTACGTCACAGATATACATACCGAAGTCTACGTCACAGGTATACATACCGAAGTCTACGTCACAGGTATACATACCGAAGTCTACGTCACAGATATACATACTGAAGTCTACATCATAGATATACATACTGGTCTACGTCACAGGTATACATACTGAAGTCTACGTCACAGGTATACATACTGGTCTACGTCACAGATGTACATACTGAAGTCTACGTCACAGATATACATACTGGTCTACGTCACAGGTATACATACTGAAGTCTACGTCACAGGTATACATACTGGCCTACGTCACAGGTATACATACTGAAGTCTACGTCACAGATATACATACTGAAGTCTACGTCACAGGTATACATACTGAAGTCTACGTCACAGGTATACATACTGAAGTCTACGTCACAGGTATACATACCGAAGTCTACGTCACAGGTATACATACCGAAGTCTACGTCACAGGTATACATACCGAAGTCTACGTCACAGGTATACATACCGAAGTCTACGTCACAGGTATACATACTGAAGTCTACGTCACAGGTATACATACTGAAGTCTACGTCACAGGTATACATACTGAAGTCTACGTCACAGGTATACATACCGAAGTCTACGTCACAGATATACATACTGAAGTCTACGTCACAGGTATACATACTGAAGTCTGGACAAAGGTACATTGGGGACTAATGTACACTAGTGTAGGCGTGTGAGAATGTTATTAATTGTTCAATCGGAAAAACAAGTATGACTTATTGTTTAGTAAGGTGTTTTAAAACAGATTAAACTTTGTATTTGGTTAGGGTTAGTATTATAAGTCCCTACTGGGAGCCCCATCACGGACCCTAATTCAAGGGGTGGGCAAACTTTTTGAACCACCGGCCCTTGGGCTCTTAAATGTATCAGAAGGATCAGACAGCAGAATAATTGATTGATTGAAACTAATCTATAAATTAAATGTAAAGCGTCATTGATATGAACAAGTGGAGCGCGGGCCGGATTTAACTGTAATGACGCCCGTATTGGGCCCGCTGACCGTGGCTTAGTCAGGTCTAGTTTTTACATGTCTGACCTAGTTTGTACATGTCTGACCTAGTTTGTACATGTCTAACCTAGTTTGTACATGTCTAACATAGTTTGTCTATTTGCAATAACGGTCTTGTGCAAAGACAGATGTCAGTGTAAAACGTTCACAAACAGCAGTTCTAATCCCACCTCCCTATCCCCTCCCCCGGTCTCCCATCTAATTGACAACCAACACAGTTTTGATATACTTACACACATACATTTGTCCCCTGTGACTCGATCGGCCACTTGACACTTGATTTATTTATCACAATCTCCCGCCTTAAACGTGTTGTTGTTGTTGGTGTTGTTGTTCTGTAATTATTTAGCAGACGTAGTTCCAACAATTAAACACAAGTCACTGCAGGCCAGTGATTACCAAAGTGTGGCACCCCGCGGGTACGAGAAGAGTTTGGCGAACGTTCGGTTGCCGATAGTAGCAGAGATTTCTAACTGTGGCGCCCCATGGTTTAATTTATCCCCCCCTCCCCCCCCCCCATATGGATGGATGAAAATTTGCATTTGGCAAGGCTGTCTGAATTAACTTAAAAATACAACGTAAATAACAGTTGCTTTTAGGTTATGGGTTCTTATATGCTATTAATCAGAATCGTTATTGTGTAAGGGGGGTGGGAGAGAGGGGGCGGGGGTAGACAGAGTCGTCCATTGATGTTTGTGGGCTCGTATGTGGACATTTGACATAGTACCTGACACAAGACTTGCCTCTTTTGTCTCCCAGAGAACGGTTATGTTGAGTACGACGAGTTCCTGGTGTTGATGAAGCGCTGGTCAACTCAAACTGTTGAAGCCCCCGAGGAAGAGGACAAAACGGAGGATAAAACCAAAGAAACTTTTAAGGTCAGTGAACTCCTTTTATTTATTTATTTGAGAACCTCTGTGTATCAAAAATTAAATCATAGGATACACGCATCCAATTTCCACTTAGACAACACACATTTATATATATATATATATATATATATATATTAAATATTATTTGCTGAGCCATGTAACACAATAATGTCCGTTAATGTTTGGATACATTCACTATTCAATTTTGTGATATACCAACATTGAATGATTGATCCTTTTAAATTCTTTTTATTTTTAATAAATCTCACACCTTGAAAAATTTGATAGAACTTATTGAAACTGAGGGTCCAGTGGGAATTAGCAGATTTTTTTAAACCATCATGCCACATGACTAGGGTTCACATCTGTGTGACACACGGGTTCTCTTGTTTGTTTAGTACTCACTTATGGCACTCAGAACAGCCTCCATAGCTATTGAAATCTCATCTGTAATAGTGACCAACAGAGTTGGTATTTTCGGGATTGGGGGAAGGGGGTGAAATCCAAGATTTAAAAAAAAAATATTTGTAAAAGGATTAAATAAATCACGTTTTACCAGGAAAAGGCAACATCTGTGTTTTTAATTAAATATTAATGGCAAAAACTAAAAAGGTGATACAATGAATTTCCATTAAAAAGAAAATTGAATTTAAAATTTGGTGCAAAAATATAATAATAATTGAGTGGATTTTCCCATTAGATTGTTTTGTGTGTACATTGTGTGAACATACATGACTTAGTTTTTACATCTTTTACTTTGTGTCTTATTCAAAGATTTGATTATTATTGATTTCAATTCAACTATTTACATTATTAAATACAATTGATTTGATCTATTTCGTTACCGATCTAGCAGGCTTGTAAAAACATAAACAATTAAGACCCTATTAATATTGCCTCAATTCTTAGAAATCTCACTTTGGAATTTGTAGCAAGCAGTAAAATGTACAGCCCGTTAGATCCAACATGAAAATGAAGAAAAAGTCATTGTTATTATTTTATCTATGTCTTGAATGTTTTTATAGAACCGTTCCTCCAATGATATCTCACTCCTTATTTTTATCACAATGTCCAGGTGTTTGATATGGACGGTAACGGTTTCATTGATCAGCATGAACTGAGGTACATCATGAAGAGACTGGGTGAAAACCTTGAAGAGGAGGACGTGAAGGAAATGTTCCAGCTGGCAGATTTAAACGGAGACGGTCTGATAGATTATGAAGGTTTGATACTTTTCTCTCATTTAAAAAAAAAAAAATGTCATGCATTCAAACCTTATCTCTGGACAGCCCAATAATAAAAAACCTTCGAATTCAACCTAATGTTATAGAATTTTAACAAAGCCCCAGATTATGACTTTTTTTCAGAATCCATTTGTCCAGGGAGTTATTTTTGTGTTAAAAAGTTTTTGTTTTATTTAAAGAAAATAATAGTAATCTAAGGGTTGGCCCTTTGTTATTATTATATTTGTGTTATTTGCATATCCATGTTTTAGAGATTTGATAAAAGCATTGCAAAATTATAAGTTTTCATCACATTTTGCAGAATTCCAGAAACTTCTGGGAGGCCTCGGTGGAGGTCTCGGAGGAGGAGCTTCAGGTGCACCCGCACCGGCACCATCTTCATCTGCATCTTCTTCTTCATCCTCATCCAGCAAGCACACACCGAAATCTTCAAAGTCCAAAGACGGGAAAAAGAAATAAAATTTAAAAAAAAAAAATAATAAATTAAATAAATAAAAAAAATATGAACAAAATCTGTGATATGTGCTAAAAGAAAAGACGTCGTCGGAGCCAAACACTGGATCATGTACATACCTGAAGATATTTTATTTTCCCTCTGTTTAAACTGTGAGAGGGGAATGGCGAGGACCCTGTAGTTTAAACACTTGATTGTGGAAATTATTTTAACACTTCGGGCGATAGCGATGGAATATCTTACATGAAAAAAAAAATTTTTTTTTTGTTTTTTTTAAACCCAAAATTTCCCAATTACATTTTTTTTAAAATGTCGATTTTTTTTCTTTTAAAATGTCGGCTAAACATGCAAAAAAAAAAAAAACAGAATATTTAATTGACTGCTATGAACTATCATTTTTACAACTTTTGCTAATTTTCTGATGTTTCCATGATTTAAGTTTGTTTTTGTTTTCATTCTTGTAAAAATCTGATTTAAACCGGTAGAGATTTATCAAGTGTGAGAGTATTTATATTTACTTTTTAAACCTTAACAGTATTGTTGTTTAGAGTTTATCCCTTCTAGTGTTACATAGTTTTTAACATTTTTTTTTGTCTGTTTGTAATTATATTTGATAAACAATTGTCAAAATTATTGAAAAAAAAAAGTATAGTGAACGTTTAGCTTAAAATATTTCTGGGCACAGAAATTTAAGATTTCTTTTACTTTTGGTGAAATAATTTGTTTGTATGTATAAGAAAATAAAGATTGATACATATATATATAAATTTAGTACTACTTCACTGGACTTTACAAAACTGTCCAGGTATTTAAGAATGTACATTAGTATTTTTCAGAGGGTATAATAATGCCCCCCCCCCCACCTTCCTAGTCAGGCTGATATGGACTCTCCCAGGGACAATGTTTAAGAGGTGCTTTTTATTTCCCATTTCTAACTCCACAACAGAAGATGCACTCAACTATATACTCTTTATTAACCACTCAATTTTCGGCACAAGAAATACAGACTTTTTAAACTTTGGTGTTGATTCACAAACCTTTGTCCTGTGCTGTATTTTTGTGTTTCAAATATAGGACATCACCGACTAAATAAATTTGTTTTAAATGTCATATTATATAAATATCTGATTATCTCCTGATATAATGATTTATAATTTTGTTAAAAATGCCCATTCACTGTAATGAGAGTTATAGTTAACTTGCTTACAGCGCCAGTCCATCAAAACTGTTTACACCTGATTGGATGTTCAGGTTTTCACTCCCTGAGCAGCTACTAAATAGTTCCCAATAAGTCCTCAGGCTTTTCAGTGGCATAACAAAATGTCCAAAAAAAAATTTTTCTTCTCTGGTCAGTAAGTTGGCACTACACCAGTTAAAAAATATTTAGTTTCTCACCGCTTTTTATTATGAAAGTACATGTATATGCAGGCACGCCGAGGGGGAGGGGCAGGAAGGGGTCGTTGCCAGGGGGCCCGGCTGCCCCGACCATGTCAATTTTTTCACGACTTATTAAGGGGCCCGCAATGATGTCCTGCCCTGGGGCCCATGTTGGCTCTCGGCGGCACCGTGTACATGTAGTGAAATTGTTATAAAGAGGAAACAGACTTGTACCATTGGATCATTCACTTCAGCGAAAAACAGTGGGGGCAGTGGCATTCCATTAATAATTGGTACCTGGGGCAGTCGTCCATTTTGTAACTAAATAGAAAGTGTTATGTTTACAGGATATAAATAGGGACGGATGACCAATCATATCAGCCCTATTCTTCCCCCCCCCCACCATCACCACTTCCTGTATGTTACCTGTACTTGAAAATTTCTAAGTGTCTGAGGACTAAACATTTCCTTCTCGGTTGGATCTAAAACTGCTGGGCATCAAAATTATTAAACAGATTATTCAGATGATTGAATGCTGCTGGCAATGTCAACATCTAGATGACATTTGGGTAGATCTTAAGTTTTTCTTGTGATGTCAACCACAATGTATGTTGATTTATTTTTTTTTTTTTCAGTATTTTTTTACTTATCTGATTTGAAAAAGAATTTTGAAAGGAATTGATTTGTGTGTTTTAACACAAGTGATTATATTAATGACTTTGTTCTAAATTTAGAAAAATGGTTTCATTGCTCTCTATAATTTTATTTATTTTGCTCTAAAAGGCCTATTGTCCTTTTCTTCTTTTCTTTCACTTTAATGGAAAGAATTTGCATCAATTTCTTTCTATTTTTAATATCTTTTTTGTTCTCAAGTATGTGTTTCAACGCATGGCAAAATTATTTTTTCCCCATTTTTCTCACAATGTAATTCAACTTGCACACATATCATCTAATACTACAATCAGGTGGTTTATACTGCATCACATTACTCATGACATTATGGTAATGTGCCTTTAATATCTAATACGGTTACAGTATATAATCTTTAACAGTTACTGAACTAGAGAAAAAAATATTTCTCAAAAGTCAATTAGCTGCCAGCCTAGGTGTTTTGGGTTTAATAAATCTGTGCTAATATTTCAAAGTTGGAAACAGTCTATAGATTTTTGTATCTGTTAGTGCTCATGTATCTCCCTAATCTGGAGAACCTTCTTTATTTTAAAGTCCCCTTAATTTCTTTTATCTCATTCAATATAAATTAATAGACATCAAGAATGCATAGATAAATATTCAATTGTTTAATTGATTTTTAAATATGTTAAATTAATTAAACAGTATTATAGACATTCAGTTTAAATATAAAGTCCACATAAATGCAAAATTTGAAATATGTTTCATTCTGCACATTTCCCCGCGGGATTAAAAAAAAACAAATGATATTCCAATCAAACATGAAAAGAGAGACTTAAGAAATATCCCCCATTTATTTATCATTTTGTAAATTTCAGTCACGCTTTAAAACTTACATTGTCTCATTTATGAATGCAATATGTTTTTGTTTTCCCCTTCATATTTATAAATACATGTATGTATATTATTTTTTTTTTTAAATTACAAGTAGATTTTATGCAGTCAAATTAGCCTTGTGTATGCATACCATTTTATCTCCTCCCCATGATGAGCCACTTGTTTGTGTAATTCTAAGATGTTGTGTGCCCTCCTCATGTTCCCTCGCACACACACGCATTACTTTAAAAACCTTTATCTTTGATTGTTTTCATTTTTATTTTTTTTAAATAACTTTTATATACAGATTCATTTATTACTGTAAACACATTTTTATATGCACATTGAAAAGTGTATTGATTAGTTTGATTAAAGAGACATATCACTTACCTGCATCGGTTTATTTAATAAGAATGTACATATTTTTATTTTCAGATATTATTGTATTATTTAATGACATTTTTTTATTGTTTTAGGTTTACACTATACAATGAATTTAATTAGCTTAAACAAAATTAGAGGGAAGTGTAAAATAACATTAGAAATTAAACTTCAAGAATCACCTGTTTAATTTTTTATTAAATTAGAATCATTTGTTGATTTCCTTGAAATAAAATGTATGACCTGCTGTAATGTTTATAAATTTGTTAATCAGGCGTGTTCCCATCCCCCCACCCCTCCCATTAACTATTTATATTTATATAGAATTTGAAAAAAAAAAAAAAATTGTCTACTAATGATTTATTCCACATTCCACATTTTAAAATCAGAAAAAATGTCCTCAGCTGATTGTGTCACGTGGTCTAATAGATTAATTTTTTTTATATTTTACATAAACAGTAGGTCTATATAATAATAATAGATTACATTTTTTTTTTACATTTTATAAATTGTAAGCCTTCTTAATTTATTTCACATGTAAATTTCTCAAAAAAATCTGGCTGTATCATATTGAAAGGTAGCAAAACTCCTGTAAACTATGACACAAACTTTTTCATTCTTGTATGATAAAAATTTAGTTCGTTTAATCTAGTTGTCTTCTTTTTATTTTTTTTAAATCAGATAAATTTCTTTCATAACAAATATTCTATGATTTATTGCAATATTTATTCCAATAATTTTTTTTTTTTTCCTTTTTCCTACCTAGAAAGTAATTATACCTGTATACTATTAATGTATCATGTCTCATTTTATTCCTTACATCAAAGTTCAAAGGGTAAATGAATGCAGTGTTCTATTTTTTTCCTTTAGCCAATTGATTCAAAAAAAAATTTTTTCCATGTTTGTTTACTATTGATAGTATTGACAAGTTAAATTTGTTCATTATCCTGATTTTAAAAAATGTTAATCCTTTTTTCCCCCTGGTTTTTTAAAAAAAAAAAAATAAAAATAAAGAAATTTGATCAACTGTAGTGGTGCTAGTATTTCATCTAAAGTTATCGATTTTTGTTTTCCCTCATTTAAATATTTTTCAAAGTCAGTGTGAATATAACCAGATGAATCTGGAGTTAAATTTCATTACACTCACGTGTGTTTTAAAGACAAAATAATGCATGGTTGACCTGTTCACTGAAACCATATCCATCCCATCCCATCTGTTACAATTTTAGTCTTTCCTGTGTATAATAAATACCTGTAAGAAATATAGGGGACATAACCAATGTCTTGACTTCATTCACTATAGCATCCATGTTGTAGTCAACACTTATGTGTTTATATTTTTTTTAATTGTGTACTACACTCACTATCCTAGTTCTGGCCTTCATGTTTTCAAAATATTTTTCACTAACTTTTTTTTTTGTTTTGTAGGTATTTATGTATACATTTCTTTTTTTTTATATTCCTCCATTCGTAATTTGTATATTTCACATTTATATAGACTGGAACTGCAAAATGAACAAATGTAATTTACAACAACTGAAAAAAAATTTTTTTGACACATTTTTTTTCATGTAACAAGAGTGTGTGCCATGAAGTGGACGACGCAGATGTCAAAAAGTGCATTTTTATTCTGTACACTAAAAAATAAAAATAAATATTGTTTTACTTTACGCTAGCTTGAGGCAACTTTTAGGTAAAATTATATAGACTTGTACAATATCAACAACAATGCAGAGTATTATTGTGTGTTTAAAAACAACAGTTAATGTTTATATATACAATAATGTTGGTGTAGTTTTAAGTATTTTTTTTTTATTACACTTTAATGAATTTTGCAAGCTACATGTCATTGTGATACTTGCTATACCAAAATGACACTAAATGACACGTTTATTTCATTAATGGCAAATATGTTTCAATTTCTGTAGTATGAAAATCATAGTTTTCTTAATTAATTTTTTTTTCCATTATTTTATTTTTTTTTTTTAAGATATTTATAAATAAAACAAATTTCCTACAATAGTTTTGTCATTTTTTTATGTTTATTTAAATGGAAATTTGTAAAGTATAAATGACCAAAAAGAATTGTGTAGAATTATTCAATATGTAAATTTCAAGAATACAATAACTAGATGCAGGGCCCCAGACAAACAGTTCGCACCTCTGACAAAAGTGGACACCTCTGAGGCATCAAAATAAAAACATTTTGAAAGGGACAGGAACTTACTCCCCCCTTACCCTTTGGTGGCCCAGTAAACAGGTGAGCACAAGACTTAACACACCAATGTGTTCAAAGAAAGATTCATTTATTTACGGTTATTAAATGTCAAAAAGTTAATTTTTCTTCTAATCAGATTGGGAAAGGAAGGGCGGGGGGAGAAAACGAACTACAATTATTTTTTTATTTTTTTTACGTTTTACATTTTAACTGTTTATTGCAATTTTTTTAAAAGTCATAGCACCCCCTATGATGTCTAAAATCAAAACTCTACTGAACTCGGTTCTTTTATAAATGCCAGACAATCTATTACAAATAACCTAAAATTAATTTCTGGGGCAGGGAAAAAAAAAGTCTCCAGCCGCCTGTAGCCAAACTGGCAATGTATTAAAACCATTTAGTGCAGATCTCTGCAGGAGGCCCAGAAGTTTTCATACACACAAAAAGTGCTGGCAAAGAAGAATGCGAGATCGTTAGTTTGACGTCATCAATCTTTGCGTGGGGTCGTCCTTGGCGATTTGTGTGAAAATACGTCAGTCCATTGTTTACGTCTTAGACGTACCGGCTTCATAAAAAAAATGGACGGGAAGAAAGAAAGAAAGAAAAAAAAAATAACTAAAGGTAGGAGTTGGCATATTGATTTCTTCGTGAAGCTTGGGCCTAGTTTTTTTTTTTTGGTTGGTGTTTTTTTATTTTATCAATAGCGGGAAATTACTGCGGTTCTCAAAAAAATTTTATTTTTTAGCGACTGTACCCCAAAAGGTTGGTGGTGCACGTGTGTCCGCCGTTACCCATCGCAAGTAAGGTCTTCAAACTATCGGTTGTTTTAAAGGAAAATTGTAAGTCTCTGCGTAATATCCCTACATAACCTTGCCGTACCCCCCCCCTTAGGGTACGCGTATCACCGGTTGAGAACCGCGGGGGTATTACCGTGTGTTTAGTGAACTAGGTTAACATTTCAACACGTCAGGGTTTGTAAAGTTATACAAAGATCCCCTCCTTTTTTGGTTTGTTTGTTTGTTGTTGTAATGTATGTTTTCAAATAGTATAACTAATCGGCACATAAAGGACAGCAGCGAACTGTGGATTAGGACCAATGCATTATTCTGTATGTAGAATGTATCAGGGGTGGATAGGTCAATACAAACTAATGAATGGCACCAAGGCAGTGTACGGGACGATACAGACGGTCAAAGGTGAGATCAACAAACAAGTGGGGGAGAGGGGTTGGACGATGTCCTAAGAATGATGGAAAAGGGGGGGGGGTACTTGGTGGCTTAAGGCGAAGACTTTCAGAGATGTTTGGGATCCTTAGGCACCCTGGTAGTTACCTGTCGGTGCCCGCTAAGAAATATGTAATTATATTTGAAGTGGCGCGTTAAATAGTGGGAGGGCCTTAAGGTGGTCACCTAACGGCCGTACTTCAAGTCTCTTATAACGTAGTGACCAGAGGGGGAATGTGAATAGGGGGGGGGGGGTTAGAGAATTAGAAAGAAGTGGTTGAAATAAGATGTGAGCTATCCACTGATAACTGGCCCACAACCTCTATCCTAAACAAAGTGGTAAAGTTGTGACTCCAGTCAGACTGACTAATGGTACAGTTGACTCCAGTCATGCTGACTAATGGAACAGTTGTGACTCCAGTCAGACTGGTTAATGGCACAGTTGTGACTCCAGCCAGTCTAATGGTACAGTTATGACTCCAGTCATGCTAACTAATGGTACAGTTGTGACTCCAGCCAGTCTAATGGTACAGTTGTGACTCCAGTCAGGCTGATTGATGGTACAGTTGTGACTCCAGTCAGGCTGACTAATGGTACAGTTATGACTCCAGTCGGGCTGACTAATGGTACAGTTATGACTCCAGTCCGGCTGACTAATGGTACAGTTATGACTCGTCAGGCTGACTAATGGTACAGTTGTGACTCCAGCCAGTCTAATGGTACAGTTGTGACTCCAGTCATGCTGACTAATGGTACAGTCATGACTCCAGTCATGCTGACTAATGGTACAGTTATGACTCGTCAGGCTGACTAATGGTACAGTTGTGACTCCAGCCAGTCTAATGGTACAGTTGTGACTCCAGTCATGCTGACTAATGGTACAGTCATGACTCCAGTCATGCTGACTAATGGTACAGTTGTGACTCCAGTCGGCCTGGCTAATGGTACAGTTATGACTATAGTCAGGCTGGCTAATGGTACAGTTGTGACTCCAGTCAGCCTGACTAATGGTACAGTTGTGACTCCAGTCAGCCTGGCTAATGGTACAGTTGTGACTCCAGTCAGACTGGCTAATGGTACAGTTGTGACTCCAGTCAGACTGGCTAATGGTACAGTTGTGACTCCAGTCAGACTGGCTAATGGTACAGTTGTGACTCCAGTCAGACTGGCTAATGGTACAGTTGTGACTCCAGTCAGACTGGCTAATTGTACAGTGACAGCCAGCACCCCCCCACACACTTGTTTCCAAAACTATTATTTAACATAAACAATGGAGGCGGCCGCCTAGGACTCGAGGAATCGAAAACTTGAGGTTCCCCTCTCCTCTCCCAACTTTTTTTTTTAAAAAGGGAGGTAATCGACAAAAAAGTTTAAACGATAGTACTAATGTAAATTTACAGTTGTCTCCCCGGCGACTACCTGACCTACATGTTAACCGTTCTGGTTAAAAAGAAACGACTTTCTGCACTTTAACAGCTAAAATCGCTCACCAAAGAGACCTCTACAGGTATAATACACTCTCCAATGGTCAGCTACAACTATTGTAGCAAGTTGGGACGCAGCTACATTGTTCGCAACCTTGACCCTGACAGGCCAAATATATCTTCCATTCCAGTGAGAAAAACTTCAGTGGAAAAAATGTGTTGCCAATGAGGTTGACATAAAAACAAACAGTAACTAATTTTTAAAAAAATCCAAAACACCAAATACAAAATAAGATTTGGATTTACAAAAGTTTTTAGAAATTAAAGGTTGCAATACATTTATTATAGTCATATTTATGTAGGACTATACACACACCTTGACCATACAAGGGAGACCAATCACATGAGAGAAGAATCATTGATTAGTAAGTGATCAGTTGAGTTGCCTGTAATGCTCACACTACAGGCCATGCTCTGTAATACTCATATCTTAGACCACACTCAAATATTCAGGTAAAAAATTTTATATAAATAATTTTCTTTGCTCGTCTTGCAAGACAAGTGAAATTTTAATGAATACATTTGTAATTTTTGCAAACCACTTTCTAAGCCCAGTGTTTGACTCAATAGGCTAATTATTTATAGTGCAATAATATTTACAAAAGTTTTTTTTTTTTTTTAAATTGGATAATTTATTAGCTTTACTCAATCGATATATATAAATAATTTTTAAAAAGTGTTTATCCCTTTAAGTTTATCCTAATAAGAAATGAAATGGTAAAATAAATTACATGTCAAAAAAGACAATTCACAGTGAATAAGATCAGTTGTTTAACTTATCAGGTCATACATGGGAGGTAACAAGCAAATTTTAAAAAAAAGAGGAACTGTTTTCACATTGTCTTTACACCACTGAACCTTATGATCTATATCAAATTAATTTGTTAAAGTTCACTGCTGGGCAATTAGATTAGCATGGACAAACAAATAAACAACAACAAAGTCTAAAAGAAACTAACTGGGGGGGGGGATATGAAGAAATTAAAATTACCTCCACAAGAAAGAAATTCATAATAGATTAAATCAAAAATGGTTCAATGGAAAAAGTTTACATCAAACGCCCACAATTGACAGAAAACATTTGAATAAAATATAACAATGTAGATTATATATTAATGAAAATAAATTACAAAATATAATAAAAACATATTTCAGAACAATACTTTTTAAATCTTCACTAGAGTTCTATAATAATACATTTACATATGTATTGAGGCATGCAAGAAAAAAAAAATGTAAACAGGGGATAACAGGAATAACGTTTTATGGGAATGTTGGATAGGCCTGGACTGAGCCTAGTTTAAACAGTGCAATGTGTTGATGGTGGGGTGGAAATGGAGCAGCTTGGATGAAGTCATCTAGTTGATGTACAGCATCCATTAGTGTAAACTAACAACACAACACAGTGTGTTATAGTGTCATTAGTGTAAACTAACAACACAACACAGTGTGTTATAGTGTCATTAGTGTAAACTAACAACACAACACAGTGTGTTATAGTGTAGATGCTCTGATAGTGATGGTCAGGGTTAGAATGAAACAAAAGTTTTATTTTTATAATACAAAAATGTATTACTGGATTTATTTGTTATGTTGTTCAATGGAAGCTATTGTAGTTTTATAAAGGAAGGCTATTTAATTATTAAATGACCTACATTGACCATTTCAAGGAGTGCTGTTGTCTGTGTATGTACTGAGAGTTATTAAAATCACCTGTATCTGTTAGTTAACAATGTGACATCAGTTTTTCTCAATGTCATTTGATAAAAATGAAAAACAAAAACAACAAAGTCAACAAATCAATGAATGATGTTTACACCTATCTATAAAATAGGTTGAAGTTTTCCTCAAGCAATGTGTTTACTGAAGCGATGGTGTTTTTTCTTTGTTTCTGATATCTCTAAATGTTAACTAACTCCTGACAACAATCCAGGGTCTGGGACATTCTGTCAATGAATAAAGTTAAGTTACATAATTGAAAGGAAAAAGTTTCCAATGTTAGTATTTCTTAAATATATATGGTGGGCCAAAAAAAAAACTGAGAACATCATAAAACATACGAATTATTTAAAAATATAATTTAATTAATTTTATTGTTTCATGTAATTTTGTTTGCAAAGTATTTAGCCAATCAGAAATCCTGTTCAATTTGTCCTCCCTGTTTATCAACAACTTTTTCTAAGCATACAGCTAAACAAACTTTGATATAATTATATTACTTTCTACGCAATGTTCTCATTTTTTTTGGCCCACTCTGCTAAATATTATTTAATATTTTTTTCATTATAATTGCCTCTTAAATTTAAAAAAAAAGATGATCACAAATTGGTGAAAAAAATATTCATTGATTTATGTCTGTGGCTGTGAATGAGCCAAAAATAAACAAATGAACACTTACAGTGGGGGTGGGGGTCAAGTGTTCTTACAGCAACAGATGACTCTTCAAATTGAAAGTTACATCTGTGATGTCTTGCAGCAGTTTCAATAATTTTATTTAACTCAGTGGAAAGAGATTCTGTTCAAATTAAATGAAGTAAAAATGTTTCACAATCATTGAAGTAAAAATGTTACACAAGCATTGAAGTAAAAATGTTACACAAATATTGCAAGTTACAAAATATTTATTCATAAAAAGTTCTCAATCCTGAAACAAATTTTTATAATAGAGCACCGGGGGGGGAGGGACTAAATGGAAACTATATTATGAAAAAATAATAATTCCAATATTTAGATTTAAATAAATGTGCGTTATGATTTAAAGAAGGTATTTCTGTTACACAAGGACATCTACAGCCTACCAGCAGTGTGGTTCATTGACATAGACTAGGCCAGTGGTCAGCAAACTTATCAGCCAAAGAGCCAAATATGAACATTACAACAATAAAAAAAAAAAATTGGGAGCCAAATCTGCTTGTTTAGTGAACTTTTATTACACTGAATAAGTAGTTCACTAAATAAGTTGTATACAAAATAAAACTAAATGCCAGAGCCGCACTTAAGGAGCCAAAGAGCCACATGCGGCTCCGGAGCCGCACTTGCCGACCACTGGACTAGGCTAATCATATCTAGACATTTCCTACATCAATTAAAAAAAACTCTTAGTTACCAGTCAAGACAGACTTGGACAGAATCTGACAGCCGACAGTTACAATGTCTTTGTTGGTCAAGAAAGTCTTCATACAGCCAAGGACAGTGCTGACAGCTAGGGCACTTTCAGCAGGATGTTTCTTGGCATCTACATTTGACAAGAAAAATATTCAAGTTTAAACAAACAAAAGCTAAACAAATGTTCAAGTTTAAACAAACAAAAGCTAAACAAATGTTCAAGTTTAAACAAACAAAAGCTAAACAAATGCTCAAGTTAGACAAACAAAAGCTAAACAAATGTTCAAGTTTAAACAAACAAAAGCTAAACAAATGTTCAAGTTAGACAAACAAAAGCTAAACAAATGTTCAAGTTTAAACAAACAAAAGCTAAACAAATGTTCAAGTTTAAACAAACAAAAGCTGAACATAATCTTCATTATTTTATAATCATTCAGCAATACATTATTAAATTATTTAAACTGTGAGAACCTTTGAGACTGACCTGGTCATAAACAAATTAATAACACCATCAACTTTATATGAATTGGTTAAAATACAGACAAGTGTTTTGAAATATTGTCTGGCATTTAATTTCATTTATGCATTGTGCCTAACACAATATCACCTGTGTGCCTAACACAATGTCACCTGACTGCGTGCCTCTTGTCAACATTTATATTATAACACTAAACTCACAAGTGGCCGGTGGAATTCAAAAATGTTCCTAACTGTAACAACACAATCTGTTGTTTGATTATTAATTAAATGTACTAAGTTTCTCAATTACCTATTGGCATTAGATGGCCCAAAGCTAAAACAGTCACATAGGCTACCCTGAAGTCATTTACATTTGAGTCCAGAGATCTGGCAATGCAGGACACTCCCCCAAGACTGACACAGGTTTCCTTCAGGCCATCTAAACATAAGAAACGGTAAACATTGTTGTTGCGGCTGTTTGGGTTTTTAATGGCTGCAGACACTGTTTTATCTGGGTTTTTTTTTTATTTGTTGCAGACACTGTTTTATTTGGAATATTTTTAAAAAAAAATATTATTTCTAATATAAAAAAAACAATGACCTAATTTATTCACAATACAAGAAAGAGTTCCACATCCCACTATCTGCATCTCTGCTTCCAACTGAAACTTCTCCATACAGACCAGTACACTTCTCAGAGATTTTTCTGCCATAATGAATTCTTGGTTACAGCCATCTAAAAATATTTTGTTTTTTAAAAGAATTTGACCAGATGAGTATTTTGCAAAAAAAATAAATTGAAAAAGTAAAAAAGTAAGCCTTAAGTAAATAAAACAGTTAATGCAATGTTACAAGTTTAAGAAAAATTATCTTCTAAAATGAAGGTTACTATGTCATTTATTAGATTCAAATATGTAAAAGAGCTGAATTATGATTTGAAAGGCAATTTTATTTTTTGTTTAGTGCATGGGAAAATAAATTGATGTTACAACATTTAGGAAATAATTGATTCACCCCCTAGTGGTCATGTTATACTGATGACCTTGACTGCTGGCTATAGAAGCCAATGAAGTCCACTTGTAGGTTACAAAAAATTCAATGACCAGTTAAAATAAAAGACCAGAACTCTCACCCTGGAGACCATGGTATAAAGTGAGGGGGTCGGTACCCAATGGTGGATTGCAGATGAACATGATGGGGGGCACCGAAAATTGTAAATAGTTATTGAATCAAAAAAACAGTGGTGTGCTTAACTTAAGCCTTAAGAAAAACTGTATGAAATACCAATGCTCACTGTACCAATCTCTGGACTACAGTTCCTGCTGCGATGCTGCATTCATCTTTTATTTCCAAAAGAAAATTTACTTCGTTTACCTTAACAGGTGAGTCATGAAAATTTTCATGAAGAGTTTAGAAGAGTAAAAACATGGGAAACTCTAATTATTTCGACAGACCACAATGACAACCATGTTGTTGTTGTTGTTCTATTTATGTTGACTAGTAGAGCCTGAACATAACTTACTCAGGGTTAAATGGAGTGGGGGGGGGGACATGAGATAAAAGATTTAGTTTTACTTATTTTAATGTCACCCCAGTTCAATAATGTCACCCCCAGTTCAATAATGTCACCCCCAGTTCAATAATGTCACCCCAGTTCAATAATGTCACCCCCAGTTCAATAATGTCACCCCCAGTTCAATAATGTCACCCCAGTTCAATAATGTCACCCCCAGTTCAATAATGTCACCCCAGTTCAATAATGTCACCCCCAGTTCAATAATGTCACCCCCAGTTCAATAATGTCACCCCAGTTCAATAATGTCACCCCCAGTTCAATAATGTCACCCCCAGTTCAATAATGTCACCCCCAGTTCAATAATGTCACCCCCAGTTCAATAATGTCACCCCCAGTTCAATAATGTCACCCCCAGTTCAATAATGTCACCCCCAGTTCAATATTGTGCCACACCATTTGGTGGTTGAAAAAAAATAAAATGGAGTCAACTTACACAAGGATTCAAGGGCAATAATTCTGCAGCCGGTGTACTGCAGCAGTTCATCCTGGGTAAATCTCTCCATAGCTTGCAATACATTCTCTAGAGTTCTGTTTCTTTTGATAAGCTGTCTGCCCTGGTCTGTTTGTGAAACAGAAAACAACAACAAAATTTTAACTGACACAATTATCAGATGGACATGAGCAGTGAAACAAACAAAAAAAAAACTAAAAAAAAAAAAAAAAAATTCTTTTTCTGTAAAAATGAGAGCTACGAGAAATAGCACATGTATCAGCCGACCCTTGCCACACTATGCATCAAATTTCTGGCTTCACTTGAGCAGAGTTTTTTTTATAGGCTATACTAAAGCCAAATAAGGATATGGCTGTTCAAAAAATATTTGATGTCCATTTAATTTACTGAAACAAAATGTGTTTTAAATCATTTGTACAAATTAAACAAGGTAAAACTATTATGAAAATTGTTAAATCAGCGAGTCTAATACAGTGAATTCCTTTGATGATATCAACACCAACAGTCTGGTAGCAGTGTGTCGTGATGCCAAACAATATGTCTACACACTATGGATACAATGGTATTGTTTGTTTTAAAAAAAAAAAAATCCTTTTTTTGGTTTTATCATGTTTCTTAATTATTCATTAAAAAAATATTAGAGATAAGAAGTAAGATCATTTTGCTGGAAAATAAGTTACCAGACAAAATGAGAAGCAAATAACACTGGCTGATTTACTGACTAAAAAATAATACTCTCTAAAGCACATGACTAAATTTATTTATTTTTTATAAAAATATAGTTGAGAACAATATTTTTTAAATCTTCAAAACAATTCCACCATACATTTGCATATTTATGATTAATTTATTAAAAATAAACGACGTCAATATTTACAGCACTAATAACTAACAGTTTAATATTATAAATAGATATAAAGATGCTCATGATCCATATTATTCTTGACATGAAATTATTGACCCATTAACTGTATGTCTTTTTTTCTCTTATTTTGCCAAATATAGTAGGCAATAAATGTTTAATGGTGACTAGAGGGATGCTATTTCATTTCTAGAGACTTCAAATGTTAAGAAACATATTCAGAAGACAAGAAACAGGTTTTTTTATGCTCCAATTGTCACAAAATTCCATCCACAAGTAAAGAATCCTGCTATGCACTATTACACCTATTGTGGTATCTGAATATAATTAACACTATTACACCTATTGTGGTATCTGAATATAATTAACACTATCACACCTATTGTGGTATCTGAATATAATTAACACTATTACACCTATCGTGGTATCTGAATATAATTAACACTATCACACCTATTGTGGTATCTGTATATAATTAACTGTTTTAAACCATGGTCAAATGCAATGAATTCTCTCTAAATTCCAAAATATACTTTGATGTTCAATTAAGGTGTGGCTTTTTATAAAGATATTATACAAATTTAACCTGTTTTCGCAAAGTACTCCCAAGCCAGACAAATATTCAAAACAGCATGGACATCATTCTGGGCCAGTGACCAGATGGACATCAACCTTTGGTAAACATCTTCCATGTCAGCTTGTTTTAAATCTACAAAAGGGAGATCATTTGAGAGATGTCAGTTTCAATAAAAAGGAACAATACAATGATGATCATCATGACATAACTTATTGTTTGACCTGATGGTGTGCCCTTAGCCCATGAAATGTATCAAGGTCACCTGATAAATGAGCTATGCCACTGAGCACCTGGGCTGTTTCAGCCAACACGTCAGTGTCCTGGTGGAACGTGTCAATGGTGGATGCCAGAATGTCAAGGCCTTTACTGTCAAGTATCTGATGACAAGCTTCTTCTGTAATGAAGGTTTAAAAAAAATTTAGACATGAAATGTTATTGTTACATGCAGTTGGGCATAATACAGTTGGATGCTTTTTGACATTTGCTGGTTCCGCCTTTGACTAGTACTTATTGCTCGTTAAACTTTGGGGGGGTGGGGGGGTGTCGCAACCCACCAGAGGTGGCCAAAATGTCTAACCCTGACCTAACCAATATAATATCTTTAGAATTATTTATAATTTTCTTTCTTTTATCTTTCTTTATTTTTTTTTTTTACATGTGGGTCACAAGAAAACAGTCAGGAGACTAAGTCACAAATTGCAAAAGCTGGAGAACCACTGAAATAAACCACTGAAATAAACTACTTCAGAGGTTCTCAAAGAGAAGGGTGCAATCCAAAACAAATTTTATGAAGGTCCAGACAAATTTTATGAGGGTCCAGACAAATTTTTTTTTTATAATTAAAGCATCAAAAATTATGCATCTTGCATAGTTACAACTCATTTTCTCTACATATTACAAAACTAAAAGTTTGTAAATCTGGAAAGTTAAAGGGGAAATGTACATTGACAATTAGTGAAGCTTTTAATTCTTGTTATTTTACCCTTGTTGTTTTTCTAGGCAGGTGGGCCCCAAAACCAAAATGTCGTCATAAAAATGAATCACAAACAGTAAAAGTTTGAAATACCGTTTTACTACTTCACTGCACACGAGAAATACTTTAGTTTTTTAGACCACAAATTCAGCCTGGAAATATTTTTATCATGGCCTCTAAACTATTGCCTGTTGTTTAGCAGATAAGACTTTTATTTCATCAGTTTCTCACCTACACTAATAATTCACATGAATACATTTTTATCAGCTAAATTTTTTTTTTTACATTATTCAGATCTATAGCCAGCCAATGCATGTCTTTAGAGAGTGTTTAAATCAATCAGTACAAGTATCTAGTCTTTAAATCCGGGGATAGCTACAGGAATCTGGTTTTAGGTTCCGAGTAGATTTGCACTAGGTCTCTAAAGTCAAATAAATACATTAAAAAGTATAATAATGGCTTTATATAACAGCTAAAAAAATGTTTACAGTCTGTATGTACAGCATAAAACTAATTTGTGTGTCCAGACAGTCAAAGAACTGTAAATAACAACAATTAGATATAAAAACCCTATCATCAAAACTAAAGGACTAATTATTTATTTTCAGCATGTGCTTTTTCAGTTTTCAGGATGAGCTCAAGTAGAGTTTACAATAAATAAAAATACTTTATATCTATTGTTTAGTGATGAGTTGAACAACAATAGATTATTCCATGCCTACCCCTTTACCATTCAACAATAGTATACATGTACCAGTTTTCAGTCTTGATGCTATTCTCAAATCAACAATAAGTTGTTATTTACTTAATGAAAGTTACCTGTGTTGTGTGATTTCTCTTTAAATATTTTTACATTAAAAAAATCCTATGTAGGTCTAGAGAAAAAAAAAAAGGTTTTTGTAAAGTAAATTTAAAAAAGCCAGATTTCAATATAAAAAAAAAATGTGCTTTTCAACTTCATTTTCCTTGTTGTCAGCAACACATTTCTAAATCATTATATATTCATTTCTTGTTTCAGAAAGAAAAAACGCTGCATGTTTTAGGAAATAGAAGAGATATATTTTTTAAATGTCAAATGAACTTCCAGTGTGAAATATTTTTTTTAATGTATATTTAACAGCAATACAAGTATAATGCAATAGTTTACAAAGACTCAAACGTGTGTTCTAAAAATATTGCCTTGGTACTTACCAACACTGATCAGGTTACTTAAGGCCTTTAGGGCCAACAAAACTGTGTTGGAATTCTGGGCAAATTCACTGATGGTATGAAGTAAAGTTGGCACAGCTCCAGAGTTTGTTGCTCGTATCTTGTTCTCCCTGAATATATGAAACAGATTAACTTTTGCTGTTATGTGTGTTCATAATATGAAAATTAGTCATAATAAAAAAAATACAATTTTAGAACTAAATCTGAAAAAACTAAATTATCTTACATGATTTTTTTATGCTTTTTAAAATACTAATTTAAGAATTTCTTCCTTTTTTTTATTATTGTATTAGTCATTCCACTGTTTTATATTTTCCCTTTAAATCAAGTATATTTAACTCAAGTATAATTAGTGCAAAAATTATTTTTTTTATAGTTCGGACTGAATGAATTTATTTATGTCAACTATGAAGGAAAATAAACAAAATCCAATCTATTTATATGATTTGGAATTAGAATAAATTTGGACATGAAGGCATCCCTGTACATATAAATGAGAATTGGTAGAATTTGACAATCAGAAGAATTGTTTCCCGATTTGTGTAAGTTAAAAAATGGGATCACTCTGATCATTTGAATACTTCATAGCAGGAATTCCCCCAAAAAAATATAGACCAATATAAAAAAAAATTAACCAAACCACACCTGCACTGTATGAATAGTACACAAACATAAACTTCATTCCTTAAGAAATTTGAAGTGAGCAGACAGACTTACATACCTGCTCTCAGCTGTCAGATTCATTAGAGACAGGCATCCCACTTCTTGAATATCACTGGATCTGTCAAACATCAGCATGGCTGCAATAATGGACTTTGAGGCTCCATCATCCTCCACCAAATTTCTTATATCATCTGAAATGTGAAAAATTAATTATAAAATTAAAGAAAAATTTGAATGCCAAAGATTTACAGAATAAAATTAAAAAAAAAAGTTTTAAACTAACAATTTGTAAAAAAGAAATGAAAATGTATTAAAAATGTAAGACCTTGTGCCGACATGATGCCAATGATGTCACAACCATGACTTTGTATTAAGATGTTTTCAGAAAACGATTCCATTATTTTTACAACAGCACTTATGTAATGATTCTGTGCTAGCATTTTTAGCATCAGACCTGATAAATGAATAATTAATCAATGTTGTTTATATTATTCTAAAAAAAATGGATAAGAAATGTTAAGGTAACCCTATTTTGTGTAAATAACCTTGAAAAATCAAAGAACGATAAAGTGTTCAATTTTAACAAAAAATGTTATATTGACAAACCATTTCCTGAAGTGATTTGGCTACTTGTAACCATTATAACTTCAGCCAGCTCCATATTAATTGGGAACTGTTTGAAAACTTTCATTAAATGGGAAGCAACTGCTGAGGTGCTGACATGCTTCACAGTGGATTCTGTTCAGAACAAATGTAATATAACCATCTCATACTTGAATATTACTAACTATTTTAGTTATCATAATAAATATTGGAAAAATATATTTCTTTCATAAATAATATGATGATTAGGTTTGAGAGACTATATTTTCCCTGAATACGTAAACACATCAGAGTCAAGAGATACATGTACATGTATTAAGTTCCCAGAAAATAACTGCCTATGTTTACAAACAATATGACTCTTGAATTTAATTGTCTATTTAATTATAAAATTAATAAAAAAAAAACTATATAAGCAAATAAATAATACACTTAAATATAAACTTAATATACAATAAGTAGGTAATTATTGCAAAAATGCAGTACCAAAGGAGCTGATATTGTATAAAATCCTTATGCCATATTCTTGAATAGATTCATTATCCAAATGTTCTGAGATGATTTTCATAACAGTCTCAACACAGTTCAGTATTATAATATCTTTACTAGCATATTCTGTTGAGTAAACATATACATATATATATATATATATTACAGTTGAATTATATACCTTAACATTCTGGCATTAAAAATTAACATTATCTATAGCAGGCATATCCAAATGATAGCCAAGATGCAGCCCTATCATGTGTGGCCCAAACAATAAATACATAAAATCTGGCCATGAGTTTTTTTTTTAGTTCCTTTGATATATTTTTTTTATTTTTATAACACCCTAAACTTTCTAGCTTTTAAACAATGGTTTACATACTTGAGCATGAGGCATTATCCACTTTTTTTCTAGCTCTAAATACCTAATAATCAGCAAAAATGTTTTTCTTAAACATATCTTAGCTTTATTCAATGGAAATATGTGTGTGGAAAGGAGATGGGGTTGGTAGTCTAATGTTCAGACTATTTTAACTAAGCAGATGATAGATGATGAGCCATTATGTTCATTAGATGTTCTAATTAGCTCAGCAGTCCTAATTATTTGTTTACTTTGCATACAACCTTACTTCTGTTTAAAATTTCATTTTATCTCGTTAATCGCAATGTATTTTATCACCTTCAATACATGAACATGGCTTTTCCTCTAAACCCATTTGTCTGCCAGGTTGCTGCTTTCTAAGTACAGATGTATATGTGGTTAAAATGTCATCAAATAGAATTTATTAAATGACTTAAATTTAATTTTTTGTTGCGTGCAACCCTCATAGGGCACACTCGAGTTTGAAATACCTGACCTACAGAACATATGAAAAAAACGACCAATTAAGTATTCAAATTTTAAAAAGTGTTTTGAAAAACTAGTTTTACCTGTTGTTGTCAGACAAGCAAGAGCCCATAGGCAGCTTTCAAAGAGGAAAACATTGGCAGTTTTTGATTTCAGTAATTTCACAACAGCTAGTGTAACACCAGACTTTGAAATGTCCAGACACAGTTTATCTGTTATATATACAAAAATTAATTATTAAGAAATTTTCCCTATACATGTACACAGGACTTATTTCAAAGCAATATGTAAACTTTTTATTTCAGGTCTACATTTTTTTTATTTTTTTATTTAAGTGAGTGCTCACGGCTGACATCTTTAGTCTAGGATAATAAAAGAATTGTGTTACATATATATTTTTTTTTCTTCAAAATAATTTTTGATTCAGTCCAAAAAAAGTGTATAAATCAAATCAAAAGATTCCATTTAACTTTTTTGATGTAAAAAAACATAAAAAAAAGATAATAAAAGAAACTTTATTTTTTATTTAAGCAAACACTATCTATACTAACTTACCAAATACAGCAAAACATCCCAAAGTTCTACAAACATTTTCCATAACAGTGTTGTCATCAGGAAACTTTTCAAATAGACTAACAATTGTCTGCACAACACCTAATGACATCAGGTGATGAGCTATTTTCTCTGTTATGAAAAAATTAGAATTATATTGACACCAAAGTTGATATCTAAGTAGAAATCTAAAAGTAAAATTAAAAAAAAAAAATCATTGACACATTACAATCTGAAAAAAGTCTACCAGTAATTACTAATTTAATTGAAAAAGAATAATGACTACAGAGAATAAAATGCATGTTGTGAAGTTCCAATGATTTGACCAAAAAAAGTCTATTACTAGCATTCCTCTCTAGGGATGTAAGCAGGGGCGCCAAGAGCCAACAAGAGCCCCAGGGCAGGACATCATTGTGGACCTCTTAATAAACAATGAGTCGTGAAAAAACTGACATGGTCTGGGCGGCCAGGCCCCCTTGCAAATGCGGGCCGCCTGGCAATGACCCCCCCTGATCCCCCCCTCTCGGTGTGCCTGGATGTAAGAACCAGTTAATAACAAAAAAGAAATAATGTTAGCAAAATATAAAGCTATAAAATTATCTTTTATAGGAATCAATTAAGACCTTTGAAGGAATTGATTTTTACAACATATACTTCTTAAATACTTGTGTGCATTTTGAAGGTTTTTTAAAGTCTCAGCCTGGATTTGTGTGATTTAAAAAAGTGGAGAACTGATCCCTAATTTTTCAAGAAAGTTAAGTCCTTTATAATATGATTTTTTTTTAGAACAGCACAATGTAAATATGCAAGATAAAATGTATAACAAAATAATTGTGATGAATTATTGAATGTTTATGATTGGAATATTTAATTATTCCATTAATGAATGATTACAAGAAGGTAAAAAAAAATATGATGTTTCTCACCTGACACTAACAAGTTACCCAGGATAAAGCAGCCGTCACTCAATATCTCAGTATCAGACGAGTGTTTAGACATGGCAAGAAGAATCTCTGAATTAAGTTCATTGGCTGCTAAAGTTTTTGCCAGATTCACTGTGAGAATAATATAAACATTACATTGAAATATAAAACAAATATTTATAAATTATCCAGGAATTTATTTCCCTTTATGTTGAACTCATTTTATTTTTGTAAAATTAAAAATTAAAGATAATATAAGTAAAATATATTTTTTTTTTCTAACAGCAATTGTGACATTACCAGAAGATGAAATATATTTTGTAGTGTTCAGAACAAGTTTCACTATAGTTGGTGACTCCAAATGATTGCGCAAAGTATTCTGAATGATGCTGACTCCATTGTGAGTTACAATGTGTGTGCAGTTTGCTTCTAAAGATCCAAACAGGCATATTAATGTAATGTATGAAAATATAATTACAAGCATTGTAGCATAAATAAAATAAATAGAGAGCTATGTTTGTTATGCCTAATATAAACAAACGAAACATTTACATATATGCTATTGGTACATTTTTATATCACCTGAAAATGAAGCAATGTTCAGCAGAGAGGTAAAGATATTTAATTGCAAGTCTGTTTCATTGGGGTAATTTTTCAATGCAGTCATCAAGCAAGAAATGGCATCTGGCTTTACAAGTACAAATTTCATTGACTCTGGTAAATAAAAATAAATAAGTTGAAAATTAAAAGGTAATACATGTACATGTATAAATTAATTGAGAAACTTAAGAAAAAAAGGAAGAAAAGGTGTGAAAAAAAAAACTAAATAAAAAGACATGACTGAGCAATAACAGGATAAACAAGTAAAATAGGAAAAAATCACTTATCATGACTACCCTATGACCAATGCATGTGTCCTTACAAAAATGCCAAATAAAAAAATGAGTCACATAATTATTTCCCCTTAATGAGAAACTGCTTTAATTATCTCTAGTTAAAAGTTACTGAGGAATGTGGCATAATTTAGGAGACTTGCTTTCATTAGAATCTTTCTTTTAAGTCTCAATTCTTCCTTTGTGTTTGTATGTGTTTTTGAAAATCTACAAATATATCATTAATATGTGTAATAATGGCTTTTATAAAAACTAGAGTGAAAGAATTAACCACAAATTCTAGGCCCTGTATGTTTGGTTATAACATGACAAGAACTTTTTATTAAAAATATCCTTTGACTAGCTGTATGTTGCAAAACCTTTGCATAGAGATATATTCCCTTAGGTTTGATCAGTAGGCTAGGTTATTTTCATTTAAAATATTTAAAGACATCTGTTCAGTCAAATGTAAACAATAGTTTCAATTAAACCATGGAGTATCTTCGTTAGAGACTAAAGATGTCATTATTTTGAATTATTTAAAAATATTGCGTGTGAAAGTTAATGAAGAGATATATAACAAAAAAATAGTTTATCAGCAAAATTGGGGCTGACAGCAAGTTAAATCAAATGTTTGTGTGAAAAAAATTAGCGGCTGAGTGGTTTAATGTGTTTTTTTTTTTTCAGGATCTGTAAATTGTACGAATATTTATAACTGTTTTAAATTTTTCTGTGTAGTGGCTTTTTCAAAGATTGGATTATTATTAATTTAAATACAATTTTTTCCATTGTTCATTACTTTTGTTGTGATCTATTTGTTACTATATTTACCTGTTGTGCAGACTGTCTGGTAAAGAAGCTGGGATAAACCGAAGTAAATTTTACTTAAATGAAATTTTAAAATTTTCCCCAGCTCTTCAACCAGCAAACAACATTCTCAGACAAGTGAAAAAATATATTTAAAAAAAAGTAGGGTAGTGAAATATGATTAATGAAAGTTAATTGATGCCAATTTTTGCCACTTTTTCCTGCTTACCATCTCCAGCTAAAGTTCCTATGATCTGAGCACATGAGAATTGCTTGTGGTAATTTCCTGGGTTTTTCTTCATCTCTTCTACACAGCCACTTACAGATAGTTTTCTCGGTAGTGAGCTATTTGCTGCAAAAGAAATGCAGTGAAATGCATTTTAATGTGTTCATTTATTCTAAAAGTCATAAGTTTAAAAACAAATCAGACAACAAACATTTTAGAGTTTCGTATCACTTGCTTGTAAAACGGTTGGGGTTAAAAAAAGATGAATAAAAACGTTCATTTTAAAATGGTTTTATTAAACTGTTAGTTACTTATGGGGGAAAACTAGAAATACCCTGCTATTACTGAAGAGTTTTTGGGCTTGAGCGAAATTTTGGTAAAAAAAAAAATAAAACAGGTGGCGTTACAAAAACACCTATGTGGGAAGGATGGTCGTGTGGTAAAGCGTTTGCCTGTCGACCTGAGTGTCCGTGGTAAGGACCAATGGATATTTCAGGTCATGGTTTACGTCTCCACTGTGTCCCCCATAGGGCCTCCAATGTCACTGCACTATCAGCTATGGTGGAGATGAAAGAAGGGCACCATAAAAACCGCTCACATTAGTGGTTTTTAAGATCTAAGAGATTTCATCTTATCTTTACAGGGACTTCACACACAAAAATGCCTATAACTTAAAAAAACTTAAAAATTTTGAAATGTAGCTTTTATTTATTGTATAACTATTCATTAAATGCACTATAAAATGTAATTATCTATACATCTTTTTGTTAGATATTGTATGATCTTTCTAATGATATCTATTTTATATATGTTTTCTTTGTAAGCAAAAAAAAAAAAATTATTGCATACACACTTGGTGCATTTCTCAGCATCTATGATCTACTAAGCCTCAGAAAAATTTCACTAAATAACAACTCAAATATTTTTAAATCTTTAAGAATTTTTTTTTATTCATATACAAGAAGAATATTTTTATCCATTCTTGTTCAAGGTAATAAACAAATTTTTTAAAACTGAACAAAAAAAAATAAAAAAAGTTGTTGAAATTTTTAAAAAGTAACCATTTTTGTTAAGAAAAATGGTCGAAAGGGCTGTATTGGTTAAGTTTTTCTGTGATGTAATAAATCATCATATACAGTTATAAATAGCATACTTTATATATCAAAATACTTGAAATTAAATAAACTTTCCAATTATGTAATTTTATAACACATTGGCTTATAAATAAGAAATGTAAACCTTATGAATCTTATGCATTTCAAAATTATGTAACCCCTTTAAGTAAAAATTATCTGGAATAAAATTAACAAATGAACATGCTATGAAAACATTATGGACTAGGAAGAGAAAACAATGTTACTTTAAAAAAAAATAACTACTCACAAAATCCGCCTAGCTCATCAAAACCATACTCCATGAATCAAATCACTTAACACATAGGAAAGAAACATTGCACTAAAAGAATGAAAACACACCTTCAATAAATATATATGATAAAGACACCTCCATAGAACAATTGAAAAATATACCTCTTTTGAGCTATGGTAAAAATATCTCTTTTGAGTAATTGAAAAATACACCTCCATTGAATAATTGGAAAAAAACTGCTCCAAGAATACACATTACAACAGCGGATACTGAATGGTCGGGAGGCTGGTAAATTTAACTTAGAAAACCCAAACAAATAAATAGCAGGCTATCAGAAGATCTTGGGCCTCCACTTCCTGGATCTACGCTCAAAAGCATCATACTGGATCAGTCAGGTACTTTCATGTACTTCTGGTAGTCACAGATTATCAAAGAGACAATGACATTCATCTGTTCTGTATGTCCAGTATGCATCTTTACAGTCCCCTTAGCCAGGGAGGAATAAAAGCTAGACAAAACCATGAGTGGCTTGGTATCAACCCTGACACAACAAACCAACTCATTGTTCTGAGGTACCATACTGGCGTGTTTCTGCAACCTGGCATTTATAGGCAATAGTGCTTGGGTTAAGCCCTTATGATTCAGCCGCACTGTACCAGCAGCTAGAATGCCAAAATGATAAGAGCTCATCAAAAAGAGCTGGACCAGAAAAGAAATTCTGCATGTAGACCTGAAGGTTTTTATATCTGAATGGCATGGTCAGATCAAGGACAACTCTATATGCAAGACCTTTGACTTTGCTGCTGGCTTCATCTTTCCCAGTATGAATCTGAAACTGTTGTAGGTATCCAGTGGTGCTCTCAGAAAGAGCCCACATCTTGCTACCCCACTTTACTGGTTTAACAGGCAGATACCAGCAAAAGCCCAACTTCACCTTGAAACCTATCATGGACTTGTCAAAAGTCACTGCTCCAAGAGGCTTGTAAATGTCAAAAAACTTCCAATTAAGGGTATCAATACATCACCTGACTTTGGTGAAACAATCAGCAAAGTGTATCTGCTGTTGTCCGCAAAAATGGAAATAGAGCCAAAGGTGGAAAATTTGATCCCTAGACATCACTTGGCCAAAATTAAATTTGTCTGTAGTAATGGGACGGTCCTTCTCCAATAGTCTGCCATCTGAGATAGATTCAAGGCTCCCATAGCAAATATTGAGCCAATGAAACTTTTCATCTAGTGTCACTGTGTCACATCCTGCCACCTAAAACATATAAATACTATATATATTATATATATCAAAAGTGCTTAAAAAAATAAAGATAAAGAAATGTCAATCAAATACTAATAAAATAATGATCATTCATATACTAGCAAAAAAAATTATCTTTCACATACTTCACAGCTAAATTACTCTTGGTATATGTGTTTGTTTCATCCACAAGGTGGGTCCAAAAGACCAAGTCCAAAAACAGGCAAAAAAAAATCAATAGGTCTCCATCCTGCTGCGTTAAAGTCAAGACAACCTCCATTCACTAAAAATAAATCCAAAGATATAGAATTTAATTTATAAAGCATGCAAGAAATGCAATAATAGAGGTTTAGCCTTTAAGTAGTACACATATTTCATCAAGGAATTCAACATTTTAGTATTGTATGCAATCTTATATCTAATGAAACATTTCAAATGACAATTGTAACTAAGTTATTATTCTATATTACAATCTTTCAAATAAATGACTAATTTGTTAGGCTGCGGTATAAACTATAAAAAATAATTGATGACCATTGATTATAAGTTTTCAAATAAATTACATAGCAAAAATATAAAAAACTCACGTTTGTAAGTAAATTCCCTAGTGGTAGAAAATGTATCCCTGTGTGTAGTCCAATCATCTTGAAAGAAAGCTTCATCCCCTGCATCATCATCTGTCGCAAAAAAGTTTCTTGCCCACTTACCTAAAGAATCATCATCACTCACATAAAGATAGTTAAGTGTCCTTATTGTCAATACCGCCATCACCAGTAAATGTCACTGCCATCACTCATTTCGTAGCCATCACCATCGATAAAAGATTCTTCTTCAAGGAAAAATTCCAAAGCCATTGTTTTAAAAGTTTTTACAAAATACTGATGTGAACGTTTTAAAAAACGAGCATGATATGGGTTCATTCGAAGATTTAAGAAAGCCATGTCTCTTGATTTGTAAAACTCGTTGAGTCCCCCACCCTATGTTTAAAAAAAAATGCATCGATTTATCAAAATTAAAATGACTGAAAACATTTGACATGACAAAATCATCATGTTTACTGTGGTTATATATTGTTCATGACCTATTACCTATTAATATTATGATCAGTCGATTGAATTCAAAACTTATCATAGTGTGGCCTTCCATATAATTACAATAGGTAGGGTCTAACTGTAGCAGCAGCAATATTAATACTCTATTCATAGAGTGATGCTCTAGTAGAGTGGTCCACAATGAGTGGTTCGCGACCCACTGGTGGGTATCAGGCGAATTGTATGTGCTCATGTATACAATTTTAATTTCTAATTAAAGGATCCAGAATCTATCTGCATAATTACAATTATGTACATAGTTATCTCTCACCATGCTACAAAATGACAGGTTTGCTACATGAAGATAAAAAGGGAAAAATCTATGTATATAACAAATAGCTCTATTATGCTTTATTTTATCGTAGCTTTTCATCACAAGTGGGGCACGAAAAAAAACAACACTCTGTAATGGTTGGTTGCCTTTGTGTGATGACAGATTTACATTAAATACGTGTGTGGATGTAGCGCACATTTAACATTGCTCTCCTGTGTGCACCATATCTAGAGACTTTTTTTTTAAAAAGACACTTTGTGATTCTTAAGACTTTGGTGCAAGTCGGTTAAGAACTGGAGAGGGGGGCGGGGTCCGCCAAACACTTTCAAATCGGGCCCACACACATCATAGGGCCGTCACTAGATCCAGCGTCGGCTAAAGGAAAGGGCCCTTTCGGAGGTTTCATTTTGCCTTAACGTAAAACATCACAGGGCCTCGGAGGGGGGAAGGGCACCGATTGTCAAAGATTAGTTGGAAAACAACATTTGCGTTTTATTTAGTTAACGCCTTACAAATTACATTAAACTCAATGAATCTTTGTCTTCGGAACCCCTTCCCCAGCCTTTTCCAAAAAAAAAAACAACGGACCTGCTTCACTGCTTACTTGTTATCCCAGTGGACTTTAGTTTATCAAACGAGCAGGTGTCGGTTATTTTGCCAACTCCATGCAGTATTATTCCTGGGTACAATCTGGCAATAGAACTGTGAATGACGTCAATATTTGTAAACGTCATGGGACTCTCCTTTTAAAAAAAAAATAACAGAAAAAAACTATACAAAAATTAATTCGTGAATTTAGAGGTCCACGAAAATAAACTTGTGAATTTATTGGTCAATGGAAATTAAACACATACAATTATTGGTTCGCGGGAATAAAGCTAACGCACGAAGTGGTCCGTGGGGTCAGAAAGGTCGCCGACAGCACACTTACCCCTCTTGTTCTAAAATTAGATGCAAAAAAAAATAATTAAAAAAACACAGAACTTGCCCGTCCAGCGGTGCAGACTGGGATGGTCAGATTTATTTCGTGGACAAGTGAATCTCGTTTGAGTTCATCTGGGACGGAAGCCAAAAGTTGTTCCTTTATAGACGATTCAGAAGATTCTGTCTCTAGAACATCTATTTTATTGGTGTAGTTATGAAGATAGACTTGAGCTTTGTTAGCTTGAACTTGATCGATCGGCCTATGAAAAAAAGTCAATATATAAATAAATAAATGATAGATAAATAAATTGATGAACGATGTTTGGAACGTAAAGAAATGTGTTGACAGATGGATGATACATAGTTTCTTTTGGTAGGGTCAGTCCACCCCTGGCAGCAATCACTTTGACGCACCCAAGGACAGTAGGCCTACATGCCGTACTTTATTACTTTTCGGACCGACCCTGGTGGCAGGCCCGTAGCCAGGTCAAAGTAAGCAGGGGGGCACCAATACCCAGCAAGGGGGTACTTTCTTGTGCCCCTCTTGGCTACGGGACTGCCTGGTGCCACTAACGTTAGTTATGTCGCTGCAGTGCCCCATCGGTAGCGTAGGAAGGGAACTGCGAGCTGTGGGTTCTCACAGGGCGCCGGCCCAGGACCTTAGCCAGACGGGGGCAAGGGGGGGGGTGAGCCCCTCCGTTCATGACCTGAGCCCTCCGTGCATGATTTGAGATTTTTGACAAAATTTTAATAATAACGGTTATAAAACATCAATCATTGTGTTCAATAAATCAATAATAATAAAAACTTATTATAGTTTATCTAATTTCCGGCCATAAAAGATTCAATTTTTATTGAAGTTCACTTTTGGGTATTTTGGGCAGCATTGGCATTAGGGGCTTCAACAGCGATGTGTGAGAACAGTTTCTCAACCCTCACACGAATGCTCACCCCATATCGCAGATCAATGTTACAAAAGCGTTTAAACAATCTTGTCCTGCTTGCATTTGAAAACGTTTTTATCAGGACAATATGAATGCTGAAGCATCTTTAGATAAATTCAATGCTAAACCACGACGTTTGCAGATTTGAAACGTATAATAATATAAGTTTGCAACCTTGTAATAGTTTTATATATTGATATCTTCTGAAGACAACTATGAACTTAAATAAGTTAATAAAATATCATTGACTTCTGATCTCATTTAATACATATGTATAATAAAACAATAAAGTACAACGTGCGTGATTTCTGAGTGCTGTTATTTAATTTGCAAATTTACTTTTTAGCAGAATTAATTTTATTTTAAATTGAATAATTGCGACTGGTCAATTTGTTGTTGATAGATCTGTTCTTTGCTTACAATATTTATAACACATATCACACAAATAGCTAAGCTATATTCGTGCATATGTGTCGTTCTTCCCGGGTTGTACGTTTAATCAACAGTATAATAATATAAATCAGGTATCTATTATGTATTAATTGTGTTGCAGAACAAATGGTCAATATATTTATAACAGGAATCAGAAATTGCTCAGGTTCAATAACTTTTTATTATTAAAACTCTTTACTATTTAAATTATTTTTAACAAACCTGCAACATGCCATACATTATTGAAACGAAGTTAAAATTATATATTTCTAATTAATAGCTAAACAATCGGTACTAAAATGCACCACTCCAGAACTGCATTTCTTGGGTGGGGACTCACTGAGAAACCCCTAAACCCCTTCTCTCCGTTTGCAAGCGTTCGGTGCTTCGTGCCTCCATCTTCGCCCCCCCCCCGAACATTACTTCCCCCCCCCCGAAAATTTCTTCAGCCCCCCCCCCCAATCCAATAATCCTGGCTACGGGCCTGCGCCGGCCTAGGAAATGGCGCCGAAAGAGTGTGATTAAATGTTTGTCCACTTTTCAAATTGGGACGAGGGCGGTAAAAAAAGATGTAAAAAACATTGTCATGGATATGGTAATTTCTCAACATGGAGTTGTATATAATAATCCCGGGGTCTACTTATGTGTATGTATTAAGACCCACTTAATGCGTGAGCAAAAACACATCGTACATTCTACCTTTGTATTTTTGTATTGTCTGGGTCCGTAATCAGAACCGGTTTAAATGCGATTGAATCAACAGCTCTTAATTGGGCTCCCGCGCAAGGGTAATTCTCTCTCTCTCTCTCTCTCTCTCCCCCCCCCTCCCCCACGCCCAAGCCGAAAAATGCTATAGTGGTTACAATATTGCCCCTTGCTGGTGTCAAAGTTAGTGCCGACCGGGGCAAACCGCCCCTCCCACAGCCCCACCCACATCCCCACGCAAGTTAGTCAAATGATTGGTCCAATAACTAGTGAACATGACAAAACTGAAGAAAATAAATCAACTTACCGTAGGCAACAATTTCCCATGTTGTTTATTGTTCCTTCGTTTGTTTGTTTTATAAATTATAACAATTGGTCGAATTTGAATGTTGTTATTGTTATTGTTTTGTTGTTGTTGTGTTATTGTTTTTTTTAACATCAACTTTTTACTGTTAAAAAAATACTTTTAGAAATTGATTTAAGTCTATAGTGAAGAAGTTTGATTTGACTGTGTCGTTTAACTGACCTAACCAAAATACACGTTCTCTGTGCGCTATTCACGTTGACACGCGTAGATTTAAACTTGGATGGTAATAAAATATTTGTATATTTGTCATTAAATAACAAATTGACAACCGACTTATTAGGCCTACTATAGGTAAAATCCAACGCGAGTCAACTAATATGTACCACTTCAATTATATAACATCTAAAAGGAACATATTTCATGGAGAACAGCCAAAGTAAAACTCCAAAAACTTTCCCGACGCGAATAAATATAACTTATCTACATATGCAATGAGTATACTATATATATATATATATATATATATATATATATATATATATATATATATATACGAAATGTCGTTTAACTAATGCACTTATGAATAAATATGACATATATTCGTAAAAATAAACAAGTTTTAAATGTGTCAAGTTTGTAATACTTTGAAAACGGGTTTCCCTTTTCATGTATTGTTACCATAGAATATGTTCCACAGAAAGTTACTGCAGCGAAACTACGTGCATTGCATCGCATGATTTCGGTGATATATTTTCAAAGCTTGACTGATTCAATTTAGTGACAAGGTTGACGTGGGTCAGCGCTTGTATTGAGACGATACCAATTTATACCGATACCGTTACATTTTCCAACACTTCTCGACGAATACGGTGCGATTTCGATACATTGAACTAACTGACATTAAGGAGATATCGTAAACTTTGTAGAAACTCAAAAAATGTACAGTCTTTGCTGTCAAAGGAATAATTTACATCAAATGTAATATTTAGCCATTACTGGGGAGTGATAGGTGAAATCATAAGTATTTAGGGACCTTTCCAATTTTATATGTCATTATACAAATATGCCACCCCTCATCTTCATTGTAATAATATATTTAAAAAGTTCTACATTTATAATATAAGATAAAATACAGCAGATAATATAACATTAAATATGTAGGCTAATACAACATATAATATAACTCATAAATAATGTAGCAAATGATATAACATGTAATTTAACATATGATAAACATATAATATAACATAATTAATATAACATAACCTATTAAATTATTTATCAGACCTTAAGGGTTTTCATAGGACATAGATATATCAACGCTAAATTCATGCAAGAATACTGTGTGAGATTTGAAAGGAATTAATTTCACCCTTGACACATTTTGTCATTTTGTTAGCAAAATTATGCCCCAATGGGCGCAGGTCAGAGATGAAAAGGTTGTGCACTTCTGGCTTAGAGTAATCCCTGATCCCTAATCCCAGATAAATATTTCGGTTGCCTTCCCATACTTGCGGCCACGAGAAGTGATAGTTTTAGACTAGCGGTTCTCAGGCTTTTTCGTGACTGTATAACAAAGGGTGCCAATCTGTGTCCGCTGGTACCCCACACATGTAAGTTCGAGAACATTTGTACTTCCTTAAATACATAATCGTCCAACGTATGCGTGTGTCTCCCTCGCAGGTAGTTTTCATATCGTGCGGTGTATGCGTTGTAACCGTGTGTCTCCCTAGCAGGTAGATTTAATATCGTATTGTGTTCATGGCAATAAAAACCAAATGTTATCTTCTATCACAGTACTTCATACATTTCTTTGTTATTTCTGTTCATATCGTATTCGGTTCATGGCAATAAAGCCCACATGTTCTTCTTTTCTACTGTAGTATTTCGTATATTTCTTTGTTATCCCTTCTGTCGGATTTCGTTCAGTCAGCTTCAGCAGGCTTTTTTTTCCCACTAGTACATGTATTTTTCATAATGTGCTAGCCTTTCAAAAGCGATACTTGGACAATTGGTTTTGGCGATGATCCAACGCAGCAAACTGGCGACCTTCTATTAAACTCTTAATTGTTTTAAACGAAAATTGTATGTCGCTGTGTGCCACTTTCTCGTACCCGTTACCCCAAAGTACCACAGGTTGAGAACCGTGACTGTAGGCCACACAGAATGTGATTTATATTCTGTGGTATGCGGCGTATGCTACATTAACAAATAACAACTAGGACCATGTTTATCGGCGGAATGTGTTCAGCGAAGTGTTTGCCATGCGCAGTGACATGACAATGACGTTCATGTGTAATACGTCAAAGATCTTTATTTTATTTTTTTGACATGCACTCTATATCCTAGACCACCATTAAAAAAAAAACGAATGTAATTTCAACGATGTGAATTTTTTGACATGAATGTATTACCATAGACCACCCGTGGCAGTGTTACTGAAGTAAGCTTCGTTCGAACAGGAGTTGCAAGAATTGAGTTCTGGGATCTGCTCAGGATGTAATTTTCTACACTTTATCAAAATAGGCGTAACTACCGTTAGGGTATGAGCCAGACAGAGGCGTAGCGAGGGGGTGGGCAAGTGGGGCATCATGCCCCAGGGGCTACTCACAAAGGGTTTCCAAATGGTATATTTTACATATAATAGGCCTATTATATGGTTTTCGAATGGGGGTGGGGGCGCTAAAAAGGTATTGTGTCCCGGGCGCGAGTTAATCTCGCTACGGCACTGGCACCAGAGGCGGACTCTTAAAAACTCACCACATTCAAGGGTCAAATAGCATTTAAGGGGTAAAAAATGCCGTCCCTTGCTGGTGGCAAGTATTGCCCGGAGCGCACCGCCGTCACCCCCTCCGTCTTCCCCTAGTTACGCCACTGCGTTAACGGGTGTGTAATACAATGTGGGGTCAAAGTTCAAATAAGTCACACCGTGATACAACACGGATTGTATATGTAATATTTGTGATGTGAGGGTGGGGCGTGTGTTATCTCCGATAATAAGATACATCTTGGGGAGGGGGGGATGACTGTGACAATATTTCTGAAAGACTGCGATGGGGGTTAGGGAAATCTGGATGCCCTCATGTTTACTAGAGGCGGACATGAAATTATGGATTGCACTGGGTGGCAAGGCATCACAGCAGGCCCGTAGCCAGGTCAAAGTCAGCAGGGGGCACCAATACCCAGCAAGGGGGCACCTTTACTTTTTCTTTATTTTTTCCTCTTTTCTTCTTTTTCAGCGGGGGGGGGGCACTCCACACCTAGCGGGGGGGGCACGGCCCTCCAAGTGTCCCCCCTTGGCTACGGGGCTGCATCACAGAGACAAGTTTACAGTACATGTACTGTATATTTAGTGAACCAGTATAAAAGCCTGAAAAAAATGGTCAGGTGTTAAATCCGTATGGTACTTAATTTAAAGCAAAATAAATAACTTGAGCTGTTTTCTTTTTAGAACTTTATTTTAGTTTAAAAAAAAAGACAAAACTACAACAACAACAAAACACTTTATGCTGGGCTGCTGCCAGCTTACTTTGGGCCCCTGACTGCTTCGACCAACTGGGGGCCCTCTGATCACACGCTCCCACCAAATGCTCTCAATTTTTTTTAGTAGATGCACAATGCCCGGATGTCAGGGGTGCACCCCCTCTCTCGCGGTCTATACAATTTTTGAGCGTACGCGTATCTTTGTTGTGGGTGAATGTGGGTAGCTGACCAGTGGCTAGTCTCACTTTGACTCTGAGCGTGAAGGGATGGTCATGTTGGCAAAGTGAAGGGACGGGCCGACGACAAAGTGAACACAGGTAATATTGTGGGCAGTGTGAAACCATTACCTTTCTTGTGGACAGGAAAATTAGTGGTGCGTGCCTAGGGCCAGTGTCGTTCTTTTAGACAGTCGTCGCCCGCCCTTACATCCGCATCTGGGGAATCACCCAAAGTTTGACACTTGCTGACAAAGGGGGAGGATCAGTGGTGCATTTTGGAGGGGAACGCGGTGGAACGACTTTCCCATACCTTTTTTCAAAACCGGAACATGTTCCTCCAGTACTTGTTCATGTACCGACATCTCCCACTTTTTTTTTTTGCTCCCACTCTGAGTTCCTTTACTTCTTATTTTACCAAAACATCACTGGGGAGGAGGATTTCTAAAAAAGTGATTAAATTTGTAATTCATGGACGAGCCCTATATATTTGAGCAGTGGCGTCACTATGGTTAGTGTCATCCGGTGCGGGAAATTCATGGTGTCACCCCCTTCCCCCCCCTCCTCCCAAAAAAAAAAATACTTCCACCATAAACAACGGAACATATTTTCAATTTTCCTGCACTAGACCATAGTTCGTCGCCTATAACAGTAATGTTTGTGAGATACGTCATCCAACTAGTCCACAGATTGATGAGTTTTAACGACATAAGGTAAAAAGCAAATTACAAAATATAATTTAAAGTAAACACATTCAAGAACTGCAACAACCAGCAAAGCAAAGTCAAATTATTTTTATTTTAACAATAAACTTTATTTTCGATTTTCCTTTACTGGACTTCATTCTTCGGATAGATGTCGCACATCTCCTTTAGCTTTGGCATCTCGCCTTGTCACAGCGCTGAAAGGTCCATCCACGTTCTGAAAAGAATAATTCCTCATTGATAATTTCAACCCAAAAATGAACTGGAACTGGTACATTCCAGAATAATCATCTGATAAAATATTCCAATGTTTCTCATTAAATTTACTCATTATCGCATTGGTTTCAATCATTTTCAGCTTCCAATTCAGTATCAATTTTGTCCAAAAGCATTCCATGTATGTATGAGTCAATCTCTCCCATTTCAGTAGAATGCATGCCACTAGCATAGGAGGAATCAGATACAGTTTCAAGTGTAGGGGTAATGAGCAACGCCTTTTGATGAGCCCTGGTCATCATTAGATCATTGACATATCGAACTATGGATTCAAGTTAGCAAAGTATAAAAATTCTTTTTTTTTTTCATTATTCTGGAATGTACAATATTATATTATTTATAAATGAGAATAACACAATATAATTGAAAATCAAGTAACTGCACTGTCTGAATTATGCTAGGAGAAGCTTTATTGCGTACTTTATGCTGGATTTATCAGGATACTAAAAGCGATAAAAACGATAGTATTACTGACTGTATTTCAGAGTGCTATATACATGTATTACTTTCATTAAACTGAGTTTGTATACGTCTTCAATTTCTTGAAACCACGTGATTACGCGCGTCATTTATTTAGCTCGTCAACAAATAACTCCAGACTGACCCGAGCAGCTTTAAATTGTATACATTTACCTAAGCTCTAGACGCTCTGTATGGTGGCACCCTAGGCTACTGCTCTGTATGGTGGCACCCTAGGCTACCGCTCTGTATGGTGGAACCCTAGGCTACTGCTCTGTATGGTGGCACCCTAGGCTACTGCTCTGTATGGTGGCACCCTAGGCTACTGCTCTGTATGGTGGCACCCTAGGCTACTGCTCTGTATGGTTGCACCCTAGGCTACTGCTCTGTATGGTGGCACCCTAGGTTACTGCTCTGTATGGTGGAACCCTAGGCTACTGCTCTGTATGGTGGAACCCTAGGCTACTGCTCTGTATGGTGGCACCCTAGGCTACTGCTCTGTATGGTGGAACCCTAGGCTACTGCTCTGTATGGTGGAACCCTAGGCTACTGCTCTGTGTGGTGGCACCCTAGGCTACTGCTCTGTATGGTGGAACCCTAGGCTACTGCTCTGTATGGTGGCACCCTAGGCTACTGCTCTGTATGGTGGCACCCTAGGCTACTGCTCTGTATGGTGGAACCCTAGGCTACTGCTCTGTATGGTGACACCCTAGGTTACTGCTCTGTATGGTGGCACCTAGGTTACTGCTCTGTATGGTGGCACCCTAGGCTACTGCTCTGTATGGTGGCACCCTAGGTTACTGCTCTGTAAGGTGGTATATGGTGCTACAAAATTCCTTTCGATTTTCTGCACAAGATCTCCTGAGATCATCTTCAAATGTTTTATTTGTTATTTTTTGTAGCTTCTGATTCGATGTTGTTGAAATTTTGTTCCTTTTTCTTCTCATTAATAAAGATATCTCAAGTTTTGTTTTAGTAATGACGTACCTTAAAAATTGTACGTTCTATTGATTGTAACGTTTTTACTTGTTGCATTGAGTACAACAGTGTTACGTGCCCAGGGCGATTGGTGCTCCTTTCACCCAATGGTCGTTAGACTTGGAATATGAGAGTATAGTAATAGTATAGTAAAGTATAGTAAAAGTAATAGTATAGTATAGTAATATTATAGTAATAGTAAAAGCATAATATAGGAACAGTTTAGTATAGTAATAGTATAGTAATAACTAGCTGCAAGTACCCGGCTTTGCCCGGGTTTAAAATAAGGTTTTCAGTTTACCTTCTGTTTTCTCCCTACCCCCTCTCCCTTCCTCTCTCTCTCCCTCCCCCTCTCACTCCCTCCCTAACTCTCAATCTCCCTCTCTCCCTCCCTCATTCTCTCTCCCCCTGTCCTTCCCCCTCCCTCCATTACTCCTCCTTCCTCCCTTCCTCCTTCCCTCTCTCTCCCTCCCTGCCCCCCTCTCACTCTTTATCTCTCATCCCTCTCATTTCTCCCATCCTCTCTCTCCCTCTCTCCTTCCCTCCCATTTCTCTCCCTCCCTACCCCCTCTCTCCCTCCCTCCTTTCTCCTTCCCTCCCTCTCCCACCCCCCTCTATCCCTCTCTCCCGCCCTCCTCTCTCCCCCTCCCCCTCCCTCCCCCTTCATCTCTCCCTAATTTCCTCTCTCTCCCTCCCTGCCCCCTCTCTCTTTATCTCTCTTTCCCTCCCTCTCTCTCCCACCCTCTCTCTCCCTCCCTCCCCCTCTATCTCTCCCTCCCTACTCCCTCTCTCCCTCCCTTCCTCTTCTTTTTTCCTTCCCTCCCTTTCTCCCTCCCTCTCTCCCTCCCTCTCTCATCTCTCTCTCTCCTCCCTCACTCTCCTTCTCTCTCCCCCTCTCCCTCCCTCTCTCATCTCTCTCTCCCTCCCTCCTCCCTTCTCTCTCCCCCTCTCCCTCTCTCCCCCTCCCTCCCTCCCCCTCCAACCATCCTTTCCTCTCTCTCCCCCCACCCCCTCTCTTTCACTTTATCTCTCTCTCCCTCCCTATCTCTCTCTCTCTCTCTCTCTCCCTCCCTCCCCTCTATCTCCCTCCCCTACTCCCTCTCTCCCTCCCTTCCTCTTTCTTTTTCCTTCCCTCCCTTTCTCCCTCCCTCTCTCCCTCCCCCTCTCTCATCTCTCTCCTCCCTCACTCCTTCTCTCTCCCCTCTCCCCCTCTCTCCCCCTCCCTCCCTCCCCCTCCAACCATCCTTTCCTCTCTCCCCCCACCCCCCCTCTCTCTCACTTTATCTCTCTCTCCCTCCCCCTCTCTCTCGCTCTCTCTCTCTCTCTCTCTCTCTCTCTCTCTCTCTATATATATATATATATATATATATATATATATATATATATTATAGCTTCACACTTCTTCTAATATCCTTCTTCATTCATTTACCTTCCTCAAACTGTACAAATCGGGAAGCATGAAAAAACATAAACAATTCTTTGCATCACAAAGGCACGATACAGCACCAGTGCGCAAGTTCTATTCGATCATCGGGAAATGACGTCACAGAAGAGTTTTTATTTATGGCGCCGTTGAGATTACTTTAATATAGTAAAATACTAAAATAAAAATAATTTATTACAGTTTAACTAACCATCGAGATGAAACGAAACATGTCCTATAACCTTCCCCATATAATTATGTGTACGTGTACCAAATTTCACGTTATTTGGTTGTCTGGATCTTGAGTTATAAGGGAACAGACAGACAGACAGACAGACAGCAAATGCCTCTTATAAGTATAGAGATATAGTATAGTATAGTATCAGGGTTGTTAGTATCGAAGTATCGGTATCGACCAATACAGTATCGGCGATACTTTTTTTAGTATTGGTTGCTGTATTGCCTATCCTTTTTGTTTCAAGTATTGATTTGTGTATCGCGATACATTTTAAACAAAAAGATTTCGATACTCGATACCGATTCTTTTCTATTGACACTATTTGCAGAAAAACAATAGCGATTTTAATACATTGCCATCTACATAAATTCAATCCCTACTAGTAGCCATCAACTCTACTAATATTAACGACAACCACCTCTCCATCAATACAACCACTGTCGGCGAGTTGAAGGAAAAATTTAGATTTAATCTTCTTTTGAAGTTTTTGCTTTGCGCGCCGATGTCTATAAATGTTATTCTTATATTCTTTCATTCATTTACTTTCTATTATTTTGATGACTTAAATTCAAGGTTGTTAGTATCAAAGTATCGGTATCGACCAATACAATATCGGCGATACTTTTTTTTAGTATTGGTTGAGTGTTTATGTCGCAAAATCATTACCTGTAATTTACCTTTTATAATGGTTAGTATGCGCAGCAAATAGCCAAATCCAATACTGCTTTTTCCATCCCCAATTGCCCAGTCCACAACACAATGGATCCAGTGGCGCAACCAGAATCATAAGTGGAATTCCACCGAGTGTCTCCGGGAGTAACGAGATACGTGCCGATTGCCAAAGATGAGCGATTTTGTTTGATCCAGATAGCTACTAACTTTAACCAGGACGAATTGCTTAATAGTAACAGTTCTGCTGAAGTAGACAGATATCTTGAAAATAATTCATCAAAAATGCTGTCATTAGCAGCCTGCCCAAGCATTAAGAAACTATACCTGCAACTGAACACAGGACTTACGGCTAGTGCTGCAGTTGAGCGACTGGTTTCATTGGGTGGGCGTGTTTTTACGCCATTACGTTCTAGGCTAAGCAATGATCATTTTGAAATGATGGTCATCTTACGCGCTGCCAAGTGGTGAAGTGATTAGCATTAAAATTGTGCTTTGACAATGTATTCTTTTGTTTTAACATTTTTTAAAAACTTAAGAAACTTGCACTCAGTATATTTTAAATAAAAACATTTTGTTGTTCTCAAAAGTATTGGTATTGTATCGGTATCGATTTTGGCAATCCAATTTTACTTGAGTATTTGTATTGGTATTGGCGATACTATTTTCATGAAGTATTGGTATCGGTATTGACGATACAATTTTAGAGTATTGTTAACAACCCTGCTTATATTATCGCCCAGTTCATGCGCATGCGCGATCATCAAAGAATTTAGATATGTCCTAGGTCATCATTATTTCGTAGAATAGATGGTTTCGCCCGCAGACCAAAGTTTTTCATGGGGTAGGTTTTTTTTAAAATGCGCATCAAAATGTACACTGCAGATTAGCATGCTGCCTCTTTATACAACTTACTAAAAAAATGTTTGTTCTAAGTGACAAGCTCCACATGTTATAGTATTAGCAATCAGATTTTATTTATTTCATAGCTATATTGGCGGCGTTGAAGCGTGTCTCCCGTTCCTACAGAGCGCCGGGGTGAGTGTCGCTACATCTAAACAATAAGGTAGCCTACACAAAAAAAAAAAATTCTCATACTACCCAAGAAATTTTATCGTGTTTTATTAAGGCGGTCGACAGTAATAACTGAGTTGTGTCCCTTGCATTGAAAAAATTATTAAAAGATTAAAATTTATTACAAGTTTTTATTTTTATTTTTTTTTTGAAAATCGGTTAGTTTTAAAAACTTTGTGCTATTGTTATTTTAAATGTTTTTGGGGACATTAAAAATTAGCAGATTGTGTAACAAAAAGGAGATAAATAGCGCATCTTACGGATACTATTAAAGGAATAAATAATGAGTAAACATGCATCCAAAAAATTTAACCGAAATATTAAGATAACCATATGTATTTATTAATTCAAGGGAAATAGACCCTTGTTTAAGGAAATACTATTTCCGAAATATTTCTTCCATTGTCTGAAAATGTATCTACTCGAAAGAGCATTTTTGTAAATGTTTATTTGATAGCAATAATTGTAATTATGGCAATTTTTTTGCATATTGTATTGTATATCCATATTGTCGCATTGACACAATTTAGACAATATATTGACTAGTCGAACACCAACTTGACACAGTTTACGTTCTACTTTGACTAGTGTTGTTTTAGTCCCAGGTCCTATTTTAGTTTCTGGTTTTAATTCGTTTTTTTCTGTAATAATTTTAGTTTTAGTCCAGTTTTAGGCCCAATTTTAGTTTTAGTTTTCGTTGACTAAAACTAAAACACCAGAGTTTTAGTTTTCGTCTTATTCATTTTAGTTTCACTTTTAGTTTTACTCTTGTAAACATTAATAACAGATAACATCATTGTTCATGACCAATTGTTGAAACAGATTGAAGTATAATAATATTTGCCACAGAGATGACAGCTCATTTCCATTCACTCCATTGTCACATTATAAGTCACACTATCACACTGTGTCATGTGCCAATGTCATGTGTCAGTGGCATGTGCCAACACCATGACTCAATTTTTGACTATGTTGTAGACTAGCAGACTTGTAGTGCATGTACAAAAAAAAACAACAACTAAAAAAGTAATAACAATAAGAAACCAAAAACGTAAGTCAAAATTAAAACAAACGTGTTCATTCTAAGACCAGAACTCTGAACCAACTAAACTAAGTAACAACAGAATCGTAAGTGGAATTCCACCGAGTGTCACATGAGTAACGAGATACGTGCCGATTGCCGCAGCCAAAGATGAGCGATTTTGTTCCAGATAGCTACTAACTTTAACCAGGACGAATTGCTTAATTGTAACAGTTCTGCTGAAGTAGACAGATATCTTGAAAATAATTCATCAAAAATGCTGTCATTAGCAGCCTACCCAAGCATTAAGAAACTATACCTGCAAATGAACACTGGACTTACGGCTAGTGCTGCAGTTGAGCGACTGCTTTCATTGGGTGGGCGTGTTTTTTATGCCATTACGTTCTACGCTAAGCAATGATGATTTTGAAATGATGGTCTTCTTACGCGCTGCCAAGTGGTGAAGTGATTAGCATTAAAATTGTGCTTTGACAATGTATTCTTTTGTTTTTACATTTTTTAAAAACTTGAGAAACTTGCACTCAGTATATTTTAAATAAAAACATTTTGTTGTTCTCAAAAGTATTGGTATTGTATCGGTATCGATTTTGGCAATCCAATTTTACTTGAGTATTTGTATTGGTATTAGCGATACTATTTTCATGAAGTATTGGTATCGGTATTGACAATACAATTTTAGAGTATTGTTAACAACCCTGTATAGTATAGTATAGTATAGTATAGTATAACATAGTATAGTATATTGTGATACGATGAACATATTTATCTCACAGCCTCTAAATTCAATGCCCAGAGTCTGACGACTCATTTTATTGTGGAAACAATTCTTCGCTGAAACTCCAAATAAATTTCTATTTGCAAATGTCATTTGCAGATTTTGCACATTGGTGCCATTTGAAGTTGACGATCGTTTGTATCAAATACACTTTGAAGAAACGGGCTCACCAAACTTCTCACAATTTGGAACCCAGTAGTCCAGGGGCGTCATGCCCCCCCACCCCCATTATAAGACGAATCTGAAATGACGCTCCTGCCGTAATCATGTTAGACCTTAAGACCGAAAACATTCTGCATGGCTAACAACTGTTTATAAACAAAATAATTTTACACTATAATATAATTGACAAACCACAATTTAATTATAGAACTTTATTAAACTTCAGTCAATGCGTTTGAGGCATTAAAAAAAAGCATCTTAATTTCGATTCCACACCTCTGATTTAATAAGTCGCAAGACTTCAGCCGATAGTGTTGACATAATATAACGTACCACAATATTGACGGACTTGATAACCTCTAATAGGGCTCTACTTATAAGTAATGTTATAATACGTGGCACATCATGTAGGTCTGTTTGATTTCATATACGTTCTGTAACTCTAAATTGCATGTAATTAATATTTTAAAAACACCCTGCTTGCAAAAATAACACAAGTTGAAGATGTTTGTCAGCCTGAGAACAGCACACGATGAACATAAATCTAAAAATTTCACTATTCATTTTATCCATTGCATATAGCCCTGGAATACATGTTTCATTTGTTAGTCAGCACCGTAGTAGGTTTTTTGTGGGCCCTAGGACAGGTTATCTTGGGGGTCCTAGGCAAATATAATTTCTGGGCTATAGGAAAAGTTAAGTGGGGGGAGGGCAAGGGCAAAAAAAAAAAAAATGCCCCTGGTTGCAAATATTGGGAGCCTAAAAAAAATCTTGAAAACTGGGGGCACTATCCCCATGTTAAATCATTTTAGTCCGGGGCCCATGTTAAGTGCTCAGAATGAACTTCCGTGTGACTGGCGAAATTAAAGTTCCGACAGGGGGGCCACCTTTACTATCAACAAAAATGTCTGCTTAGCAGGAATCTACTATTACTGCATCGACAAGATTGAAGAATTCTTGCTCCGATAATATCAGGTAATAACCATAGATATATCCTATGGCAATAGCTAGTGAAACTCTAGGTGTTCCGTACTTAAGGAATGGGTATAGGGCTGACTTGTTGAAACAGCTTCACACTGGGCTGAAATTAATTGTCCAGTATTTTGAAAATAAAAAAAAACCCAGTATAAATTTGAGGTCTCACTTGGGATTCAGAGGCCAGGGTGCCCATCTCTAAATCCGCCTCTGAGTGGAGGTAATATGTCCTTGAAATACAGGTACTTTCAATCGCATAAAGCAAAAAAAAAAAAAACAAAAGAATAAAATGGTGAAGTATCACGAGGTGGTCATCTCCGGGGCCCATGTTAAAGCTCTCAGAATGAACTTCGGTGTGACTGGCGAAATTAAAGTTCCGACAGGGGGCCACCTTTACTATCAACAAAATGTCTGGTTAGCAGGAATCTACTATTACTGCATCGAAAAGATTGAAGAATTCTTGGTCCGATAATACTTGTAATAACCATAGATATATCCTATGGCAATAGCTAGTGAAACTCTAGGTGTTCCGTACTTAAGGAATGGGTATAGGGCTGACTTGTTGAAACAGCTTCACACTGGGCTGAAATTAATTGTCCAGTATTTTGAAAATAAAAAAAAACCCAGTATAAATTTGAGGTCTCACTTGGGATTCAGAGGCCAGGGTGCCCATCTCTAAATCCGCCTCTGAGTGGAGGTAATATGTCCTTGAAATACAGGTACTTTCAATCATAAATGCAAACAAAAAAAAAACAACAGAATAAAATGGTGAAGTATCACGAGGTGGTCATCTCCCCTCCCTATGTGAGTGACCCATCTTAACTGACCTGTTGCACACCATTAGAGCAACCCAAGTTCATCACTGGATCTCAAGTTCCCAACTTAAGATACATCACTTTGTCATGGATTGAAAAGAGAATTTTTAATAAAGCAGGCGAGTTTGGACAAGACTCCAAATCTTACACACACATCACTTGTGCTGGACAAGTGACACAAATACTATCCAATGAATTATCATTTTATTTTTAATTAAGTCTACACACTGATAACATTTTAACAAGACCATTTAAAAAAAAAAACAACCTTTTGCACACAATATTTGTAATGTGTAACCTTGTGGTAGTTAACTTTGAGAAAGTGAAAAAATATAAGTTACATGTATAACATGTACACTAATTCTTACACACATTTTGAGTGGATCAAATGACCAAGACAACAAAAAACCTTTGTATCTAATAACAATTGTTTTATTCACAAAAAGACAGCCAATAACAGAAACAAATTTTTTCATTGATGAAGAGGGAAAAAAAAATAAGGTAACCAACAAAAATTGTTTAGAAAATGAAGTTTAAAAACTTTTTGGAAAAAAAATTTAACTCTAAATAAAAAAATATCCTGTACACATTTCCTTTCAATAGATTAAAAAATAAAAAAATGGAGGTGGCCATAATATAAATGGACACAGAGCTTCAACATTTTACATCAAGTCCTGCACACTAAAAAATATCTTTTTGAATGGTGTTAGAGATGACAGACAGTGCCTCTGAAACTTTCTCTATTGGTACATTTTCTACTTTTAAATGTCTCTTATGCTTGTTTTAACCCTTTCACTTTTTTGAATGTAACAATAGAATGTATTTGTTCACTTAAGCTCACATAAATTCAAAACTCACTCATTAGACTTACAGTGTTTAATCTTTATTAAAAAAAAAAACAAAAAAAAAAAAATGAAAAACCACAACAATAAACCTTAAAGACCCTGTGTTATGCTTGATTTCTATTGGCACTGTATAAACCTTTTTCTTATAGAATTACCAGCCACCCACCCACCCTTACAGTAACAACAACAGATGATGAGCTAGTACCAGTAGATTAACAAGACATTATAGCAACAGGCACTCCAAATGACAGTTGACAGCAATATATATGTGACAACCGGTATATACACAAACATATTTATACACAAGTCTAACTTAAATCTTTCACCACTGCCTTTTGTTTACATGGGAAAAAAAAATAAATTCAAGAAGAATGGTTTAACTGAAGCCCACTTATTAAATACCATGATGTCTCTTCAAGTGGAAAGCAAAAAAAAAAAAAAAAAAAAATATATATATATATATATATATATATACTTCAATGATTAATTTTATTGTTAAAATGTTGATGTTAATTTTGTTTATGAAAGATGGACACAAAACAAGTCAGTGAATGGATTTACAAAAGACACGATTGATTATTAGTTAAATATATATATAAAAAAAAAAACAATAGGTGTGTGAATGAGGGGAGATACACAATGATGTAATGGGGAGCTATCTCCCCGTCTGCTAAACTCAAAACATCTTAACCCAATCCTGTGTACCATTCAATTGTTGATCAACAAACAATATGATTCTGTTATTTTGTACATGTGTTTTGAGATAAATATATGAGGGTGTAGGGGGAATAACACAATAAATAACAGCATACATGATACATCTGTAGTTGAGAGAGAGAACAAAATAATACAGAAGATGAAACAAAATGTGTTCATAATGTTAAGAGTAATACAGAGTTAAAAAAAACACAACTACAAAACAAAACAAAAACCCACAATGCTAGTGAACAAATGATAAGTCCAAACTAGACTTATTAAATGTAATTTATGTTTGACATCATATAATGCAATAACTACTAGCAGTCCATGACATGTATTTTCCATTCAACAAAATCATCAAAATGAAATTAGCATGTGTATAAAAACATGAGCAGGTGAAGATAACATGCTGATAAAAAACATCATTAATTATTAAGGACAAATTAAATATATTTATCTCAATATATATATATGTGTGAATTTATAAGTAAATATGGATGAAAACAAACTGGTCTGGTAACCAATGTTCAGTGAAGAACTATTACTTCATTAATAAATCAATAAGTCAATAATCCTATTGCATACTGTTACAGAATTTTTTTAATCATTTTTCAGTTATGATGCCCTATGCAGCAGATGTGTTTATTTAAAAACTACCCAAGAACTAAAGCTTTTCCTCTTTTAGAGTTAAAAATTTGTTTGATTTAAAAAAAAGAGACCAAAGAATAAGATGAATGCAGTGCTTAAACATCAAAGAAAGCAAGCAAGCAATGGGACTGGTAGTAAACAGATATAAGCTATTGCAAGCATAATACATATTTTACAGGCTGAATATTCAGTGCTAAGATGTCAAGAACATGTATTTTCATCTGTTCTTGGCCACACTCTCTATCCTGTACTGTCGCCCAGAGTGTTCATCGTCTGCTTCTAACTAAGGACGTTAGTCTGCCTATCAGGGACTGAGCGAGCTGCTGGACTGTCTTCTAGTGCATGCAACTAACGCGTTTTGGCGGAATGGGGGTTCGAGCTATGATCACCGAGGAAAGCGAAGGGGAGCGGATGTCATATCCTGCACTAAAATGTCCTTTTGAGCTTGAAGTGCATCCGGCTTGGAAACTGCCTGGGAAGATGAAGTGGATTCCTCACGCCAATCAGTCTGCTATGAACAGAAATCCTCTAACCTCTCAGTCTCTCAAGCTTTAGATTCTCTCTCTCAGGATTGAAAAGTCCCCTCGCTTCAGGCATGTTTGTTCAACTAACTTCTGATTTTGGTGCCTTTCTCTGCCTCCAGGTTTTCCCGGCCATGTTGCAGCCTTGGCTTTACACTGTGCATTCACCGTCTCCGGAAACTGAGGTGTGGTTTTTTTTAGGCCTTCTAGCTTTATTATAAATAGTGTTGGATCTAGAACTAATACTGGAGCTAGCCACCAGTTAGAACCAGTCAGTGAAACATCAGGACTAGAACCTGTACCATGTAACACCCCTACACTTCTTCAGATACCCTCTGTATGGAAGGACTCTCTAGCACTGAAACAACTTTGTGATTCTCTTGCTGGATGCTTTGATCAAAATCGTCTATCAATCTACCCTGCCTTTCAGAATCTTCATGAACCTCCCCATGTTCAGAATCAACGATGGGCCATTGGATCAAATTCACACAATTCCAGGTTAACATGTTGCTTCATGATTTTTTTTTCTTCTAGTTCAAGTGAATCAGATGTTCAAAGTGTCCTGCTCCTGAGGCTGCTATCAAGTGATCGATCATTCAAAAGTGTCACATCCTTCATGGGAACATTCTAATTCAATACATCCAGGTCCAGGTGTAATCCCCCTGTGATGATACAGCTTCAATATAACATTACTCTGTAAGCAGGTGCTCACAATACTTGACCTGGTCAGCTTTTAACACACCGGCCAGCCTCTGAGAATGGCTCATCTTCCTCACCATCTAAGCTACTGCTCCAATCAGCCCTGCTTTCAGTTTTCGTCTTAACTCAATGACCCCGTGAAAGATTCTCACCATCCACAGGGCTGGTAACAACAGAACCTCCAGTGTATGAAGGATCCCCTTGGTCTTCCGGCAACTACAAGGTATAATTGTCCGCTCTTTTGAAGGATCCACAGCAGGCCTCTGAAGAGCTTTAGCAATCCAACGAATGACTATCGGGAGGTACCTCATGAACCACTCTGAGGTTCACACTCTTTGAATACCATGGTAAATGGGTGATGGAGGTGAGGTGTATCAAAATGTCCTGGCAAACCAGATAAAGACAAATGGGTGAAGCGATGGTGAAGTATTTTAACTTGCCTTGCAAAACTCTGTCAGTTAAAAGATCTAGGCCTGGTGAATCCATCTTTTCCAGACCATTTTCATCCACAGCCCAGTCAATTTTTAACTTCTTGTAACATCCATGTGCAGGCAAGTGATGGTCTCCGCTTTTTTTGGTGATTCTAATTTTTCCTTCTAACCAGAATCCTGTTTTTCTATCACTTCTTCAACATGACTAAAATCTTGAATTGGGTCCTCCTGGTCAGGAACTTCTTCCTCACAGGCTTCACTTATGTTAGAATGTTCACACTCAGCTCTCTCACCATGTATCAATTCAACTTCCTTGACCGCCCGCTCCATCATCAATTGTTAGTCCCTGTTCCGGTTCAAATCAACAAGTCTGTTGCAAACTCCCCAATGTTGGTTGATTCCCATATTCCCCAAGGTTAGCTCTACCATAGCTTTGAATTCCTCTCCTTTGGACTAGTGATGCTCTCTTCAGTTTGAAACTGTGGCGGACAGTTTCCCCTTCAATGCTAGTTCATTGTTGTTGTCGACCTTCTTTGGATTTTACTGTGTCTTTGTTTCTCTCTTTTCTGCCCTCGTTTCTGTTCACCTGCAATAGTTTTCAGCTCATATTTTGAGTCCTGAGCTTTCTTGGGTTTGGAAACTACTTTTTCTGTACTCTCAATATCAACATCATCTCCAAGGAACTGTCAAGGTCCAATTCAGTTCTATTGGTATTTCTCTCAGGCAATTCTACTACTTGAAGATACATGTAGAGTCAAAAGAGACCATTTTTTGTCCAGTTCAACCTCTGTAAGATAGTTACAACAATGGCCAAGCTACAGCACCCTTAGGAGAGACTTGAGGTGAAATGGACATTTCATCTTGTGAAGTGACTTCAGAATCTTGGAACAATTTTACAGGAAACTCAGATGCAAGTGCCTTAACAGGTTTTTCCGGGGATTCTTCATCAGGTTGAAATAATTCCATGGGCATCCTGTACCTTTCAGCTGCACTCACTTGACTTTCATCAAAACTAACCACCCTCGCCTCTTTTTCAACAGCTTCTTCTTCCTCTGTCTCTTTGGTTTCATTTTCCTCTTTCACCTCACAGGCCTGTTCAACATCATCCTCCATTTCTAATTCACTAATACTATCACTGACATTTGTTGGGGGAACATCTGTTATTGGTTTAACAGCAGCTCCCAGGGCTTCAGCATTTACCGGCAAAGTACTGATAGGTGACTTACTGTTTACAACAGGGGGAGGAGCAGCGAAGGAAGAACTGGCCACATCACCAGGCTTTGCAGCTGCTTGGGCGGCTTCTATCAATGCATCAATTTCTGAAGTGTTCACCGTCTGTGTCTGGGAAACATTGTGAGCCATTTTAGATACAGCAGATATCATTTCTGATGCATCCAGAATTGTGGTTGCGCTGGACATGGCGATGTTCATGGTAGCTGGTATTGTCACAGGTGAACCAGTCAACAGGCTGCGGGCCTGCTTGGGCTGTGCTAGTGACGAGCGGTTTGCGGCACTACCCAGTATGCCTTGAGTAAGGATGTCAAATCCATGATTGGCTTTGATAGAGGGTATAGCCTGAGTAATGACCCGGGGACCCTCAGGGCCCAGTGATGTGTCCATCAACTGATTTTCTTGTGGTTCTTCCCCTACGGGAACCTGTCCGGTCAACTCAGGTATAGCCGACAGTGTTGATTCTGGCACACTATCTGCATGGACATGTCCGAGTGTCTCAGCCACAGATTCTGCCTCAGTATGGTGATTTGGTTCTTCAGCTGTGTAGTCTGGAATGGACACAACAGGCACTCCGTCAACAGCCTCAGCACTGGACTCGATAATATGGGCCCCAATCTGTCTCAAATCTGCAGATAATGTGGAAATCTTTCTGGAGGGATGAGATGGAGGAATATAATCTGTATCTGTTGACCAAAGCTGAGATCTCCCCCTGCCCCGTGGTGTCCTGCCACCTCTACCCCTGCCTCTACCCCCACGGGTCTTGGCACGACCACGCCCTAATGGAATATATTCAGTTGTGTCAATTTCTCTACTTAATCTTCGTGTAGGTGTTAAGGTAGGAGTATCATCCTCATTTTCTTGCAATGAAGCATCTTGGTCTAAAGGAGATGTGCCAATGGCAGATGTTGTAGGAGATGGTGTCAGCTGGCCACCAATTATTGTCCCAGAGGAAGACAGTGCTGTAAAAGCCCGTCCAGTAGTCCCTGAAGTAACCTGTGTGGTGCTAGTACCAGTATGAAGAATGTGAGTGGTGCTGGAGCCTTGAAGAATGTATCTGAGGAAATAAAAAAAAAAGCAATAATTATACTTAAAGGTAAAAATCCACAAAAAGACAATTTAGTCTATTTAATAATTAAATAAAACATTCAATCAGTCCAATAAATATATATATACATGTATATAGTGACAGATAAAAAAATAAGTATGCCAAATTTAGGGTTGTTAGTATCAAAGTATCGGCCAATACAGTATCAGCGATACTTTTTTAGTATTGGTTGCTGTATAGCCTATCTTTTTTGTATCAAGTATTGATTTGTGTATCACCGATACATTTTAAACGAAAAATTTTCGATACTCGATACCAATACTTTTCTATAGGTATTTTAAGAATATTGTAACAAACTTTAACAAAAAAATTACTTTGTATCTTACAAAATTAAAAAGGAAAAAAAAAATTATAATTCATAAACCCAATAGAATAACCCCACTATTTGTATATTTATCCATTTAAAAAAAAAAAATCAAAATATCACAAATGTACTATTCATACAATTCTGAGAAAAAATTTGCAGAAAAACAAATAGCGATTTTGATACGTTGTTTTAAAAGTAATCTACATACATTCAACCACTACCAGTAATCACAGCCATCAACCCTACCAATATTAACACAAACCACCTCCCCACATATACAACCACGGTTGGCGAGTTGAAGGAAAAATGAAATTTCAATTCTCTTTTGAAGTATTTGCTTTGCCCGCCGATATCTATAAATGTTATTGTAATATTCTTTCATTCATTTACGTTCTTTCTATCAACTATTTATTTGCTCAATGTTTCAATGAACCACAGAAAAGAAAACTCTTTATTTCTTTTTTTTATTGATCTGTCAGTTATATAAAAACTTGAAAAAACTTGCACTGTTTATTTTAAATAATAATTTTCTTCTCTCGTAAGTGATATATTATATTGGTATTGTATTGGTATCTACTTTTGACTAGATACATTTTTTCTTGAGTATTTGGTATTGGATATCAACGATACTATTTTCATGAGAAGTATTAGTATCGGTATTGACGATACAATTTCACTAGTAGTTGTTAACAACCCTAGCCAAATTCCTTAAGTGATAACATTTTCTGACAAATCCCATAGCTACATAATTTGAAAGTGTTAAAAAAAAATCATGACAGAAAATGTCAATTCATACTCAATTAGTCACAGGATGATATTTGTTATTGCAATGAGATTTATTGTTTGTTAACACTTTGTTAGCAAGTGAATAAGACTAAGATCATTTAAAGTCACAGTATACATGTATGATTAAAACTTCACCTGCTACAAACAAGCTTTGATAGCCTCATTTTTTTTAATGCGTTTCTACGATCCAAGGAAACAATAATTGCAGTCAGCGTTTGTTTATAAAATTTACCAATATGATATGATATTTTCAATCATTAACCTCGTCTGCCTGAGAATCACACCTAAAGCTGACTAAAAATAACACCCCAAGGAACAGAGATCTTTATTCTATGAAATGAGGCTTGCATTTACATTAAAATGAATAATTTCAGAACATTTCTTTACTGAATATTGCTAAATTATAAAATTAAATTGAAAATAATGTTTACTATTTCATAGTTCATCCTTTATAGGTATATAAAGTGTGGGAATATAAAATAAAACTTGATTTATAAAGCATACCAAAATTTTTTTTTGAATTCTCAAGATTTTTATAAAAAACAAAATTGGGGGTGATGGCGCAAAAAAGTTTGCTTCAAAAAAAATTATGGTTTTTTAACTAAAAAAGACTTTGAATGCTACTTTCGTTGATCTCATGTGTTGCAATCCCTTTACTAAAAATTTTTCCTTGACCTGATGTTTTACACATACAAGTTTATATGGCCAAAAAGAATGTTAACTTCAAAAAATCCACTTTTCACTAGGCAGCCCGAACCCCCCCCTCCCCAAAATATATTTGGTTTTTATAGAGAATGTACTTGAAAGAAAATAAAGGAATACCTGAAACTTTCCTGATTTTTGAGTTGACTAGCTGCTGAAGACAAAAGAGATGTCCCACTTCTTGATGACACATCTTTCAGTAGGGATACTGCTGGTGTAGATATAAGTTGACTAGGGCTGGCAAGAGATGTACTCAAGGCTGTGGGGCTATCACCATCTCCCGTCTTTATTTCTCTGATCACTATATTGCCTGACTGTGACAAAATCCGACCATCAGTACTTGAGGCAGCCGGTGATGTGCCCTTCTGCCCACCTACCGGAGACACAATTTTCTTCGCTATGCCCTGGCCCGACTGTGAAGCAGGCACTGTAATAACCTGAATTGTCTTTTTCTGGCCGCCAGAGAGTGGCAGGGCTATACGTTTCTGACCCCCAACTGTGCTTACTGTAGAGGTATTGCTGCTTGATATCTGAGATAAAGCAAGCTGTTGCTGCTGCTGTTGGAGTTGTGAGAGGAGAGCACCAGCTGATGATGCAGAGAGTATTTGAGGATTGACAGCTCTAATAGCTATTTTGGGTGAGTTTGTAGGCGTATTTGGTAATTTGAGCACTGAACCACCAGTTAACTGTGCTTGGGTATTTTTGTCAACTGGTATTAGCACCATTTTGCCTCCTCTCATACACAGCTGGGTCAAAATGGTACCACTTCCTGTGGGATTGGGAATTTGAATGTATCTGGTAGGCTGCTGAGCTTGACCCAGGACAGAATTTACATCAGAGACCTGTTCAATCTCTTCAGTGGTTGCTGAAGATGAAACCCCTTCTGGGGATACAACTATTGTGTCAGTCCCTGATGACTGGTCTCTGACTGGTGTAGATGCTGTAAAAGGCAGAGTACTAATTTGATGTTCAGCATGGATCGGTGCTTGACTGATTTCTTCCTCAGTGGGCTCACTTTTATCAGTGTTTGTTTCCATTGGGGTCTCAACAGATGTTTCTTCTGCAGGTTCTTCCATAGCAGCCAAGCCTGTGTCCACCATTCCACCAGAAGATTGTTGCATGGAAGTTTCAGTCTCAGCCGTTGCATTAGAAGTACTTACAACAGATCCATCAGGCTGAATAATGTAGGATTGAGAAACAGGGGCAGCATTGGATGAAGTGTTGATTGTGGTAGTGACTCTACCTCCAGAGATGGCCCCAGTGCGTTGAAGAAGTTGTAAAATCTGGGCAGCTGTAATATTACTGGCACCACCTGAGATCTCACAACCACCACCTTACTTGTAGTACCTGTGCCTGTTGATGTGCTAGCACTACCCTGTGAATTGCTGCTTAATAAAACAATCTTATCTCCGCCCGGCGTGGTTGCACGTATTGCTCCAGGTATTGATGAAAGTGGAACTCTAATGGTCTGGGGAGTCGTTCCTAGCTCTCAGTGTTGTAGTAGAGGTAGGAGGATGTTAACTGACTAACTGTGGTAGGGGGTGGCACGCCTCACTGGCATGAGTGTGGTAGAGGCAGAACCCCTGCCCCTTGAACCATAAGACCCCCCCCTGCTTCCTCTCCCCCTGCCACGACCACGTGGATTATAAGTTGAAAATGTTTGGACGTTGGTGCCAAGGAGTGAATTAGTCTGAGAAGTGTGCATAGGAGACTGTGTGCTGGGAGCACCTGTAGGTCTAGCAGCTGAAATTGACAGTTGAAAATTAATAAAATTTTTAATTCATTAGATTTTCTATCATAATCCAAATGTAAACAATCTGTGCATTATTACAACGCTAATGATTCTACCTGGATCTGTCAACTGGTGTGTGTTAGGCTGTTGGACTGTTAGCACAAGAGAAGCAAGGAGCTTTGTGTCTTCAGTGTCACGCATGACCAAAGTGTGCTGAGGAGTCAACCGCCGTTCCCACATCACCATGTGCACTTGACTTGGAGGAATATTAGGTGACAAATGCTGGTAACGTGTGATAACAGATTTGAGGTCATCACACTCCATCCACGTGTTACCTTAATATAAGAGAATGAAAAAAAAACAATTTTTAAAGATTAAAAATAATAATGGCTGTGAAATAAATCCATTACTTTGACGATTAATTTCAAAGCTAATGCACCAGATATTTCATCATTATCCATAGGATGAAGATATGGCTAGTTTAGTTAGTGCAATTACACAATAATTTGATTTCTATGAATGTAGAAAACAATAAAATAATAACATGCTACAAATAATACGAGTAAAACCAATTACTAAATTATCTAAAGTATTTCTCAATTTCATTTCTAAACAGAATGTAGGCATGTACTAGCTGCCAATTAACTTGTAAAATAAAGTTATGTCATAAATTTAACATTCTTCAAATATACAAGTAAACAACATTTCAAAGAAAAACAAACTATGACCAACTGACAATTCTAGATATTTCTTTAGCACTGACTCAAAAACAAATATATACATCTTATGAATGCACAACTTTTGGGTCTGCAGAACTCAGAAATATTTGAAGCAGAGAAGGCTAAACCATACAAAAAAAATAAACTATTTTAATGCACCAAAGGTTGTACTTCAGTTAGTAGAAACATAATTTTTGAAGGAAAAATTGACAATTCACAAATTTAAAATGGAAAACAAATTTTATGCCATCAATACTATAAAAGTTTTTAATATTTCAAGAATCCTTTAACCAGTATGACGATATTTCTTTTCTACATTTTACAAATGTTATCTATTACCAAAACTGAATACATAAAATGCCACAGCCGGAATGAGTCTAGATAATAGATAAAGCTTTATTTATGCACCATATACCACCATTATTCTCAACAACATAAGAACTGGCCGGCTTAGTTAGTGCAAATTCAGTCTTAAATTTAATTGTTATCAAGTAATAGAAAAACAAATTATTTTTGCATTTGTAATGATTTTTTTTTTTAAATTTTACAAATGTTATCTATTACCAAAACTGAATACATAAAATGCCACAGCGGAATGATTCTAGATAATAGAAAAAATTATTTATGCACCGTATACCACCATTATTCTCAACAACATAAGAATTGGCCGGCTTAGTTAGTGCAAATTCAGTCTTACAATTTCTCATTTTAAGTATATTTATGTAGTGACCTATGTATTAAAATAAATACCCACTACCAAGTGAAAAAAAAACATTTTTTTGTATTTCCGATGAATTAAATTATTTAACATTTTACAAATGTTATCTATTACTAAAACTGAATACATAAAATGCCACAGCCGGAATGAGTCTAGATAATAGATAAAGCTTTATTTATGCACCGTATACCACCATTGTTCTCAATAATATAAAAACTGGCCGGCTTAGTTAGTGCAAATTCAGTCTTAAATTGATTAACTTTTATATCCTGTATTTTTTTTATAAATCCAGCACAAAAAAGACCAACAGACAACTAGCTATAAGGAACACAAAATGCCAGTTAATGCATAAGTCCATATTATTGAAATCTTTAATTTCTCATTCTTAAATTATACATGGATGAAACCAACCAAACATGGAAATGGGGGGGGGGGGGGTGTAATCGAAAAAGGTCTCCCAAAAAAAGAGTGTGCTGGAGAGTGATAGCAGAGGCCATTCGCTTTGCCAGGAGTTCAAGGAACTAAGTCAAGTCAGGATCAATGTATTAAAAAATCTAATACCAAGTAACAGCCCCCCCCCCTTCCCAAAAAAAAAAAAAAAAACATATTTTCAATTACTATGAATGCAATTTTTTGTTTAACTTTCTTAAATGTTATCTATTACCAATACCAAACCAAAATAAAAAAATTTCAGTCAAAAGAAATTATGGAAAAAATGTATGCGCCATTATTCTCAACGATATAAAACTGCTGCATAGTTAAAACGCATAGACAATGGCTTTCACATATTACAAAAATGCTACAGCAAGCGGATCTTTGCTAGGCCATGTTTATATGAATACAATTACAATTGTTCAGATTTTCAATGGAATAAAAAGTGTGGGAATAGTACTACAAAATAAAACATAGCTTAATAATGTATAACAAATTTATGTAAAAAAAAAACCCATTAGATTTTGTTACCACTATCTAGTTTTAAAATATGATGTAGCTCTTTATTATTAAAAAAAAAAACCAAAAAACCTGGATGCGCTCTCATGGAGATGTATAGCCATTTCTATACTAAACTGTTTCATTATTCCTATGTTTTTCTGCAGTTAATATTTTATGAAGTGAAATTCTTTTTACTCTATATCCACAGGTTCTGCAATCTTCATTAGTGGTACTACATGAACTGCTTTCATGGTTTATAAAAAACAAAATTCCAAGCAAAATTGGTATTTCCAATGCATGAAATTAATGGGGAATTAACTACCTAAATATCCTGTAAGAATTTGGTGATTTACTAAAATGTTAATTTGAATGGATTCCACAAATCAAGACAACCCAAAATAAAAAAAATGAAACATTTTACAAATGTTATTCATCATCAAAACTGCCAACATAAAATGCCACAGCTTGAATGAGTCTAGATTATGGAAAACTTTTTAATTTATGCACCGTATACCACCATTATTCTCAACATCTAAGAACTGGCCGGCTTAGTTAGTGCAAAGAAAAAAATTATTCAGGAAAAGATTGCTTATGAATATGATTAAACCAAGTAATTGTTTTATAGATTTCCTCTGTTATAGTGAAAGCTCATACAGACCACATTCCAACCTAAAAAAACTACCAGTTTTCTGACATAATTTAGATGCTTCCCAAGTAGTCATATCAAAATGAAGCCATGTTATTTTTTAAAATCCTCCCGTCAACTAGTTGATCATTAACTGAACTATTGCAATGACTATTTCAGCAAAAACAAAAAGTATTATTCTGAATTAAAATTATAACAAAATAATGGTCAGTTGGCTCTTACAGAAATTGGACATGTGAAAGAATTATGAATGTAAACTAGCTTTTATTCTTACCATTTTCTAAAAACATCATGTTTCAGAGTTTACTATGACTTTTCAATTTTTGGAGCAAAATTAACTTATTTTCTACCACAGATTACAATTTCTCCCCTCCCCATCAGAACATGAAACCCATTCTACATTAACAGTTTCATTTTCTTCATTATTATTGGCTATTTCTAATGTAATCCATCATTAGTACTGATAACAAAAGTTATAACAGTTTATTTATGATAATGGATCACTTTTATATATGCACCGTATACCACCATTATTCTTAATAATTGTAAGAATTGGCCGGCTTAGTTAGTGCAAAATATTTTTTATTTGAAAAAATTATGGGAGCATTAAAAGGTTTTCAAAAGTTGACCTATATAAAAAAAATTTGACATTTTTAAAATGAGTACTTCAAAAATCTAAGAAGCAGTTATTTTTAGACAACATAAAAAAAAAGTACTCCTTACAACCAGACTGGGTTTTAGGATTTCAGCAATAGATTTCACATGGTGATGAAAGAAGGGCAACAAACAAAAAAACAGCAAGTTTAGTGGTTTTTATATGACAACAGGGACTTTATAGATGGATTTATATTACCTTAAATCAAAAGTGTATCAAAGTATAAGGCCAAAAAAAAATTGCCCATTCCTTTGTCAAGAAATCCTATAAAGATGTCACTCATTTTTTCACAACACAACTTTTCATAGTGGTATTCAGTGTTATTGGGGAAAATTATATTGTTTAAAACTAAGAAAAAAAAAAGCAATTACCTGGTGCATTTCTAACCCATGCAATAAAGTGATCAGGATTATTTTTATAGTGAACAACTGCTGTTACTTCATAATGGTCTTCATTAAAATCAAAAGATAATTCTTCAAATCTGTTATGAGGCAAACCTTTCACAAAATGCATCTGAACAAAATCTTGCAGACTGAAAATACATTATAAATTTTATTGTATGAAACTAATGCAAAAATAATTTTAAATAAAAAAATTTTCTATTTAAAATTAAAGTAAAAGAATAAATGTTCTAACCCTTCAAATTTCATCAACATTCTTTGATTTGGTGCCTGACATTCAAAGCAGTTCCTCACAAAAGAAGGTGTGCACATATTAAAGTCTGCAGGCACAGCTGGTATGCTTGGCAGAATTTTTGTATGGGTATCATCTTGTGAATAGCCACAAACCTCACACTAAAACAAATAAGAAAATTCAATTATACTTGTGAATACTAAAAATATTAGCATGTATCAATATTACTTAAATATTACTATTCAATACCTTGAAGACATATCTGTAATTCATGGTAAACATTTGTTTGATAGCTGGCTTCTCTCTGACTAGTAAGGGTAAAACCAGCACTGGACTGTTGTGCTTTCCCCTTTCACATCTTAATCTAGGCTGAAGAGCCTGCCAAATTTTTTCCCTCATGGCATACAAGATGTTTATGGCTTTGCCGATCTCATCCATGTTTTCTTTGCAGACAAGTTTGGATGTTTTGGGATCTTGCAATGAAGCTGTATTCCCAGCACCTGTCTGGAGACCACTGATTTCTGCACCATTGCTTTTCTTTAACAAATTCTGCAGCAAAACCTAACAGACGAAAAAAAATTAAGTAACAATATTAAAAAGAAAGCAAATGTACTTTTTTTGGAAAAATGTATCATAAAAAACAGGTTTCAGACATATGACAAAATTTTGACACAGAAGATGGTATTTAGCTTGCTCCGGACACCGCTGTCAGTATTTAGAAGCTCTGACAATGACACCATAGATGGGAGGGGGGGCCTCTGGGTCACCTATTTCATTTAAAGATAAGAAAAGCTCTGGTCAAGGAACCTCATTCCATTCTTATCAAACTTGATGTTATAGGGCCCTGAATGTACTTAGAAGTGTTTTTAAAATATACCAATCAATCCAAAGTAAATTTTAAAGAAAAGTGTGCTACCTTGAAAGGTTTTACCCATTTGGAAACATTTATTATTTGTTGCTATCGACCCCCCCCCAAAAAAATGTTCAAATAAACTAGCATTCAACTTAGCTTATTGTTATTGAAATGATTTATATGAAGCAACCAGGTTTATGCATTGATTAAAAAGTTATTTATTGTGTAGATATCTGAAAAACAATATTATACTTATAATGTACTAATAATTGGCTTATGTCTGACATTCTGATTATTTTTTATAGATTTTTTATATTTAGTTGCTCTTTCTCCATAACAAATTATTTTCTCAATGCTGCATGGATATTCGCTTGCACCTGCACTAAGCAAGACTTAAGTTTAAACACCTGACAAAAAAAAAAAAAAGCTGTAATTAAAAACCATGAACACATTTTTTTTAATGAATTCATACCTGAGCTTGTCTATTTGCTTTTAAAAGTGTGATTAATAGCGTTGTGGCTAATTCATGAGCTGGATCCAAATTAACAAGTGGTCTAAGAGTTGGGGAGTACACAAGCATAATGAGGACAACGTCCATCCAACACATGGCGTCTAAATTTTGCCACTGCACAAATAGGTTGTCTCTGGACACAGTGTGTGAAGGAGTAAGATCTGTCTTCATCTCTGCCAAAAGTTTACTGATGACAGAATCTTCTTGGCCTTTGTTGAAAGTAGTATTACATAAAGAAAAAAATCTTTGACAAAGATAATGTAAATATGTAAAAGTATCTACATTTTTGATGGAGACTAATTGAAAAAAGGGGTGCTTTATAGATTAGTGAGGGATACATTCAGAAACAACAAAAAATATACAGTGGTTTAGTACAAAAGTTCACTTGTTTCATAAATACTGTCCAATTTTCTATGCAGGAGTGTGATGTTAAAATTTTTTATTTAGTAATAAAATTTTTTGACATCACCAGCTTTGACTATTTTATGTAGGTTGTGTTGCAAACAGACTAAAATGGTTGTAACAAACAAATCATACAAATTGTTTTGTAATAAAAGTGATCTTAAAATGTGTATACATGTATTTCTTTTAAAAATTTCTGAATCCATCCCTTGCTAATCTACAGGGCACCCGAAAAGTGCATCAACAAAATACATATCTTTACTAAAAAGAAACAAAAAAAGTGACGAATGAAAAGATCAATGAACCAACTGAAAAGCCCTCAAAGCATTTTTAGATGATGAATAGCACTAATAAATCAATTAAATTGCAAACTAATACATTTGATGATGGAGTACAAAAATGCTTTATGGGCTTCTGGCTCACCAGAACTGTCTTCCTGCGAAAGAGAAGACCCCTGGTCCTGATCCAAACTACTAGAATCTGCCTCACCAACTTTTAGTCCAGCGATATCTGCACTAATAGCATCACCGTCTTCCCCAACACGTCTGGTGACCATTGCTACAGGTCTAAACTCATCCATGTCCATTGAATTACTTTCTGTACTTGAAGTTGTCCGTGACTCAGAAGCTGAAGATTTTAAAAATTTTATTATAATAATAAAAAAAAACATTACTGAAACAGCACTAGAATTTTTTTTACAAAGTGCTCTTAAAATGGACGTGAAAAAAATTCTTACCTTGTCCAGCTGTAAGATGTGACAGCTCTGCAAGCATGCTGAGACCACTCATACTATTATCAATGTTAAAACCTGCGGTTCCTCCAACCATAGCAGCAGCACCATTAGACTGGGCTTCTTCTTGAGTTTGATAGACTTGTTCAGTCTGCTGCAGGTACAGCTGATCAGCAGTTTGTTGACTTCCATCCTCTGTGACACCTGCTGTGGCAGAGTCCATGACAGAGGTTATAATTCTGCCATCTTCACTCTGAGTGTAATAAACCTGCTGCCCTGGAACCATAGTCTGATTGGCATCCATTATGGTACGAATGATACGACCTGTAGAATCTTGCATATAAACAAACTGTTTCCCAGGAGGGGCAACATCATTAGCAGACTGGAGAGAATCTATTGGTGTCAGCTGCCCGTTGGCATCATGGACATATATAATTTGTGGCTCAACTTGTTCTGTCACCTCTTGTGATGCTGTAACCTGTTCTTGGGGTTGTTCCTCCTGAGTAACAGGGACTCCCCCTTGGCTAACTATTGTGGTTTCAATGTCTCCATCAGGTAACATGCACTGTTTGTACACAATTGAGTCAGCGTAAGCTGGAATATCATTAGGATCAATAATGGATGTGACCACCTGTCCTGAGGCATCAGTTGTCTGAATGAAATAAACAGAATCAGAAGCAGTGGCTGTTTCTGTCTGAGATTCAGAAACTGTCTCTGTCACCTGGGTTTGCTCTGTGCTTACGAAAGAATGTGGGTCTGTCTCAGACTCTGGGAAAGCTGATACTTGTTCCTCCTCAGGTTGACCAATAGTAGTTATGTCTGAAGCAACAAAAGCTATCTCACTATCTTGCCCTTGTTTAACATACGATTCATCTTCAGTGGTAGTCACCAAGCCTGAATCTATAGCAGATGACACAAGAGGCTCCAGCGCAACAGACCCAGCCGAATCAGCAGCTGCAGAAACAACTGCTTCACTTTTAGAGCTACGCTCATCATTATTATCTGTGGGTGGTGATTCTTCCTCCTCTCTAAATGATGAGGAAGCAAAAGCTGCAAAAGCATCTTGGAACCCTTTACTATACTGTGGATTTACTTTAATGGCAGATTCCTTTATCACAGGAACAGAATCCTTGAATCCATCCAGAGAATCTGATGACATGTCCACAGAAGTAGTAGACTGCACAGATTCAGACACAGCCCCTCCATCTTCAGAATGCATCTGTGCAGACTCAGCAGAGGGATCTGGATCCACTGTTGTGCTGGAGACTTCACTGCCAGTACAATCTGCTGCCTGAATGTGATCAGAGACTTCAGTGTTATCTCCTGATACAAAATTACTTTGAGGGTCATCTAAACCTGCAGTTTCTTGATTCAAATTCCCAGTTATTGGCATAGTGGAAATATAAATAACTTATTTTTTTGTTTACTCAATTTCTACCAGCATATTGTACAGAAAATTAAAATATTAGAAATCTATGTAATAATCATCTAATTCAGTAACTTCATGGTTAAAATCAAAGCTTTCAATGTTGCATACCAACTGATTATCTGTAGAAATGGGCAAATCAATGTTACTTTCAGCCTTTTCCTTATTTTTTATGACATCAGCCTTTCCCTTATTTTTATTACTATCAGGTTTTTCTTTATTGTTTTTAGCAACAACCTTTCCCTTATTTTTTTTAGTTGTATACTGTTTGGTTTGATTAGCACCAGATACAAGTGTTGAGATATCAGTTTTCTCCAATTCTGAAATTACTTTGTTTTTTGAATTGTTAACAATGAACTGCTCACTAATGGCAGCTTTTTTAGATATGGCTGATTCTGAAGTGTTTGAATTGAACAATGCACTTTCAGTAGAACAATCTTTACGAAAATCCTCTAACAGGCCAACTGGCTTAACTACGAACTTAGTTTCATCATTAGCTGGCAATCTAATAGATTTTGTGGTATCAATTCTTTTATCCTGAATAAATCTGATTTTCAACACACCATTGTCAATTTTGGCTAGCGATCCATTTGGAATTAAGATGAGCTTAGTATTGTTAGATTTGGGTGATCCAGGATCACAAGAAATGGACTTCTGAGAGTCAACAGAAGTAAAGGACTCTGAAGTTTTATTTTTATCTTCTGTAAATGAAAAGCTACCAATTTTTGCTTTTTTAGCTAATCCCTCGTCTGCATCTGCTGAGTGTCTTTTTTTAAATCCTTCAATTTTACTTGTTTGAAAGGAATAAAAGTTGTGGGCATGTCCAGACAGAAAAGGAGCAAATGGCACAAGAGATTTCCTATCACATATTTCTGAAGGTGTAGTTGGTCTTAGAAAAATTTTGGGAGATACTAAGCTACTTGTCTGATGTGTGGGCTGTAAACAGTTCTCAGAGTCTGAAGATAAGGATTTTGGTCCTCTGAATGAGTTATAAACTGACAGAGGAGCACTTGAGCAGCCAAATGAGGACAAAGATGATGATGAAGATGAACTACTGAATTTAGGTTTTATTGCTAACTTGGACAGGTCACGCTTTACAACAAAATGTTCTAAGTCATCAGAAGGCATAAAAGTACACTGAAAAAAAGATTTTTAAATTTAATACAAAATGTAGAGTTAAAAAAAGACTTTTAAATAAATTTTCATTAAAATATTAATAAATGGAAACAACTTAGGTTAACGGATAAATTCTTTTTTGATTTACTCACATCTGCATTTTTGCACATCAACAGGGATTCCTTGTCATTGATTTGAAACAAATGTACAGTACTCCTTATTCCTTGTAGGACACAATTCTGACAGATCTTTTTATTTGATGATTTCTCTATAGTCTGCAGGAGTGTATGATAGATGATGTTTAGTTGTTAGAAAATTTGAATTAAAAATATTGCTTGATGAATATTTTTACATTTATCTTGAGTAACAGCCAATTTTGCTAAATCACTTCTTTCAGCTGACTCCAGTAACATTATATTTACCTATTAGAATATTTCTGTAAAACAAAACAAGATCTAACAACAGTCTTACCAACTCACACAAATGTTAAATTTTGTGATATTTTTTTTTCAAATAGAGGAGCTTATGAGTCTAAAATAGAGATTCTCTTAAATATTGTAAAATGAAAAACTTTCACACATATACAAACAACCCTTAAAAAAATAAACAACAAAAAACAAACAACAAGCGAGTCTGCGTGAGGAGACAACGCTAGCACATAGGGCTTTTCAAAATTGCCTTATTTAAGACCGCTTTACTGCGGTAGTCCAGAATTTCGTTGTTATTCTTTGATGGGCCCAGATTCATTCTAATTTACCTGGAAGAAAAAATGACGAGATTTTCATCATAATGTTTATCAAATCCATCACCACCCATGAGTGCAAGGTCTGACAGAACATAGCAATAAGAAACCGGGGTCCAGTTTCATAGAGATATGCTCCATGACTGACATGGTGACAGTTATCAATTATTAACCATACATGATGCATACAAAAGAAATAGTTTTACTATCAGCAGCATTTCTGTCTTCAACTGTATTTGCATTTTAGTTAGTATGTGAAAAATTATTTCATCTGGCAATTAAATTTTGTTCCATGTATATAAGGATTCCTATTCACTAGAGATAACTTGTTAGAAGTGAACATATCAAAATTATTAATCAATCAAACATTTTTTAAAGATTTCTACAAATATTTATGTGAAACTTGATAAATTGCTTTTTAATCAAAAGTGAACACATTTTTCAGATTTTACACAAATTATCTATTATGGATAAAAAAAACTATTTCTTTTGTTATCATAGGTTGTATCTATTAATATAAACTGCTAACTTCCGCCTATTAGACATCATCAAAAGCAGCTTTTGAATGACATGGTATGATACCTAGCCAACAGAAATATTCATAGGTAAACCTGTACATACATTTAATTTAAAGGTATTTATATAAAAATACTATAACAAAAGAAAAACCAGACAGTTCATTTTAATAGATCAAGTATTTATTCTACAAATGTAAATCATTTTGCTGCAGGCTTTTGGTTCTTTGAATAGTTTCAACAGCAAAATCTTTTAACGGCAGAGGAAAAAATATATTTAAAAAAAGAAACTTTTGATTTTATTACTTCGTTTGATCTGTTAGCAGCTGGTAAGTAACTCTGAGAGTACATATTTATCTATCTTTATTAATCCATCTATGCCATTAATACAGTAAAATAATTTGTGTCGTAATTAGCGAGATGTTATTTAATTAAAAAAAATAGTTTAATCACTTATTCTTATAAATGTGGTTATATCCCTTTCATTAGTATGAAAAAAAACTTGGAGATTTCCAGAGAATGATTTTTTTATTAATTATAAATATTAGAGAACTAAATTAGAGTAATTGGAGATAACTAAAGCTAGAATTGGGTGAAAATGAATAGAAAACAGAAATCAAGTGACAATTTTAGGGAAACTTGCCAATAAAACTTTGTATAATGGTTAAAAATTTTTTAGTAATGCAAAATGTAGCTTTTAGCTATTAAAAATTATAACAATTATAACAATTATTGGCTGTTAAAATTTTAGTAAGTTATCCAATTTCATCATATGTACTTTCAGTTATTTTGTGTTATCTATAATTCAATAAAATGTTTGTTGTAAGTTGCTTGAATTTTTTAAATCAGAGAATATTATATCGTTTTTTTTAATTGATCATGTGAACAAGGAAAAATAAAGAGATAATGTGTACCCTATTCATTTTATTAATTTAACCAATTAACTGCAAGGGGTTTTTCAAAAATGTGTAATATTACTAATATTTATGCAATCTTTAGGATTGTGTGGTTTGCATTGGATATAAGAAACTTGTTGATGAAAGTGATAATATTTATAAGCAAAACAAGCACCTTTCTCACTGCGAAAATTAACTTTACCCCTATCGCAGTAGTTGATATAAATTGTAAAGTGTTTAATGTGCCAAATTTTAAACAGGCCCACATTAAACAGCAAAATACTTTGTCTATGAAAAAAATCATAACATCTAACTGTGAAATGTGTAACAAAAAATTAAAACAACTTTTATAAAGAGTAAATGATAGATGAAAAAAATCCTTATAAATTTCTAAAATCCAAATACCACACGCCACGACAGACCTAGCCAATCTTAACCTAAGGTCAACAACAACTTAGTTATTAGAAGAGGTAACATTTATTACAAAAAATGTCAACAATACTCTAACTATTACCAACATAGATGTCAAATAATACTTTTTAATATCTACAATTTTTAAAAACTAAACATTGTCATGAAAACTCATCCCACTAAAACCATTACATTATAGAGAAAGTCAAAATTAGAGTTTCTAATGAACTAATTAGAATATGAATTACTGTTCAGTATGTTTTAATTATTTTGCCTATTTGTTAAAAATAAATTTACTTTACATCAATGAATAAAAGAAGGAGTATTATGCAAAGTAATAACATTACTATTAACACTGCATGTAAACTAAAGTCTAAAGATACTTTATTTTTTTAACATACATTTGTCGTGATTTGGAACAATCATGCAAGTCTATTAAAATTGCAAACAACATCCATAATGGCGGCGAAATATGCAGTTCTATGCACTCTAATGACTGAAATTATTTACAAGGAACAATTAGATATTAACAAGTATAATAAAAGAAAAGCGCAGAACTCGCCCAAGGTACAAAACAGAAGTAAACAGAAGATGGCGAAGGACGCCACCTTATAATTTTTCCAGCCACTGCAAGCCAAACAAGGAATTTGGCCTCTCTAATTTGTGGACGCGGGCGATACTTCCTTTATAATTATTTTTTCAGATAATAAGCAATTAGATATTTCACTACACCGATACTAAATTGAAACAAAGATACTTAATCATAAGTTCTTACCATTCCTTCAAGGCGAAATTATTAATTTCGCCGATATTTTTTGGTTGATGTACGTATAGATATCGAAGCATGGCGCCGCCATATTCTACTCATACATACATATAATAGGGAATTATGGGTATAAAATGAGCAAACATGAAAAATTTTAAGATTTGGTTAAACATTCAAATTAAATAATTTTATCAAGCTTAAAAAAATTAGATTAAATTGATAATTATATTTATTAAAACTATAACTTTTTAAAATTAAGTAAATATCGGACTGGATGTTAATCACGTGCTTATTTTCCTTGTCAACAATTCCTCTATCCACACTTGAAGTCGTTCGAGAAATAGAGTTCAGAAAGGACAAAATTAAAAAAAAAAAATAAAGACAAAAATCTTTTTATTAAAATGTACTAAAAGGAAAAAAATAAAATAAAAATACTTCCTTAAATCAGACAAAAATGTAAGTAATAATGATGGGCGCCAATCTCGATTTCTATCTTCATAAATTGGATTCGCAATTTATTGAATTTTAATTTAAAAATATATCATAATTTATATACATTTTTGTCTGATCTAAGAATAAAAAAAAACAGTATATTTGTACACATAAGAGGCGAGGAACACCACTAATGAATTTTAATAGACATAAGAATGGTGTCAGGCTTCGCAAATAATCATTTATTCATTTAAAGAAACACTTTTATTACTTCAAAGTAGAGTAGAGAGCTGCACGGGATTGGGATTCGCGGGAGTCCCGCGGAATCCGCGGGACTCCCGCGGGATTGGAAATAAATTTATCGGGAGTTCCATGGGATTGGGTTTATTTTTGCGGGAGTCCCGTGGGTTTGGGTTTTGTTTTTGCGAGAGTCCCGTCGGTTTGGGTTTTGTTTGAGTGGGACTCTCTCAAACTTCTGATGAATGAATCAAATCGCACGGATGATCTTGGGATGATGTGTGATGTATGATACACACCTAGTTCACGGCCTTTCCTTGACATTTTTGGTATTTAAGTCAAAACGTCATTAGCAATAATACAACCTACACATTTTGACGATTCAGGCGATACCATTTGCGACTAGGTTAGACAGGTTAATTCTCATACTACCGAAAGTTGAAAATCGTCATTTTTGTAAAGTTGACACGAAAAAAAAATTACCCCCACCCCCAATATTAATTATTTTCAATATAATAATGATACTTATTGTGACGAGCTAGAGTAGATGTAGAGACAGAGACTATCCCCTTCGACGTTTTAATATAATAGATATCTAAGAGTTAGGAGTAATACCGATAAGGGTTACAAGGGGACAGACGACTTAGGACAAGGTGGGGAAACAATAGAATAGTAGACAGCAAAGGTGTGAAGATCGAGAGGCGACGTCGGCCAGGCTAGTAGGGTTAACAATGACGACCAGCTTACGCTCTTAGAAAGATTAGATAGTTAGGAAAATACTGAAGGGATTGTGACGTACCAATACATTTTTAAACCATTATTTATGAGTTATAGAATTTTTTTTTGATGGGAGCGGGTGGGGTTGGAAAAATTTTCGCGGGAGCGGGTGGGGTTGGGAAAAATTTTCGCGGGAGCGGGTGGGACTGGGGGGAATTTCTTTTGGGAGCGGATGGGACTGGTTTTGAAAACGCGGGAGTGGGTGGGTCTGGGTGTGATTTTGACTCCCGTGCAGCTCTCTAAAGTAGAGTCATAAAAAATACCGAAAAAAAAAGGGGTGTGATTTAAATAAAAATAAAGCGTATTGACTAAATTAAAACTTTTTATCAACCATTTTACTCAAAGTAGTTGTTTTTACTTTCAATTTCTGAAACCCCCATCCATTGGCATATATATGGGGGAGGAGTTGTTAGTGCCCCAGGTGCAGCCCCGTAGCCAAGGGGGGGCATTGGGAGGCCTGGCTACGGGCCTGCCCAGGTGGCACTTTATTTTCCTGCCGGAGGTGGGCGGCATTTTGGGGGTTCAATGCCGTGACACCTTAACAATACAAACTTAATTCATATGAAATTGTCCGAATTCCTAATCATTCAGGTTTTTGAATAATTTCCTCCTTTTTATATATGGGAAGAAAGGTCATACCATAATCACACAGAATCGATGGTGAATCATTCGAATTTAAAATCAAATGGATGTGGCAATTGGTAAATCCAGGACCAGCCTTTGGCCAATTTGACCGATTTCTTGAAATCGGTCACCGTGCTTGGCAGGGGCCCCGCAATTTAAATTTAGCATTAATAGTAATAGTTGTTATTGTAAAAAATAAATATATTAGAAGACGGACCTCGCAAACAACCGTTAAATTAGGCCCCGCAATTCGCAAAGCCGGCCCAAGGCGGATCCTTTCAAAATATTTACAGTGGTTTGCTGTTAAGGCGATAACTCTGTTACTATAGAGCAGTACTTCCCAAAGTTTAAAATGCCTACCTCAAACGAGTACGTGAAGTGTTTGGCAGGGGGTAGCACTGCACCGGACTGAGAAATTTGTATAAACATGTACGGTTGAAGCGTAAAACAATGAAATGAGGGGAGAACATGACCGTAAAAACAATATACATGTAGGCCTACAAGTTGTTGTTGTTTTTTTTTTACTTAGTGTACTCAGTATTACGAAAAAAGGGGGGGGGGTACACATCAGGCCCGTAGCGTGCTGGGGGGGGCAGGGTAGCCGGCCCCCCGCGTTTTGTTTTGCCCCTTCTGCTTATTTGTTCTACTTAGTAAAATGTATTACCTGGCCCCCCTGCTATTGCCTGGCCCCTGCTTTAGAATGCCTGCCCCCTGCTGTAGAATTTTCACGCTACGGGGCTGATACACATATATCGAAAGTTTGGGAAACTCTGCTATAGAGGAAGGGTTGGATCTGGATTGCCTAAAAACAACGATAACTCAGAATACGAACTTAATTTATTTTAATTTTTTTTTTAAATTTTAAAATAGGTAGGCCTAATTCTTTGACTAAACTTTGACCCCCATTTGTAAATTATATAAAATGGATTGATCAGTTTCTTGATCCCTATACACTTTTGATATTTCACATTTGTTTTGCCCAGGGCCGGATTTAGACTTGATAAGGCCCTAAGCTATTTGAGATATGGGGGCCCTTTATAAGTCCAAATATTATATGTCAGTGCCTAATATTCAAGTACATATGGCAATCGCTGACTTGGACAGTTATTTCGGGGCCCTCCAAAGAGTAGGGGACCTCCAGAGAATAGGGGCCCTCCAGAGATTAGGGGCCCTAAGACGTAGCTTGTTTATCTTATATACACAATCCTGCACTGGTTCTGGGGTCAGCCAGGGTCGTCATCTGTTGTCTTGTGTACAGCTGTTACTCTGACACCCCCTAGTGACGGAGAGATCAGCAAGGCTTTAATACAATACCATATCTGAATTTCTTTATAGTACTTCAAAGATGGATGAATTTATTTTAACAAACTAAATTTTTCTTACTTCTTCAGTTGCCTGCGATGACCGGCATCACTCGTGTTTGGGTTAAAAAAAAATCATCAACAAAAAGATTATTAAATTACAGGCAATTGTTCGAATTAAAAATCGTTCTAAATTTGAAGCACTTGATGACGGGGGCGGAGTAGGGGGCGGGGCTGGGTGGGGGGGGGGAATAAGCTCCTACTTATTCCCATAAGCTCCTACTTATTCCCATAAGCTCCTACTTATTCCCATAAGCTCCTACTTAGTCCCATAAGCGCCTACATATTTCCATAAGCTCCTACATATTCCCATAAGCTCCTACATATTCCCATAAGCTCCTACTTATTCCCATAAGCTCCTACATATTCCCATAAGCTCCTACATATTCCCATAAGCTCCTACATATTCCCATAAGCTCCTACATCTTTCCATAAGCTCCTACTTATTCCCACAAGCTCCTACTTATTCCCATAAGCTCCTTAATATTTCCATAAGCTCCTACGTATTCACATAAGCTCCTACTTATTTCCATAAGCTCCTGCCTCTACCTCCTCGACTGATATCTGCAACTCATTTTAAGTTGTTAAGATATACAAGTGCTAATATGTGGTTTGTCAGGTATTTCAGGAGTTGAAGCCAAAAGGGGGAGGGGGAGAGGGGATAGGGTGGCGTATGCTACGCCGCGGAATCACTAGTGTGTGTGTGTATATATATATACATATTACTATAAGCTCCTACTTATTCCCATAAGCTCCTACTTATTCCCATAAGCTCCTACGTATTCCCATAATCTCCTACGTATTCCCATAAGCTCCTACTTGTTCTCATAAGCTCCTACTTATTCCCATAACCTCTACTTATTCCCATAAGCTCCTTCTTATTCCCATAAGCTCCTACATATTTCTAAAAGCTCCTACATATTCCCATGAGCTCCTACGCATTCCCATAAGCTCCTACTTATTCCCATAAGCTCCTACGAATTCCCATAAGCTCTTACTTATTCCCATACGCTTTTACGTATTCCCATAAGCTCCTACCTATTCACATAAGCTCCTACATATTACCATAATCTCCTTCTTATTCCCATAAGCTCCAACATATTCCCATAAGCTCCTGCATATTCCAATAAGCTCATATATAATCCCATAAAATCCCGCATATTCCCATAAGCTCCTACATATTCCCATAAGCTCCTGCTTATAACCATAAGCTCCTACTTATTCCCATGATTCTACTTAGTCCCATAAGCTCCTACATATTACCATAAGCTCCTACTTATTCCCAAATGTTCCTACATATTCCCATAAGCTCCTACTTATTTCCATAAGCTCCTACGCATTCCCATAAGCTCCTGCATATTCCCATAAGCTCCTACATATTCCCATAAAATCCTGCATATTCCCATAAGCTCTACATATTCCCATAAACTCCTGCATATTACAATAAGTTCCTACTTATTCCCATGATTCTACTTAGTCCCATTAGCTCCTACATATTCCCATAAGCTCCTACTTATACCCGTAAGCTCCTACGTTTCCCATAAGCTCCTATCTATTCCCATAAGCTCCTACGTATTCTCATAAGCTCCTACATATTCCCATAAGCTCCTGCTTATAACCATAAGCTCCTACTTATTCCCATGATTCTACGTAGTCCCTTAAGCTCCTACGCATTACCATAACCTCCTACGTATTCCCATATGTTCCTACATATTCTCATAAGTTCCTACTTATTCCCACAAGCTCCTACGTATTCCCATAAGCTCCTTCTTATTCCCATACGCTCCTACATATTACCATAAGCCCCTACCTATTCCCATAAGCTCCTACATATTCCCATAAGCCCCTACTTATTTCCGTAAGCTCCTACGTTTCCCATAAGCTTCTATCTATTCCCATAAGCTCCTACGTATTCCCATAAGCTCCTACTTATTTCCATAAGCTCCTACGTAGTCCCTTAAGCTCCTACGTATTATCATAACCTCCTACGTATTCTCATAAGCTCCTACTTATTCCCACAAGCTCCTACGTATTCCCATAAGCTCCTTCTTATTCCCATACGCTCCTACATATTACCATAAGCCCCTACCTATTCCCATAAGCTCCTATATATTCCCATAAGCTCCTACATATTCCCATAAGCTCCTACTTATTCCCATTAGCTTCTACGTATTCCCATAAGCTCCACTTATTACCACAAGCTCCTACGTATTCCCATAAGCTCCTACGTATTCCCATAAGCTCCTACGTATTCCCTTAAGCTCCTACTTATTCCCATAAGCTCCTACGTATTCCCATAAGCTCCTACATATTCCCATAAGCTCCGACGTATTCCCATAAGCACCTACTTATTCCCATAAGCTCCTACATATTCACATAAGCTCCTACTTATTTCCATAAGCTCCTACGTATTCTCATAAGCACCTACCTATTCCCATAAGCTCCTACTTATTCCCATAAGCTCCTACTTATTCCCATAAGCTCCTACTTATTCCAATAAGCTCCTACGTATTCCCATAAGCTCCTTCTTATTCCCAAACGCTCCTACATATTACCATAAGCTCCTACTTATTCCCATAAGCTCCTACGTATTCCCATAAGCTCCTACTTATTCCCATAAGCTCCTACGTATTCCCATAAGCTCCTACGTATTCCCATAAGCTCCTACTTATTCCCATAAGCTCATATGTATTCCCATTAGCTCCTACTTTTTTCCATGAGCTGCTACGTATTCCTAGGAATAAGCTCCAACTTATTCCCATGAGCTCATACTTATTCCCATCAGCTCCTACGTATTCCCATAAGCTCCTACGTATTCCCATAAGCTGCTACCTATCCCATAAGCTCCTACTTATTCACATAAGCCCCTACGTATTCCTATAAGCTCCTACATATTCCCATAAGCTCCTACATATTCCCATAAGCTCCTACGTATTCCTATAAGCTCCTACATATTCCCATAAGCTCCTACTTATTCCCATAAGCTCCTTAATATTTCCATAAGCTCCTACGTATTCACATAAGCTCCTACTTATTTCCATAAGCTCCTGCCTCTACCTCCTCGACTGATATCTGCAACTCATTTTAAGTTGTTAAGATATACAAGTGCTAATATGTGGTTTGTCAGGTATTTCAGGAGTTGAAGCCAACAGGGGGAGGGGGAGAGGGGATAGGGTGGCGTATGCTACGCCGCGGAATCACTAGTGTGTGTATATATATATATATATATATATATATATATATATATAATTCATTAAATCTATTCTATAGAATGTATTGGGAAGGTTTGAAATGAGTGATTGACTTTACCCCTATTTTTTTAATATTTAATGTTTAGCTATGAATACTACTTTTGTGTGAGTTAAACTTTGCTCATTTCTGCATCAGTTACCACAATTCTATGTACTAATGTCGAAGAGAAGTGACTGGCCGATACGAACCGTCTAGCACTCTGCCCTTCTTCACTCGCTCCATCCATGACGTATACAATCCCCCCTCTCTATTTCTGTCTCTCTACCTCAACCCCACCCTCTCCCTCTCCCCCCTCTCTCCCTCTCTCTCTCTCTCTCTCTCTCTCTATATATATATATATATATATATATATATATATATATTAGGGTGGTCCAGAAAAACAAAGTAACAGATTTAAGTTGTCCACAAGGTTATTTCTGTTCTTTATTATGTTAATAACAATTGTGCAAAATTTTAATGAAAACAAATAATATTTACAGGTCAACCCATTTGACAGTTTTTTGGGTTATCTCAAATGAAATAGTTATTGCCAATTATAGTTGATGATCGATTTAAAACTTAAGGTTAAAATTTTAAAGTAAATTAAAATTAAGAAATTAAATTAAAGTTGTAATTAAAAAATGTAACTAAAACTTACAATCTAATGAAAACCTTAGTTTTAAAATTTGACAGTTTCACAGTGGATAATCTATGACGACGACATAAGTGATGTCTTTGATGGAGTTGGGAAATTCCTGCGATGGTTTGCAACCAATCGAAGAATAAACTGTTTCTGTTCCTCATTCTTTGTCAGTGTTTTATTGTATTTCTCAATAAGACTGATTCCCCTTTCAGCTACATCATTTACAACTGTCATGTGTGCAGCCAGTTCATAAAATTTCTTGAAGACTGGATCAGTTGTCCACTGTCCTGGTGGTTTCTTAAGGAATGTCTGAGACTTTTCTTTGCCTTCTTCCATGAGGACATCAAAGAAAGATGTCGTCCTTTCTGTCACCAGGTCCTCCAATTTCAACTGTTCAGATTCACTTGTCAACTTTACACGCCGAGGGATGTCTGCCAATGCTGGTCGAAGTAGATTTTGTACCATCTTTTCTTTGATTGATGCTGACACTCTGTCATCTAAAAGGGCTATGCCAACCAAATGTTCAGAGAGAAACCAGAGGTGCCTTGAAAATGCTTCATGTGCCTTGCTGGCAACAGTCTTATTCGGATAGGTCTTCAGATTTGATAAAAATTCGATGTCATTGAGAGGGGCTCGGATTGCAAGGGGTGCTTCGTTCCACTGTTTTACATAAACAAGACTGACAAAGAGAGCCAAACCTGTGATATTCTGGGATTCACGAACAGTCAACTTGAACTGAGTCTTAAAAAGAAAGATTTTCAGTGCGTAAATGGCTTTTGCCATCCATCTCGCATGATGTGTTGGACCGGGAGCTCGAAATTTCTCCTTGTCTTTGTGTCCACCAAGAAACCAGAAGGATAAACGTAAAAATTCCTGATAATCGTCCCTTGGGTGCTGTTTTTCAAGAGCACCTGGTAAATAGACAAGCATTTCCTGTCGCATGTTTTTCAATATTGGATCCTGAAACAGTTCATCACTTGCTGTAGAATAAGCATCTTGGTTCATTGATGGCCATTGTTTCTGAAATCGCTGGAATAGTGCAGTTGATGGACCTTCAGCTGGACCAAACAGAGACTTGAAAACATTTGAAAGGACAACTTCCATGACATGATGACGGCATGCAATCCAGACCATTTCAGTTCCCAGAGCTTCTTCAATTCCAACACATGCGCCCTTATGAAGCCCTGTATTGCTAGCTGTTGTGTCGAATACAAGGCCTTTGATCTGGGAACGCAGATTCCATTTCTCAATTACTTCAATGCAAGCATTTACTTGAGCCTCTCCTGTTCCTCTATCCATTTTTGGAATACCCAACAGTTTTTCCTGGCCATTCCCAGTAACAATAACAGATATGCGATCCACATTTTCCTTTGATCCATCAATGTCGGGCAATATTTTACCGTCCCAATGCAGCAATAGTGGTCCTGCCAAAGAAAATTCTTTTTCATCCATTGCAGCAGCCCGTTGTCTTTCTTTTATTCTGGATCGTCTGATTGAACTTCGAGATAATGTTATTTCTGAAATGTCATGGCCAAGCGCCTGTGCAACAGCTCCAGCAACAAACACAGCTCCACGGTCTGGGAGGCAAACACGATCCAAAGCGCCTACAACTTCAGGGGACTGGAAGATATTCTTAACGTTCTTTTTTGATGATGAAGCACCAGGTGTTTTTCTCAAAATCAAGTTTTTTAAATTTTCAACGCACACTTTTTGAAATTTTACCAAAACTTCTAAAGATAGAAGCATCAAATTTTGTTTGATTGTTCTTCAATATATTGTTTACATTTCCTCAATTTTGTTTTTCGAAAAAGTGTTTTGAACTTTTTTAATCTTTTTTTTTCTAACCTACCCCCCATAAAATTCACGTTTTTACATAGGCCCTTAGTAAATAATTTTTATTTTTTTATTTTTTAATATTTCAAAAAACAAAATTGAGCGATTGTTGGAAACATATCTGTTTATCTATGTACAAAATATCTTTCTTAAATAAGCAATACTTTTTGAGATTTTTCACTTTGAAAAAATGTCAAGAAAGTAGACTTTTTACCTAAAAAAGTCCAAAAAATTTTTTTTTTGACAATTTGAAAATTCTATTGGTCTTCTATTGGTCACTTGATTGTGTGTGCCAAAAATGGTTAGTGTACGTCAATAAAAAATATACCAAGATGGCGGCACTAGAGGAGTACCTTAATTTATAACGTGTCAAAGTCGGACGTAAATCGCAAGCGCGGACACCAGACAAGTAATGTAGATAATGGGTTGACCTGTAGATGTTGCTCGATCAGCCTGAAATTTTGCAGGCCAAATACCTATACCCAATGGACAAAAACAAACCATGTGGAGCAATGATTCTACAAACTTAAACTTTTCAGTATGGTTTTCTGGACCACACTAATATATATATATATGTATGTGTCAAATATAAGAATCCAATGTGGCCGCGATTTCGAACAAATTGCCCCCACACCTAACCCAGGCCTAGTACTTGCTATATATTAAATGTTTATATATGATTCAGAATCAATCAAACGAGGAAGTTTAAAATCATTGTCAAAAAGATTCCTCGAACGAATGCGTACCTGACTGTTATATAAAAGGTGACGCTGTGTTCTTGATATCAGCCAAAAAAAGTTTTTTTATTTTTTTTTTCCAAGTCGGTGTAAATGTGTAATTTCCACCAAAAGAACAGTACTGCGTGGTACTAGAACTTTATGTAAGTGTAATCTGTAGTGAGAAAGATGACCGTGTTTATTCCTCCTTGTACCAACTCTCTGTGTGAAGACAAATTAAAAGCTCTGGGAGAAAGTCTGATCAGTGAAGACTTCAAAATAGAAGAAAACATCTACGGTAAGTAGATACTCGTAGAACTTCTTTGTAATTCTATCTATCTATCTATCTATCTATCTATCTATCTATCTATCTATCTATCTATCTATCTATCTATCTATCTATCTATCTATCTATCTATCTATCTATCTATCTATCTATCTATCTATCTATCTATCTATCTATCTATCTATCTATCTATCTGTCTGTCTGTCTGTCTGTCTGTCTGTCTGTCTGTCTGTCTGTCTGTCTGTCTGTCTGTCTGTCTGTCTGTCTGTCTGTCTGTCTGTCTGTCTGTCTGTCTGTCTGTCTGTCTGTCTATCTATCTATCTATCTATCTATCTATCTATCTATCTATCTATCTATCTATCTATCTATCTATCTATCTATCTATCTATCTATCTATCTATCTATCTATCTATCTATCTATCTTTGTAACTATCTATCTATGTATGTATCTATGTATGTATCTATGTATCTATGTATGTATCTATGTATCTATGTATCTATGTATCTATGTATCTATGTATCTATCTATCTATCTATCTATCTATCTATCTATCTATCTATCTATCTATCTATCTATCTATCTATCTATCTATCTATCTATCTATCTATCTATCTATTTTATGCTAGAGGGCAGTGGGGGATGTAAGAAAGATCGACAGAGAGAGAGAAAGAGAGAGAGAGAGAGAGAGAGAGAGAGAGAGAGAAAGAGAGAGAGAGAGAGAGAGAGGTCTATAGATTTCTTCGAAAAAGTAAGTCAGGCAAATCTGTTTACTGTGTAAATGACACAAAGTCCAGCACGACACACATCATTTGTTACATTCTTTATTTGCTTTCAAAACTGAATGCAAACTTAGATGACATAAGCTTTAATGTTATCTTGAGTTAGATTTATTTGACAGCGAACTGGTCGACTAGTGTTTAAGTATAAAAAAAATTTACCTTTTCTTGGAGATTTTCCCGTTGGGATATTTCCCATGACGAACGTAAAGTTACGTAAAACATTTACAGACATGTCAATAGGTCTCGTCAATTCATTACGTTATCATTTTTTTTTTACTTTTTAAAATCGCCTTCGCCTTGTCAGTTTTTTACCCCAAGTAAAATTACGTCAACCAACCCCCCCCCCCCTTTTCTCCACAGAAAGATACTAACTTATAAGAATCTACCCCCTCACCCACCCCCAATAACAAACTGTTAACTCCGCCCCCGAATTGTAATCATTGAGATCTAACTTAACTATTATAACATTTATAACTTAACTATTATAACACTTATAACTTAACTATTATAACAAAATCAACCAGCCCTCTTCTCTATATATGACGAGTTTTAACAAATACTAAGCCCATCCCCAGCCCTCAAAATATTATGTAACAGTACATTATTGACTTTTCGGTTCGTAGTTATCCGACACCACACTCTCCGGAAAAATAAACAATATTTATCCCCAATAAAATTATTGATTATACACAGTTTTGGTAACAATGAAAAATAGAAATAGAAAATTGCTTGAATAGAATTTCAATAATAAATAAAAGGGGTTTAGTTTACAAGTATATCTAAGGCAGTTGTATGGCCTATCAGTCTTTGGCAGAATCGGAAATTTCCAAATGTCATTGCGCAACATTGGGTCGGATGGCGGAAAATCCAGTTTTTTTCCAACAAAATAATTTTATATTGTTAGACTTAGAAATGTATTATGGCTATAAAGGCAATAATAAAAATATATAAATTAAAAGTTATGTCGCCCAGCGTTATCAAAATGTATTATTTTGCTCTCTCTCTCTCTCTCTCTCTCTCTCTCTCTCTCTCTCTCTCTCTCTCTCTCTCTCTCTCTCTCACTGAACGCTCTGTTTATCTGTGAGCTGAGACATAATGTCTTAGAGCCCGTGAGATAAGCCTTCCTAATGAGGGATTTACTAACCAACCAGCCCTCTGGCAAGCAAGCTACCGACCCGCGGGCTATCAAATGCACACGTTCAGCGGTTTCCTCAACCACTCCACAGCTGCGGCACAGAGAGTCGACTTTGGGCCTGAACTTCCCAAAGCATGGAATGACCAGTGGGCAATGAATACATGCTCAACTGTCCGCACCACCCACCACGGGTCGGTCTTGGACGACCGCTCCATTCGACTCCATTCACTCTATTGTCCCAACTCGAGAACCCCCCGATGTCGTTCAAACTTACTTATCTTGGCACATGCGCCCTCTAAAGAGCTACAAGAATCACCCGTGAATTACGTCTGGGCATTGATTCACCTAGCTAGAAAGTCGGTCTGGTCACTACCAGGCACGTCAATATGTCAAGGAGTCTACTGAAGAGTTGCCCATGCAAAAATGCCGGGACATTAGATCATGGATATTCTCCACAATGGCTTCCAGCCAGTGCCGAACCCAGTGGGGGCCGGGGGGCTTGGCCTCTTTGGGGCCCCTGCATTTTTTTATTCAACACCATGACATGAGATAATGTACTAATTATTTACTGTAAAAAAAAGTTGGGGCCCGGGGGACTTTCGAATTTGGACCCCACTCCCCCACCCTAGGTACGCCTCTGCTTCCAGCCGCTCGGGCCATTCTCCCCCCCCCCTCCCCGTTATAGTATTGAGAAATCGAGAATTGAGATTGAATCTGTCAGCACAACGATGCCAGTCTCAGGCAATGCGTCATCCCGCAGTTACTCTACTGCCTCTGAAATTATTTTGCTAGATAGATCATAACAGCTTTACTAAATTCCTCAATAAATGGTTATACGATTTCACATATTAATCATATTGTACCAGTTTTAGATTGATAAATGATCGCTCTGCCGACAGAAATATCTGACAGAATACGCAAACTGATACACACAATAGGCAATTTCAAAATTTAATTTGTCCTTGTTTTGATTCTCGACCTTTCGACCCTTTCCCTGTATGTTTCGATCCTCATTGTTTTAGGGTGATTTGACATATTTTGACATCTGTGTACCGCCTTTTTGATTTTCGTAATAGTGAGTATCACGAGTAAGACAGAAAATGCTTGTAACGTTTTCACAGTCATGGTTCCCCCTCATTTGATTGTTTTCGCTATAGTCGTGAATGTTTACCAGATGTTCTCACCCCTGTGCAGCGCGTACCCCCTCCCCTCTCGCCAGACTCTTCGCTCACCCCCCCCCACCCCTCACTTTAGGAAACACTGGTCTAGAATATAAGCAAGAAAAATGTGTCGCGTAGTACTCTGTCTCCCTCGCCCAACGCCTAGCACAATTCTAGTATATGATTATTTTTGTTTGTTTGTTTATTACAGCTGGATCTAAAACAAAACACTTCAAAGACAGCGCCAGGGCATGCTCTCTCACTATTTTACACAAGTGTCCAGACATCTGGAAGTTTGTGAGTAAACACATTCCTATATCTGTTATTGCTTTATTGATTACTAGACAAACACACACATAAACACACACACACACACACACACACACACACATATATATATATATATATATATATATATATATATATATATATATATATATATATATACAGTCGATTCCGCTTAATTGGGACACATCGGGACCGAGGCTTTTTGTCCCAATTAAGCGGCTGTCCCAATTAAACATACACATTTACTATCGACTTCTTGGTTTGGTTTCTTTGAGATTTGTCCCAAATAAGCGGCTGTCCCACTTAGGCGGTGTCCCAATTAAGCGGAATCCACTGTATATGACATGTCTTGTAACTGAATAAATGATTGGTCCTTGGATTGTGTGGCGGCTCAGGGCGATGTAATAGCTGGCCACGGCTCTAGAAAATTACCATTGACCAGGGCTGAGGTTGGGATATTTATCCAGAAGCTAAGATAAGAATAAGAATCGCATGATCTAAAAAAATAAATAAACAACAAACGAAAACAAACAATCAACAACACCAAAGTAAATCCCCAAGGTATTGGGTTAAAATTCAAGCATTTGCAGCAGCACTGCCATTAACATAATACAGTAACCCATATGTGTTTAAAAGGGTATGCTAATTGATTGGGGTCATGTGACGTGAATAGAATAGGGCGGCGAGTCCAGTGAAGCACTTACTTTGCATCGGGTGCATTTTCACTACTTTAGTATTTTTTTTTTTAGCCGGTGTAGGGGCAGCATTTTTCTAATTCTAACCGTTTCCTCCACTCAAAACATTTGTTTATTTATTTATTTAGGAAAAAAAAATTGAAATCAATTTTTTGAGGTAATTTTTAGTGATAGATTTTTCTTGAAATTTGGCATACATGTTCTTGCTCAATGACAACGCATGATTCAATAATTAATTTAGCAATATGAGTAAAAAAAATAATTCTCATTTATACATTAAGGGATATAACCGTGTTTAACTATGACGAACGACACTGTTTAATAGGCTACTTGCCTTGTATTTATAATACTACGTTTCAGATCGGAGATGTATGTTAGCACGTCATTACTAATATATATATTTTAAACATGTAATGCAATAAAAACCTCTTTAAAGAGAAATAAAAACTCAAAGAGTTTTTACTTGTCAATATTTTATAAACTTCTTTTCAAACGAACTAACTTGACGAACAACAATTTCTTTATTTGGTGTGTGAAGCAGTGGCGTAGCGAGCTTAACGCGCACTCGGGGCACAATACTTTTTTCTTTACCGCCCCTCTCCCATTCGAAAACCGTATTTTTTGAGGACCATTTGGCGCCCCTTTGTGAGTTGCGCCGGGGTATGATGCGCCGCGCCCCCCCCCCCAGCTACACTCGCTACTCCACTGGTGTGAAGTAAGGATGAGATGAAATCTCTCAGTTCCCCACCAAAGCCTATAGTGCAATGGCCATTGAGGCTTCACGGGGGCTATAATGGTAACTTTCACCCTGACCTTAAATATCAATTGGCCCTCCCCGCAGATTGAACCTGGGACACTCAGGTTGACAGTCGAGCGCTTTATTGCACGACCATCCGTCCTCGGTGTCTTTATTTGGTATCATTAATTATTATAACAAATAACGTAAATGACTTTCAGCGGTATATAATTCTATTGTGGTATTTTAATGTCATTAAAACGTATTACAGGTAAGAATAGGAAATCTGGACAAGTTCCTGACGGAAGAGAATGATTTAAATGCAAAGATGCTGTGTGTCCAGTTTGCTGGCCTTTCATACGATGAACTCACCAAGGACGAAAGCTCTAGACAAAGATTCGACAATTTTTTTGAAGATCTGAACATGCAGGACATATCAACAGACAATAAACTTCAAAACTGCGTCAACTACATTAAATCGTTGGTGCAAAAACTAACCAACACAACTGTCCAGAAACCCAACCCTAGATCCTTGCTGAGGCGATGTGTTTCCCGGGGTTTCGACTATGCTAGGCTGCGGTCGTCCACCAATATGGAGAGCAAAGAGAGGCAGTTTCTGCGGAAGCTCCACAATTTGAGAAAGAAGGATGTGAAAAGATCCAGCAACTAGCACGGGTCATTTGACGTGTACCCATCTGAGCATGCAGCCATCAAGGTCCTTGCCAAGGTGATGGATGGTGACCAAATAGGAACAAATCAGCTCAACAGTAAGACAATAAACTGGTTCACCTTTAATATATATATAGGCTATATATATACATATATACATATATATATATATATATATATATATATATATATATATATATATATATATTGCAATTTATTAATTACTTTTGTTAATTTTAATTACGGTAATTTAAATTTCTATATCGGAACAATATTCATTTATAAAGGTAAGTATACCAATACTATATTAAATTTGTGAACATAAGAAAATAAACGAGCAAAATTAAATAACTTTTTTTTTGGAAACGGTTAATTAAAAAAAAAACAACTGTTTTTATCGTGACTTGTTTATTATTTAAGTTAACACGCTGAAGACATTTGAGGAGTTGAAAGGTCACATCAATGAAGTGCTAAATACCAGCACAGCAGCACTTAGCAGTTTCCAGTTTTTATTACACACGGTAAAAAGTGTAACAGGTTTTATTTTATTCATAGCAGTTATAATAGTTTCTCTCTCTCACCCTCTATTGTCTGGCTGTCCATCTATCTATCTATCTTACTTACCTACCGGCCTTTCTGCCTTTCTATCTAGTATCTAATCTTTATGTTTTATTTTATTTATCTTCTCTCGATCTATCCATCTCTCAATGTTTTATTTTCGTTCTGCATCCTGAAAAACAGTAAATATCTATATGTATATCTATCATCGAATAAATATAGTAATATATAAGATTGAAATATAAATAAATAAATAGCCGAGTTCTATTATTAGCTTAGATTTATTCAGCGCGGTACTATTTACTTCTTTTGCCAGATTTATGAGAAGTATTTTTTAAATTTCAATAAAAAAAAAAATCAAACTGGCACCTTTTTTTCCCCCCTAAAAATAGGCATTACCACAGCTGTATACTGATGACATACTACATGGACTGGTTACCATGGCAACCTGTGATGATCCCCATCTACAAAATAATGCCATGAGCTGCGCCGAGTTACTTGTGCTCAAAGGGAAACTTCACGCCCCTGACACAGACTTGCAAATGCTAGTGAGTACATATTATCCGGTTACAACATGATGGTAGTTGCGTAGCTAGTGGAGGGGCGGGCGGAGCGGTTTACATCGGTTTTCACTTACACCAATCTGTGTTTCTTGAAAGTCTGTGTTTCTTGAAAGTCTGTGTTTCTTGAAAGTCTGTGTTTCTTGAAAGTCTGTGTTTCTTGAAAGTCCGTGTTTCTTGAAAGTCTGTGTTTCTTGAAAGTCTGTGTTGTGTTTCTTGAAAGTCTGTGTTTCTTGAAAGTCTGTGTTGTGTTTCTTGAAAGTCTGTGTTTCTTGAAAGTCTGTGTTTTTTGAAAGTCTGTGTTTCTTGAAAGTCTGTGTTTCTTGAAAGTCTGTGTTTTTTGAAAGTCTGTGTTTCTTGAAAGTCTGTGTATCTTGAAAGTCTGTGTATCTTGAAAGTTTGTGTATCTTGAAAGTCTGTGTATCTTGAATGCCTGTGTATCTTGTGTCTCTATCTTGAATGTCTGTGTATCTTGAAAGTCTCTATGTTCTTTAAAGTTTGTGTTTCTCCTGATTTCTGACAGAGAAAGTAAAATAAAAGTGTCGTCTGTTTCACCACCAGACCGGGACATTGCAAGTCGACAAAATCGATTACAATTTATTTTTTTCAGCAGTTTTAGACAAAATTCAGCAAAGGTACTTATTGAGAAACCAAATAACTAACAATCTGCATCTTTCAAGTTACTTTTAGTGACATCCCTCAGTCTGATAGATCGATACTTGTTTAAACAAGGCCTGCCATCAATCGTAATGTTCTCTAGATTTATAACAAAAAATGATAATTTCTGGTGTTAAAACTTTTCACTTGATCTAATATTTGTGGCCTACAGAAGCAAATATGTTTGTTTGTTTGTTTGTTTTCAGACTCACCCCTACCTTTGACCATAAACATCTACATTAGGGTTATGACTTTTTTGTAACCTCATATTTACATGGCAAGAAAAGGTGACTTTTAACGAGTGTATTTTGACACAAATAATCTTTTCTGAAAATATTTGAAAAACCTTCCCCACCAAACCATAAAACGAATATAATATATTAATATATATAACACAACACTGTAATGGAAAGTTACATAAGAACAACAAGTGCAATGCATGTAAGCATGAGTATAGATGTGTCCAAAATATGAAATGATAATAAAGGACAGCATAGGAAACATACATTAAGTTTTATGCTTCATTATTAGTGAGAATAAAACAGTTAATAATGTCTTTGAAGTCTCACAACGTGGAACAATATCTTGCATTATTTGTATAGCTCTTTCTGCATAGCAGTTACTTCGTTCTATATCAGATATTGCTTAATCTTCACAGACCCAGTGCCTCAAGAAGCATCTTTCTGCTTCAGTGTATCTATGCAAAGCAGGTGCTAAAATCTCTTTTCCTATTTTCCAGTCCCTTTGATCTGAAAACCATACTTAAGACCATGCATGTCCTCGCTATGAAAGTACACACAAGTTCAAATTTCTCGTTTCTATTTTCCGGAATGCCAGAAGTGCTAGTATTGCACTTGAATTCCAACGAGCATTACTTAAAGCCGTCAGTCTCTGGAAGTGAATAACTGGAAAAGGTTTTATTTCATTCGTGATAGTGAAATACTTGCGTCAAATGATGTAAGAACTTCATGTTGTCTTTCCATCCTTTGTTTTCTCACATGATTTCTGAACTACTATCTTGAGAATCAAGTGACTCTTTTAGTGACTCGTAATTTGCGCTAATTTCAGCAACAAATGATTACGAAATGTTTGGATTAGACGTTTCCCTGCCGAAAACAGAATCCATATCATGCTTGAGTACTAGACCTAAAACATAAAGCTGGCAGCCTATGTACTGGGGGATTTGTTCACTGTTCTGTTGACAGTAATTTTGCAGCTTGCGTCCCACACCATTTTTGCTGCCAGAATTTGTATTCCTTGTATCGCAAATAATTACTCGAATACATGAATAGAGTTCGTATTCAGCTAGAACAGCCCTATTCGCTGTAAATATTGTCTCTGCTTTTCCATTTGTCAGAGACAATATGGCTAATCGAATTTCTTTTTCAACGTTTTTCAGTAATGCAACTTGTTTTTCTCCTTCTATTCTTTTTCCGTCAAAATGTATGCACCATTCAAAATTTTGTAAGCTGTTTTTATAAACTGCAACTTCAACGAATCTGCTTCTTTATAGGTTGCCTTATACACTCCTGACTGCGAAGGAGCTTCAATAATGGGAGAGTGTTCGCTTATTATTTTTAAAACTTTATTTGTTGACAAATTTGCTTTCCTACAAAATAAAATACAAACAGACGATTACAGTTGATTGAAATTGAAATAAAAGAATACAATTTTCTCAAATCAACCAAGCAGACTTCCCAAATTCCAAGCAGACCACTCGTGACAATTACCAAACAAAGGTATCTTAAGATTTGATTATTTGTAGTATAGTTGAAGTAGACGCATAACACATTCAAACAGTGCACTTAAAATTTAAAATAAACTTTTTTTATTTATTTTGTTTCAGACATGGAGGTAAAAAATACCCTATAAAGTTCCTGGATGTAATTAATGTAATCAAATATTTGTTAATGCGCAATCCATAAAGAAGTAATTTTATTGAAAAACGCTTCCTATTTGTAAACACAAGATGGCGTTGGTGGGGAAGGTTTTTTTGAGTGAAAAATAAATGAATATTATTTTCATATTTTGTTCACAATTGTTCATTCAAAAGTGCCATGTAAAATATGATTCTGAAAAAAAATGTAAAAAGTACTAACCCTAATCTACATTATAAAGCAGCTAAGATTGTATTTATTTAAATTATCTTGACCAAATTTAAAAGTTACCTCTTGATGTTATCAATTATGACAAGACAAGTTGATTAATTATGAATAGAAGATATTCCACTTAATATGTCTTTATATTAATTGATCAATAGCTAATATAATAGAATCATTACATAATAATGAATCCAGGTGATTTAGATGAGCACCCATGTTAATATAAATATTTTTTTAGTGATTAGTTTATTTTTTTGGTACTTTTTTAGTTATTTAAATCAAAAAGTTGTTGATATTTAAGTTCTTTTTTATTATCATTGAATATTTTTTAATTACTGTTTACAGGTGACACTTAAAAACCTATTAATTGAGTCGATAGAACAGATGTGGTAGGAAAAGTTTTAAGATATTACTTGTTATAATTTGCAAGTTTTTATTTTCTTGTTTAATTACAGTACATAGCAGTACATCATAATGAACAATTTTTCGAACCTATTTCGATAATCTTTTATTCAGGCAAAACAAAACAGAAAATACAAATTTAAACCAGTTAATCAGGAGGAAATGTTTACTTCTATACAACGTGCAGATGGAAATATTACTTAAAAATCAGAGAGAGGACAACCTTGATAATAACAATTTGAAATTGAAGTAAGTCTTGATATTTGCAAATATTTGAATTAAGTAAACATTTGCCTTAATGAAAAAAAAACACACGAAAGAAAATATGATAGTTCTTTTAAATCGGCCTCAATCTTCAGAAAATCAATTTGAATAATTAATTTCAGGGTCGAGGATAGAAAATCTTACACTGGGAGGTACATCACAGCCACACATGAATTCCTGTGCATGTCAGCTGATGAAAAAAAACAGTTTGTGGAAGGTCTGCAATCGCAATCTCGAAGATCATCTACAGATTTTGCTCATCTGATTATTGAAAAGGAATACAAACAGTTTTACATCATTATGCAGCAGCTTAAGAAGGTAGAGTATTGAACACATTCAAATCCCAACATACTGTGAATTAATAAAAAAAAGTTACTTTATATTACTTAAATCAGAATACTGGCTGGAAATAAATACAAATTTGTGCTTGTTTTTTGACGATCTATTATATATAAATGAAAAACAATTACAATATAAAAAATAATGATTAGAATTTGAGCATAAATATGATCATATTTTTTTTTCTTTTTATATTTTTACACACCATTAGTAAATTTCAGCAGTTGTTTTCTTTGTTGCCAGATTTTAAAAGGAAAAGATGATGAAGACATGGCGTGCTTAGAATTTCTGGAGTCTTATTTAAAGCCAAGACATAACTTTAGAGGTCGCTCTTTCCCACCTTTTTGCATTGAGCTCATACAAAGAGGAATCCTCCAGTATCTAACCTACCTAGCAAGTGTGTTGACAATGTCATTTAATTTATCTATTTGATAAAAATCCATATTGTTATTTGAAATAAAAAATAAATTATTAAGTTTAATATTTTTTCTGGACTTATTTTGTAATTTAAACACTATTAAACAACAACAACAACAACAAACAAGCGAACAACAACAACTGACAATTATAAATATCTAAGTAATAAAAAACAAAAGAAACAACAACCGACAATTATAAATATCTAAGTAATAATAACAAAACAAACAACAACTGACAATTATAAATATCTAAGTAATAATAACAAAACAAACAACAACTGACAATTAAAAATATCTAAGTAATAAAAAACAACAACAACAACAAAAATAACTCGTCTGAACACAAACACTATTTGTTAATTACAGAATAAATTTTATTCTTACTAAGATTAGATTAACTCTAGTTTATTTTTTACTTCTACAGAAGAAAGTGTTAAAGACAATATTGCAGCTCTGTGTTCTAAAGCTCTGCAAGTCATGCCTATAATGAAGAAACATTTTTCTCTTCATGAGGTAACATTTTTATATATTTGTCTATAGAGATGAACAGATTAAATCCCTTTATTAAACCTAAATTGAAAAACAAAACAACAAAAAAACCAAACAAAACAACCAACAACAAACAGCCAACAACAAACAACCAACAACAAACAACCAACAACAAACAATAACAACCAACAACCAACAACAACAACAAACAACCTACAACAAACAACCAACAACCAACAACAAACAATGGGTTTTGTTGGATAAAAGTCTTGGGCTCACTAGAAAATACACTAAAGCCAGTTGCATCAAATATGAATAGTATAAATAACATGAGGTCGATGAAAGAAGCTGAAGTTATTTTGTCCCCGTTTTGTCTGTCTGTCCGTTATCACCCTAGATCTCAACAACCATAAATCCTAGACCCATGATGTATATGTCATTTTGTAGGTCTTGGCCTGCCAAGTGTACATCAAAAGTTCATTTTGCAATCTGACCTCTGAGGGCTGAAAAAGGGGGCGTTTTAAGTACCGTTTTTGCTAATATTTTAAATATAATTAATAAAAGCTAATCAAAGGGGTTTAAACATTATTTATTTTTGTAACAGTTATTTAACATGATTACTTCCCTCTCTGGGTTAGCGTACACGAAAATGCTCTAAAATGTCCTTTGTCCGAAACGGAAAAGACTTAAATTGCTTGTTTTATATAGTAAAAGTTGTACAATAGTCATTTCAAGAAAAATGATAAATAATATAAACAACTGGCCCATTGGGATCTCAAAACAAATTGATTGAAGAGTTGCATGCTGTTATATGATATCTGAGTGTCGGTGATGGGTTCCAGTTATAACCCGTTACGTAGTTAATAAGGGGACTGATTCATTTTGTTATATTACAGGAATTTTTGTAAAATGGATCGATTTATTTATGTGTTAATTACTCACACTTTATTTGACTAACACAAAATAATGTAACGAGATTGGCTTGTTTTGAATGACATGAATGAAAAACACGAAAAAAACAAAAAAAAGATGAAATTGAGGTTATGCTGTGCCCACTGATGCGCCTGTAAATGAAAAATTCAACTCCTTACCTTGAAATCTAAAATTGGATTCAATATTGAGACATTACCATAGTGTTATGTGAGCATAGTGTATTTATCTTTTATATCTCACCTCATTAACATGTAAAGAGGTATATCATTCTCTGCTTTGGTGAAGAGGGTATATTATTCCTTGCTTTGTTGAAGGGGGTGTATCATTCCCTGTTTTGGTGAAGGGGGTATATCATTCCCTGTTTTGGTGAAGGGGGTGTATCATTCCCTGCTTTGGTGAAGGGGGTGTATCATTCCCTGCTTTGGTAAAAGGGGGTGTATCATTCCCTGCTTTAGTAAAAGGGGGTGTATCATTCCCTGCTTTGGTAAAAGGGGGTGTATCATTCCTTGCTTTGGTGAAGGGGGTGTATCATTTCTTGCTTTGGTGAAGGGGGTGTATCGTTCCCTGCTTTGGTGAAGGGGGTGTATCGTTCCTTGCTTTGGTGAAGGGGGTGTATCGTTCCCTGCTTTGGTGAAGGGGGTGTATCGTTCCCTGCTTTGGTGAAGGGGGTGTATCATTCCTTGCTTTGGTGATGGGGGAGTATCGTTCCCTGCTTTGGTGAAAGGGGTTTAATATATGTCGTCCCACTATATCCCTTCAATTCTTCATAACTTTCTCGATCTTTCTCGGCAACCCATAAGAGGTTACATGATTTTCTGTAGAAGTCAACGGGAAATAGTGTTCACAGGCTGAACAACCCATAAGACTAAAGTGCCTCTGGAGCGGATTGTGCTCGTTATACGAGATACCACAGTATACTTCTTAAAGCATCCGATCACTAGCATTTATTATTGAGAAAAACTCATATAGGCTACTTCTTGTTTCAATGAATTTACCTCCTAGGCTCATTTACAAAATTATTGAGAAAAACTCATAAACTTCATGTTTTAATGAATATACCTCCTAGGCTCATTTACAAAGTCTTAAAACAAATACAGGTTTCTCTACACTACACAGCTAATTTAAATAAATGTATGTAGACTTTCTGCTCAGACATTGTTAACGAATATGAAAGTTAAAACTTCTGTTTTGTCTAAACAGATTTTAAAAACTTTGAGGAATTGCATGTTCGTTTCAAATGATGAAATACGCCAACAAGTTGTACAGTTTGTTAAAAGTATTGATGACTTCAATGAGCCAATAGAAAAACACATAACACATTTACTGGAGGAACTGTTTCCGGCATTGAACATAGACAATGAGGACAAGGTGACCTATTTAATTTATTTTTATATTGGTAATATGAAAGTGAAATTTATTTCTTAGGCCATTTAGCCGTTGCAGTGTGAGATAATAAAAAAATACACTTTTCTCCAAAAAAAAAGTTTCTTAACATAAAAAATATTACAGGGAGATCAATAAGTTTAAAAAAAATAAATCGATCTGTTAACCATACTTGACATAATTGACAAAATCATCCAATAATTTTCCATCAGTTTAGTTGCCTTCTTGTTAAACTTTTAACATTTAGTATATTCAGTGAAAAAAAAGCACTAAAATTATTTAATATACAACTTGACAATTTTCTAATCGTGTGTGATTAGAAAAATACGATTGAAGGAAACATATTGTTCCATTCTTAATATTTGATCTTATTAACATGATTGTGCTGCATGTAAATAATATGTTCTACAAGTACTGAATATTTATAATCTTTTCTCATTTACAACATATATTCAGAATGTTACCTTTATTAGTTATCTAATTCAGTTGTCTGAGCTTTCCATGAGATTTTTAACTTATTAGTAATACACGACTTATAAGTGAAGTCCCTGTAAGGATGATGTGCTTATATATTAGATAAAATGAACTGCTATGGGACTGTTTTTGAAGTGACCTAACCCACGTTGCCTTGGCCGTGTAGACAACGCTAGAAACATGAAGGCAACTTTCACTTTGACCTGAAAAAAACTACGTTGGGTTTTCACTGGAGATCGAAGCCAGGACTCTCATGTCGACAGTTTAACGATTAGCCGCACGACAATATACACCCCCTCATGTCTCCCGTGGTGCCACCATGGCCATTGCACTATCGGTGCAATATGTTTATATTTATAAATGTTTATATTTATAAATGTTTATATTTATTGCACCGACCTATATGTTTAAAAGCTTTTTTTTTTTAAAAACTTTTATTGTAGGTATTTGTTTGCCCAGTAGATGGTTGGCTAGAAATTCCCGGTCATTTCATGGATGACCCAGTAAGAATATGTATCCACAAACCATCAGAAATGAATCACATAAAACTAAACAAAACTGATTTTGTGAACTATGACGATTTGATGAAGATTAAAAACATCAGAATGCTCAGTCGTATGCAGCATACAAACATAATAACTTTGTATGCTTATAACTTTGAGAACATTCCACAATTCTACATACTGGAACATCACTTGGAAAAACAATGTATCAACTTACAGGTACCATCATCATCATATGTGTGTGTTATACTGATTGGCTGAAGAATGGATTCAGCTGAAATGTTTGAAATTAGTCTTAAAGATGTCTTACATAATTGTACTGGCATGCTTGACTGTTGCTAAGTTTGGATACTACTTTGCATGATGTGAGTTCTGTTGTATAATTGTGAATTATCTTTTGTAGTATATAAAACCTGTAGTAATAGGATATCTCCATTCTTCACATGATAGTATTTGAATCCTTTAGTTTGTTGTATTTCAATAACTCCATCCTTTAGTTTGTTCTATTTCAATAACTCCATCCTTTAATTTGTTCTATTTCAATAACTCCATCCTTTAGTTTGTTGTATTTGAATCGCTCCATCTTTAGTTTTTTGTATTTGAATGACTCCATCCTTTAGTTTATTGTATTTGAATAACTCCATCCTTTAGTTTATTGTATTTCAATAACTCCACCCTTTAGTTTATTGTATTTGAATCGCTCCATCCTTTAGTTTATTGTATTTGAATAACTCCATCCTTTAGTTTGTTGTATTTGAATAACTCCATCCTTTAGTTTATTGTATTTCAATAACTCCATCCTTTAGTTTATTGTATTTGAATAACTCCATCCTTTAGTTTGTTGTATTTGAATCGCTCCATCCTTTAGTTTGTAGTATTTGAATAACTCCATCCTTTAGTTTGTTGTATTTGAATCGCTCCATCCTTTAGTTTGTAGTATTTGAATAACTCCATCCTTTAGTTTATTGTATTTGAATCGCTCCATCCTTTAGTTTGTTGTATTTCAATAACTCCATCCTTTAGTTTGTTCTATTTCAATAACTCCATCCTTTAGTTTGTTCTATTTCAATAACTCCATCCTTTAGTTTGTTGTATTTGAATCGCTCCATCCTTTAGTTTGTAGTATTTGAATAACTCCATCCTTTAGTTTGTTGTATTTGAATCGCTCCATCCTTTAGTTTGTAGTATTTGAATCGCTCTATCCTTTAGTTTATTGTATTTGAATCGCTCCATCCTTTAGTTTATTGTATTTGAATCGCTCCATCCTTTAGTTTATTGTATTTGAATAACTCCATCCTTTAGTTTATTGTATTTCAATAACTCCACCCTTTAGTTTATTGTATTTGAATCGCTCCATCCTTTAGTTTATTGTATTTGAATCGCTCCATCCTTTAGTTTGTAGTATTTGAATAACTCCATCCTTTAGTTTGTTATATTTGAATCGCTCCATCCTTTAGTTAGTAGTATTTGAATAACTCCATCCTTTAGTTTATTGTATTTGAATCGCTCCATCCTTTAGTTTGTTGTATTTCAATAACTCCATCCTTTAGTTTGTTCTATTTCAATAACTCCATCCTTTAGTTTGTTCTATTTCAATAACTCCATCCTTTAGTTTGTTGTATTTGAATCGCTCCATCCTTTAGTTTGTAGTATTTGAATAACTCCATCCTTTAGTTTGTTGTATTTGAATCGCTCCATCCTTTAGTTTGTAGTATTTGAATCGCTCTATCCTTTAGTTTATTGTATTTGAATCGCTCCATCCTTTAGTTTATTGTATTTGAATCGCTCCATCCTTTACTTTATTGTATTTGAATAACTCCATCCTTTAGTTTATTGTATTTCAATAACTCCACCCTTTAGTTTATTGTATTTGAATCGCTCCATCCTTTAGTTTATTGTATTTGAATAACTCCATCCTTTAGTTTATTGTATTTCAATAACTCCATCCTTTTGTTTGTTCTATTTCAATAACTCCATCCTTTAGTTTGTTCTATTTCAATAACTCCATCCTTTTGTTTGTTCTATTTCAATAACTCCATCCTTTTGTTTGTTCTATTTCAATAACTCCATCCTTTAGTTTGTAGTATTTCAATAGCTCCATCCTTTAGTTTGTAGCATTTGAATAGCTCCAACCTTTAGTTTGTAGTATTTGAATAGCTCCATACTTTAGTTTGTAGTATTTGAATTGCTCCATCCTTAAGTTTGTAGTATATGAATTGCTCCAACCTTTAGTTTGTAGTATTTGAATAGCTCCAACCTTTAGTTTGTATTATTTGAATAGCTCCAACCTTTAGTTTGTAGTATTTTAATAGCTCCATCCTTTAGTTTATTGTATTTGAATCGCTCCATCCTTAAGTTTATTGTATTTGAATCGCTCCATCCTTTAGTTTGTTGTATTTGAATTGCTCCATCCTTTAGTTTATTGTATTTCAATAACTCCATCCTTTAGTTTGTTGTATTTCAATAACTCCATGCTTTAGTTTGTTGTATTTGAATCGCTCCATCCTTTAGTTTGTAGTATTTGAATAACTCCATCCTTTAGTTTGTTGTATTTGAATCGCTCCATCCTTTAGTTTATTGTATTTGAATAACTCCATCCTTTAGTTTATTGTATTTCAATAACTCCATCCTTTAGTTTATTGTATTTGAATCGCTCCATCCTTTAGTTTATTGTATTTCAATAACTCCACCCTTTAGTTTATTGTATTTGAATCGCTCCATCCTTTAGTTTATTGTATTTCAATAACTCCATCCTTTTGTTTGTTCTATTTCAATAACTCCATCCTTTAGTTTGTTCTATTTCAATAACTCCATCCTTTTGTTTGTTCTATTTCAATAACTCCATCCTTTTGTTTGTTCTATTTCAATAACTCCATCCTTTAGTTTGTAGTATTTCAATAGCTCCATCCTTTAGTTTGTAGCATTTGAATAGCTCCAACCTTTAGTTTGTAGTATTTGAATTGCTCCATCCTTTAGTTTGTAGTATTTGAATTGCTCCATCCTTTAGTTTGTAGTATTTGAATTGCTCCATCCTTAAGTTTGTAGTATTTGAATTGCTCCAACCTTTAGTTTGTAGTATTTGAATCGCTCCATCCTTTAGTTTATTGTATTTGAATCGCTCCATCCTTTAGTTTGTTGTATTTGAATAGCTCTATCCTTTAGTTTATTGTATTTGAATCGCTCCAACCTTTAGTTTATTGTATTTGAATCGCTCCATCCTTTAGTTTATTGTATTTGAATCGCTCCATCCTTTAGTTTATTGTATTTCAATAACTCCACCCTTTAGTTTATTGTATTTGAATCGCTCCATCCTTTAGTTTATTGTATTTGAATAACTCCATCCTTTAGTTTGTTGTATTTGAATAACTCCATCCTTTAGTTTATTGTATTTCAATAACTCCATCCTTTAGTTTATTGTATTTGAATAACTCCATCCTTTAGTTTGTTGTATTTGAATCGCTCCATCCTTTAGTTTGTAGTATTTGAATAACTCCATCCTTTAGTTTGTTGTATTTGAATCGCTCCATCCTTTAGTTTGTAGTATTTGAATAACTCCATCCTTTAGTTTATTGTATTTGAATCGCTCCATCCTTTAGTTTGTTGTATTTCAATAACTCCATCCTTTAGTTTGTTCTATTTCAATAACTCCATCCTTTAGTTTGTTCTATTTCAATAACTCCATCCTTTAGTTTGTTGTATTTGAATCGCTCCATCCTTTAGTTTGTAGTATTTGAATAACTCCATCCTTTAGTTTGTTGTATTTGAATCGCTCCATCCTTTAGTTTGTAGTATTTGAATCGCTCTATCCTTTAGTTTATTGTATTTGAATCGCTCCATCCTTTAGTTTATTGTATTTGAATCGCTCCATCCTTTAGTTTATTGTATTTGAATAACTCCATCCTTTAGTTTATTGTATTTCAATAACTCCACCCTTTAGTTTATTGTATTTGAATCGCTCCATCCTTTAGTTTATTGTATTTGAATTGCTCCATCCTTTAGTTTGTAGTATTTGAATAACTCCATCCTTTAGTTTGTTATATTTGAATCGCTCCATCCTTTAGTTAGTAGTATTTGAATAACTCCATCCTTTAGTTTATTGTATTTGAATCGCTCCATCCTTTAGTTTGTTGTATTTCAATAACTCCATCCTTTAGTTTGTTCTATTTCAATAACTCCATCCTTTAGTTTGTTCTATTTCAATAACTCCATCCTTTAGTTTGTTGTATTTGAATCGCTCCATCCTTTAGTTTGTAGTATTTGAATAACTCCATCCTTTAGTTTGTTGTATTTGAATCGCTCCATCCTTTAGTTTGTAGTATTTGAATTGCTCTATCCTTTAGTTTATTGTATTTGAATCGCTCCATCCTTTAGTTTATTGTATTTGAATCGCTCCATCCTTTACTTTATTGTATTTGAATAACTCCATCCTTTAGTTTATTGTATTTCAATAACTCCACCCTTTAGTTTATTGTATTTGAATCGCTCCATCCTTTAGTTTATTGTATTTGAATAACTCCATCCTTTAGTTTATTGTATTTCAATAACTCCATCCTTTTGTTTGTTCTATTTCAATAACTCCATCCTTTAGTTTGTTCTATTTCAATAACTCCATCCTTTTGTTTGTTCTATTTCAATAACTCCATCCTTTTGTTTGTTCTATTTCAATAACTCCATCCTTTAGTTTGTAGTATTTCAATAGCTCCATCCTTTAGTTTGTAGCATTTGAATAGCTCCAACCTTTAGTTTGTAGTATTTGAATAGCTCCACACTTTAGTTTGTAGTATTTGAATTGCTCCATCCTTAAGTTTGTAGTATATGAATTGCTCCAACCTTTAGTTTGTAGTATTTGAATAGCTCCAACCTTTAGTTTGTATTATTTGAATAGCTCCAACCTTTAGTTTGTAGTATTTTAATAGCTCCATCCTTTAGTTTATTGTATTTGAATCGCTCCATCCTTAAGTTTATTGTATTTGAATCGCTCCATCCTTTAGTTTGTTGTATTTGAATTGCTCCATCCTTTAGTTTATTGTATTTCAATAACTCCATCCTTTAGTTTGTTGTATTTCAATAACTCCATGCTTTAGTTTGTTGTATTTGAATCGCTCCATCCTTTAGTTTGTAGTATTTGAATAACTCCATCCTTTAGTTTGTTGTATTTGAATCGCTCCATCCTTTAGTTTATTGTATTTGAATAACTCCATCCTTTAGTTTATTGTATTTCAATAACTCCATCCTTTAGTTTATTGTATTTGAATCGCTCCATCCTTTAGTTTATTGTATTTCAATAACTCCACCCTTTAGTTTATTGTATTTGAATCGCTCCATCCTTTAGTTTATTGTATTTCAATAACTCCATCCTTTTGTTTGTTCTATTTCAATAACTCCATCCTTTAGTTTGTTCTATTTCAATAACTCCATCCTTTTGTTTGTTCTATTTCAATAACTCCATCCTTTTGTTTGTTCTATTTCAATAACTCCATCCTTTAGTTTGTAGTATTTCAATAGCTCCATCCTTTAGTTTGTAGCATTTGAATAGCTCCAACCTTTAGTTTGTAGTATTTGAATTGCTCCATCCTTTAGTTTGTAGTATTTGAATTGCTCCATCCTTTAGTTTGTAGTATTTGAATTGCTCCATCCTTAAGTTTGTAGTATTTGAATTGCTCCAACCTTTAGTTTGTAGTATTTGAATCGCTCCATCCTTTAGTTTATTGTATTTGAATCGCTCCATCCTTTAGTTTGTTGTATTTGAATAGCTCTATCCTTTAGTTTATTGTATTTGAATCGCTCCAACCTTTAGTTTATTGTATTTGAATCGCTCCATCCTTTAGTTTATTGTATTTGAATCGCTCCATCCTTAAGTTTATTGTATTTGAATCGCTCCATCCTTTAGTTTATTGCATTTGAATCGCTCCATCCTTTAGTTTGTTGTATTTGAATCGCTCCATCCTTTAGTTTGTTGTATTTGAATAACTCCAACCTTTAGTTTATTGTATTTGAATCGTTCCATCCTTTAGTGTTGTTGTGTTTGAATAACTCCAACCTTATGTTTATTGTATTTGAATCGTTCCATCCTTTAGTTTTGTTGTATTTGAATAACTCCATACTTTAGTTTGAAGTATTTAATTTTAGAGTAGATGATATATATTTTCTATTCACAAGTGCAAGCTTTTTAAAATGTCATAATTTCTTCATAATAGAGCCACGGAATTTCATGGTATGTTATTCCTTCTCCCCAGAATTATCTCGTGAATGATGTTATTCCTTCTCCCCAGAATTATCTCGTGAATGATGTTATTCCTTCTCCCCAGAATTATCTCGTGAATGATGTTATTCCTTCTCCCCAGAATTATCTCGTGAATGATGTTATTCCTTCTCCCCAGAATTATCTCGTGAATGATGTTATTTCCTCTCCCCAGAATTATCTCGTGAATGATGTTATTTCTTCTCCCCAGAATTATCTCGTGAATGATGTTATTTCTTCTCCCCAGAATTATCTCGTGAATGATGTTATTCCGTCTCCCCAGAATTATCTCATAAATGATGTTATTTCTTCTCCCCAGAATTATCTCGTGAATGATGTTATTCCTTCTCCCCAGAATTATCTCGTGAAAGATGTTATTTCTTCTCCCCAGAATTATCTCGTGAATGATGTTATTTCTTCTCCCCAGAATTATCTCGTGAATGATGTTATTTCTTCTCCCCAGAATTATCTCGTGAATGATGTTATTTCTTCTCCCCAGAATTATCTCGTGAATGATGTTATTTCTTCTCCCCAGAATTATCTCGTGAATGATGTTATTTCTTCTCCCCAGAATTATCTCGTGAATGATGTTATTCCTTCTCCCCAGAATTATCTCGTGAATGATGTTATTCCGTCTCCCCAGAATTATCTCGTAAATGATGTTATTTCTTCTCCCCAGAATTATCTCGTGAATGATGTTATTCCTTCTCCCCAGAATTATCTCGTGAATGATGTTATTCCTTCTCCCCAGAATTATCTCGTGAATGATGTTATTTCTTCTCCCCAGAATTATCTCGTGAATGGAAGACAGAAAAAAAGATGGTGTTCAATGTCAACTTTATTAAATTTTTTATGCGGTGCAGCTGTAGCCGTAGAATTCTGTCATATGAAGAATATCATACTGAGAAATATTACAGCTGCCAGTTTTATAATAACTAAAGATAATTCTGTGAAACTTTTTGATTTTTCTTTGGCTATCGAACTTGGGAAAAAATCTGAGATAAAAGATGGTAAATATATTTTCGTTTTATTTTACTGCGTGTGGTGTTGTTTTAGTCCCAGGTCCTATTTTAGTTTCAGTTTTTATTTCGCTTTTTCTGTAATAATTTTAGTTTTAGTCTAGTTTTAGTTTTAGGCCCAATTTTAGTTTTCGTTTTAGCTTTTCGACTAAAACTAAAACACCAGAGTTTTAGTTTTCGTCTTATTCATTTTAGTTTCACTTTTAGTTTTAGTCTTGTAAACACCAATAACAAATAATATCATTGTTTATTACAAATTGTTGAAACAGATTGAAGCATAATAATAGTCACAGAGATGACAGCTCAGTGTACTGAGACTGAGTCCATTCACTCCATTGTCACATTATAAGTCACACTATCACATTGTGTCATGTGCCAATGCCATGACTCAAATTTTGACTATGTTGTAGACTAGCAGACTTGCAGTGCATGTACAGTGGCTACGGTAACATCAAGACGGAGTTCGTATTTTTTTTTTCCGGGTTACATCAATAGATATTGCTCCACACCCTAACCCTAACCCTATCCCTAAACCTATCCCTAACCATATCTCTAACCTATCCCTAACCCTAACCCTATCCCTAAACCTATCCCTAACCCTTTCCCTATCCCTAACCCTATATCAAACCCTAACCCTAATCCTAACCCTTTTCCTAACCCTATCCCTAACCCTACCCCTACCCTAATCCTAACCCTTTTCCTAACCCAAATTAATTGCCGGTACCCGAAAAAAAAAATGAGTACTCCCGCTAAAATTTTTATCGTCGGCTTTCATTTTTCTTTTTTTTATCTTCTGTTGTTCTTTCTTTCATGTGTCAACACTATACATTCTTTCTTTCGTTTCATTTTGGTTATAGTAACAGTTGTATATTGTCATCGCATTTAAAACATTGAAGTACGCACTAGTCGTTGCACTCCGTGATCATTCAATAGTATGACTAAAATATAAACCTATATCCCCATATCATATTTGGTGGAGCTTTGTATCACAACTAAAGAAAATATGGGTCATTTTTGTTTTGCATAAAAAAAGTTCACCTTCCAATCGACACGAATATTTTAGAACATAATAATTTCGTAGAATAGATGGTTCGCCCGCAGACCGCAGTACCGGAAAAGAACGATAATTGGGGATTTTAGCTTGTTTCGTTGGGGAGTTTTAGTTTCATTTTTTATTCAGTCTTTTGTCTACCAGATTTAGTTTTCGTCTAGTTTTAGTCTTGCTGCTAATTTTAGTTTTAGTTTTAGTTCTCGTTGACGAAAAGTCAACATTTTCGTTAACGAAGGTTTTAGTTTTAGTTTTCATCGACGAAAACAATACTAACTGCGTGCATGTTGTTTTTTCTGATCATAGAAAACACAAATAAAAAAAACTTATTGATTTTGTAGAAGGTGTTTATAAAATTTTATTACAATTATCTACAAATCTACATGCTAAATGGGTAAGACTCTGAACAATGGATAAAAATTATATCGTAGGATTTAGGTTTTAATGATTTCGGTCACTTCCGTTTGATTTGCGAAACAAATTTTATCCTTGAAACCCATTCCCTTTAATAAACAGAGTTTTTTTTTACCTTTCCAAAATCTAGCAATAGGAGATCATTTTTTAATACCAACCAGATGGAGTGCTCCACGGTCTCTGTGGCGAACTACATGGTCAAAGGCTTCAGATGTCTGGATGTTTGGCCACGTGATTTATGAAGTGGTCACACATGGTATTATGCCGTACAGTCACTTGATCATCACTGATGATGAGTTCAAAAAGAAAGTAAGATTCTAAAAATGCATCATTTCAATAAAAGAAAATTGTCACCCTTGTGTACCGCGGGTTTTCACAAGGGCGGCTCTAAGTTCGTGGCGGCCCTGTGCTGACAAAGAATCGGCGGCACCCTTCGCCCGCTAATGTCAATATGGTACTGTATGTTTTAAATGAAAAGTACATATTGATATGCCAGCCCCCTTTCCCATGGGATTAGGCCCTGTCTAGGTGCACAGTTTGCACATACCTGGGAGCCGCCACTGCTTTTTATCTAAACCAACTTAACACACACTTTCCACGTGACTATAACGAAATAATTGCAACTCTCAATGATGAAGAATCGACCACTTGCAGCTAACGCCCATTTCCTAATACCGCAGCGAATGGCGCCAGAAAGGAGAACACTCAAATTAAATCCTGAGTGACAATGTCTCCTCGAAATAGCGTTTTAATTGTTCAGACAGGTTAAATATTTATTTTTTTACAAACAAATCGAGTGGGCATTTATGTAAAAGTGTCCTATATAATCTTTGTAAATTTAAACTTAGTAACATTAATGATAGTAGCCTACATCAAAAGTTGTTATTTTAGTTTATAGCTCATTTCATGAAATTTATAATAGCTCTTTGTTTCTGTAAAAAATTATGATTCTATAAATAGTTTTATGTTTCTAGAAATATTTCTATTTCTATAAATTGTTCGTTGTTTCTATAGCTCAAGTTTGGTTTGATGTTTACCTTTTACCCTTGTATTGCACTTATCTCACTTTCCCCTATTTTACTGTCACTGAAATAATAAGTCAATGATACCTCCATATTATGCGCCAATACTAATTAATTAGCCTGTCTGAAATATATCAAACACATAGAAAAACAGGAGGAAATATTCCTATAAAATATGGATACACAGTAGAAGGTAATTATCCCAATTAATTGGGACCGGACACCTTTCGGATACGCGATTGTTCGGATTACCGAAAATAGAATGCGCTCAATGCAGTTTATAAAACCAGACGTTATACGAATACTAGTAGTTGCCCGTTGCATTCGCAACTAAAGGTTTTATCTCAATAAATTGTTTAATATGAGAATAATCATGTCATAAATTGAGGCGTTGCTAATTCGATTACGATCTTTGTTTACGTTTGACGATGCTAAAATGCTATCTGTTGTAATAAAAACTAAAATAATTTGAATGATATTATATATTATTATTTTTATTTATTAATTGGAACTTTTACATTTCATAATAAAAAACCACAGAAACTATTTAAAACTGTAGATTAAAAAAAAAAATCGAATCGAGACACGGGCATGATGCCATTTTGAATTTTTTTTTTCGTTGGTCACGTGATTACTTTATCAAATACTATTGTTTTATTTATTTCTGCCATATGCACAGCCGACGGCTTTTACGGAGGTCGTTTATTTATAGAACGGATTCCCCACACGGACGGACGGAAGCGTCCCGAACTTAGCTGCTTTATAAGTTAGAATAGCAATCATGACATGAGGGAAAAGCGCTTGAAGAAAAAGCAAAATAGGTGGAAAATTTTACCTTTATTTTTCTATAATATTCCTCCCAGATGTTTATCAAATCCAGAATTTCCTCAGGGCGAGTTAGAAGGGTTTAAATTAAAAACACTTTCTGACTGCCTCTAACGGGATCCTTTACTTTGGGTTTTTCCGTCACTCTTGGACTCACGCGAAAAAACATGTACAGCATTGCACGGTTTAAAAACGTTTGCATATACAGTACATATACAGTACATATACAGTACATATACAGTACATGTAGTTGACAAAACAACGGGTCCGAATATTTGACCCTCAATATATTAAACTTTCGGATAAACAAAGTTCTACTGTATATATTTATAAATATAATTTTACAAATATATACATATAGATAGAAATTATTCTTAATGGGGTCTGATATTTTTAAAATACGATGTTGCAGAGGTTTAAGTTCTGAGTACACCAAGACGAAACACTTTCGCGCGGAACCTTCCGCGCGGAAGTCTCAACTTAGCAAAACTCTTGTAGATACACCGGGACGAAACGGTGAGTGCCGAAACAACTCACCGGAAACAATATTTTTTAATGATTACTTCGCACTTTTTCCTGCTAGTTAAAAAAAAAAACGATACTTTGAAAAGCAGAAAATACTGCATCCCGTGTGCCTTTTTGTTCTTATTACAAATAAATTGTCTAACTGGAAATGGAAAACTGTTGTTTTTTTTTAACTTTTTATTCGATCGGTAGCCGTTCATTTTTTTTTTTTTGTTTTAATGATCAGCCAAACATTTATTTAATAGCATTTATGTTTTCAGACAGCGCTTCGATCGAAAGAAATTTCATTTGTAGAATATGTAGATAGACGATGTATATTTTCCTTTCAGAAATTCATATACAAAGACTGTTGCCGGCCACAACTTATAGTAATTCATGTTTTTCTGTCAAAATTCGCTTTGTTGTTGTTGTTTTTAATGAATATACACTAATGTGAATCATTTTTTCTATTCGAATCGACGTTTCTAAGCAGCCATTTTGTTTGTTTATCATGACGGAAAATGTAGCTCTCCGGAAAAAACTCTGCAAGCAGCGAAATTGAAAACTTTCGCTGTTCCGCAACGGAATTCCTGACCGGTGTACGTGTTCTCATTAGAATATCATTGCAGCGAAACAGAGACGGAATTCGCAATGCCCTTAGATACCGGAATTTCGTCTTGGTGTATTCATACCTTTATACAACATATGAGGCAATGAGAGTTTTTTTCTTTCTGGCCCCATTTATCAGATGACCTTAGCTGCAAATAGTGTATAACACTATATACTTGACCTTATTGTGCAGTCGTGCAAGCCCTAGCCAATAGCCAATTCCCACACACACCCGCGCGCTAGCGTACACGGGTACACAATAATTCTATTTATGTTGTAATCTTACTATTCAAATATGAATGTGGTGTTTCTAAGATTAGTTTATTTAAACTTTAAACAAAAAAAAACTAAAATTAAAAAAAAGTTGACATTCAACATACTTTACTAATGATTCACTTATAAGAACAGTAGGGGAAACATATATATATATATACTAGTTGCAAGTACCCGGCTTTGCCCGGGTTTATAATAAGGTTTTCTGTTTACCTTTTGTTTTCTCCCTACCCCCTCTCTCCCTCCCCCCTCTCTCTCCCTCTCTCTCCCTCCTTACCCCCTCTCTCCCTTTCTCTTTCCCTCCCTCCCTTTCTCCCTCCCTCCCTAACTCTCCCATCTCCCTCTCTCTCCCTATCTCCCTCCCTCCTTCTCTCACCCCGTCCCCCTCTCTCCACCTTCCTCCTCCCCCTCTCTCCCTCCCTGCCCCCCCTCTCTCTTTATCTCTCGCTCCCTCCCATTTCTCCCATCCTCTCTCTCCCTCCCTCCCCTCTATCTCCCTCCCTACTCCCTCCCTTCCTTTCTCTTTCCTTCCCTCTTCTCTCTCCAACCCTCCCTCTCCCTCCCTCCCCCTTAATCTCCCTCCTTACCACCTCCCTCCCTCCCTCCTTCTCTCCCCCTCTCTGCTCCCTCCTTCCCTCTCCCTCCCTGCCCCCTCTCTCTTTATCTCTCTTCCCCCCTCCCTCTCTCTGTACAATTAAACGTCAAATTAATGTTAATAATGTCACAGAAACATTTTAATTAACGTATTTCGGTTTATTAAAGTGCACCTTTAATTTTAATCTTCCGAATACATAAAACGATAGGTAAATAGATATGACTATTGATTTCATCATGTTTACAATTGGAGTTTCTGGGAGTTACCCCTCTTTTAAAAATGTATGATAGGGAAATGATGTCACAGAGGAATTTTTATCTATGGCGCCGTCGAGATTACTTTAATATAGTAAAATACTAAAATAATTTATTACAATTAAACTACCCATCGAGATGAAACGAAACCTGTCCTATAACCTTCCCCATGTAATTATGTGCATGTGTAACAAATTTCACATTATTTGGTTATCTGGATCTTGAGTTATAAGGGAACAGACAGACAGACAGACAACAAATGCCTCTTATAAGTATATATATATATATATATTTAATTATATATAATTAATTATCAAATGACTTTCTAATTAAATGTATTAAACATTCATACTTGAATTTTATAAACTATATCTCTACTTTTTATCATCCAATCAGATCTTTTTGCCAGCCATACAATTAAAGCATGAAGAATGTATGTCAATAGAGTTGTATGGAATTATTTTAAACTGCACGAGGCATGAAGAAACTGAAAGAATGAACATGGCAATGTTACAACACTCATTAGGTCATCTTAAAAGTAATTGATGGTTCTTATCAATTCTTTTTTTTAGTCGTTTAATGAATCCTTTTCTAAATTCATGAAAAGAGTAAACCAAATATCAGCAATTTATATTTATTCTGCTGCAATCAGGCACGCCGAGAGGGGGGGCAGGGGGGTCATTGCCAGGGGGCCCGCATCTGTAAGGGGGCCCGGCCGCCCTGACCATGTCAATTTTTTCACAACTCATTGTTTATTTAGGGGCCCGCAATGATGTCCTTCCCTGGGGCCCTTGTTGGCTCTCGGCGCCCCTGGCTGCAATCAATTATATATATATACAATAAATATATATATATATATATATATATAGAGAGAGAGAGATACGAATATGTAGGCCTATGTTTTTAAACAACTATTTAATTGTTAGGTAGTTTAAATTTTTGTTTAAAAAATTACAATAAATTTAAAATAAATAATTATAAACTAATTAATAAATTTCTCAGCTGTATTAGACAGACACATATTTGTATTTTATTCTTTAGAGAACACAAAAGTTAATTGGACAAATTTTCCTGTTGTCACTGATGAACTTCGTCAACTTGCGATACAATTTTCTAAAGTAAGAAATTGATATTTAAAAAAAGATCATATACATATATATATATATATTCTTTGATAAAGTTTTTTTTTTAAAATCAGCTCATTTTAGTACAGCAATTACTTTTTTTTTTAAATTTCTCTAGGGCATTCCAAAAATTAGTGGTAAGTACTTTTATCTTTAATTTCTAAATAATTTAGCTGTATACTTCTTGTATATATGCTGGTCTGAGAGACTGGGTACATCTATGGTTAATTTTTTTTAAAGAGATTTTTTTCAGAAACTTTTTTTTCATCTGTCAGGAAGATATTGATGCAAATAAATAATAATTTATGCATGTTTATTACATTATCAGTTGACGAAGTTGCTGGGGTCTCCTTTCAGTTGCATGAAGAATTGTCACCGAGTCTTAGACAGTATAAGGATGTAAGTCATTAGTCACATTTAAAAAAAAATCTTTCAAAATAAATGTGTACTGATAAATTGCTCCACACAATATGTAATTTATAAGTTATATAAAAGTGATGCATAAAATTACACTTTACATGTCTGCATTAATAAAATTTGTTATCAGGGATGGGGGTGGGGGAGGGGATACTCAGTACTTGCATATTGTGTTTTTTTTTAATTCATAGTATTACTTGCAATTTAAAAAAATGCGTGCTATTCTGCCATCATAAGCAAAATAGCACTTATTTTCATTTTTTTGTGAAAAAATGAGATAGAGGTATATTTGGTATGTTATTAAGTTAACCTATCATATTACGAGATAGAGGTATATTTGGTATGTTATTAAGTTAACCTATTATATTACGAGATAGAGGTATATTTGGTATGTTATTAAGTTAACCTATTATATTACGAGATAGAGGTATATTTGGTATGTTATTAAGTTAACCTATTATATTACGAGATAGAGGTATATTTGGTATGTTATTAAGTTAACCTATTATATTACGAGATAGAGGTATATTTGGTATGTTATTAAGTTAACCTATCATATTACGAGATAGAGGTATATTTGGTATGTTATTAAGTTAACCTTTTACTACGCAAGAAAGCCGAACGTGGCCTCCAATTGGTCAAATTTTAACAGTCATGGAGACCGTAAGTGCATTTTTGAAGAGGATTCAGAAAGTGCTAATGCTCTGCATGGTTGCACCATGTGCTACTGCTCTGCATGGTGGCAGGCAACCTGTGCTACTTCTCTGTATGGTGACACCCCGTACTACTGCTCTGCATGGTGGCAGCCTGTGCTATTGCTCTGTATAGTTGCACCATGTGCTACTGCTCTGCATGGTGACAAGCAGCCTGTGCTACTTCTCTGTATGGTGGCACCCTATGCTACTGCTCTGCGTAATGGCACACTGTACTACCGCTCATAGTTTTAACTATGATCGGTTTTAAAACCCGACTTTCTGCTATAATATTTAGAATTGTTCAGTTTGGGTATCACCACTATGTTGGTGTCACCAATATGTTGGTATCACCACTATGTTGGTATCACCACTATGTTGGTATCACCACCAGGCTTGTGGAGCCACAGCCGGAGCCAAGGAGCCGTGGAGTCGCACTTTTTGCTGGAGCCAGAGCCGAAAAAATCTGGCGGCTCCACGGCTCCCAAATGTTTTTTTTAAAGCAGAATTTTTTTTTAGCTTTAAAATTCCAACTTTGTTTGATTGTTTGCCCCCTACAATTTGAAATTTTGTCATGTTTTACGAACGCCACAACAGTAACAGCATTTAAATGATAGCGTGCACGCACATCACCACAAGAAATCTTTAATGGGGAATCGTTTTGTGTTCGTTTTAAATCTTTTTAATGACATGTTATTTTGTTATATATAAAGTTAAAACAGTTTTATTTCATAGAATAATTGTATCAATCATTTAAAAATAATTTTTTACTACGACGACAAATAGAACGCGTCATTTTGTATATTATTTGACCGCAAATTTGTAATAGACTAAAAACAAAATGGTCGCTTTCTGTATTTAACAATTTTATTATAAACAGAATAGCTGAAATAGAGTAGATAAATTTATAAGGCTGTGGCTCCGAATAACAATCAGGCTTTATTGGGACGGGGTCCGAATAAAAATCAGAGTTTATTGGCTCCCGGGTCCGAATAGTCACTTCGAATTTATAAATAATAAATATAAATACTGAAGTGTTTAAAATATTTTAAATAATGTATCATTTTACTATTTGCTAATTTGATCATTGAAATAACTTTTTATTACTTATAAAAAAATGGCGACTAGTGAAACCTCGGTAGAAAAATAATGATATGATTCTGGATGCACTGAAATGGTTTGTTTTTAGTAAAACCGACAATGCGTATATTTTTTTCAGGTTCCTGACTATGGGGGTGAATGCGGCAAAATTCGCATAACTTTTTAACAGCGGCGTGGTTGCGTGGCGCAATTACAAAAAAAAATTTTTTTTCTCATGTGATACTATCTTAATAGGGAGCCGGAGCCGTCAAATGTGTGGGAGCCGAAAAAAAATATGGCGGCTTCGCAAGCCTGATCACCACTATGTTGGTATCACCACTATGTTGGTATCACCACTATGTTGTTATCACTACTATGTTGGTATCACCACTATGTTGGTATCACCACTATGTTGGTGTCACCACTATGTTGTTATCACTACTATGTTGGTATCACCACTATTTTGGTGTCACCACTATGTTGGTATCACCACTATGTTGGTGTCATCCGGTGTGACCCGCACCCCCTGCCTTCCCCTAGTGACGCCACTGGCTTAAATCATTGATACTTCTACTCGTAGTTGTACTTTCATGATCAGTACTTGGAATTTATGCAAGCACACCCCCCACACCCGTAGTGACCTTACTGACTTAAAACATTGATACTTGTAGTTGTAGCCTACTTCAGGGGTGGGCAAACTTTTTCTACGGAGGTCCACATTGAAAACTTGATTGTTATCGGCGGGCCGCATATATCTCTCTCTCTATATAACCATGTATTTGTTATTTATTTCGCATTAACACTTACAATATGTACATACATACGGGCCGCATAATATACGCTGAAGGGCCGCATGCGGCCCGCGGGCCGTAGTTTGCCCACCCCTGGCCTACTTGCATGATCAGTACGTGAAATTATTGCAAGGAATTAAAAATGCAAAACGATGTTCACTAAAAAATCAAATTTTCTTTCTTGCAGGAAAATAAGAATTTATTCCGTCAATGTGTTAATAGACATTATCATACAAATCTTTTGGAGGAAATAAATAGTGGGAAACTTGATGACCTAATTCCTTTTGTGAAGATCAGTGAACACAAAGAAAAGGAATATATATGTGTAAGCATTATTTCTATATTTCTGTAAACATTATTCCTATATATGTGTAAGCATTATTCCTATATATCTGTAAGCATTATTCCTATATATCTGTAAGCTTTATTCATATATATCTGTAAGCATTATTCCGATATATTGGTAAGCTTTATTCCTACATATCTGCAAGCTTTATTTCTATGTATCTGTAAGCTTTATTCTTATATATCTGTAAGCTTTATGCCTAATTTATTTACTGACATTTTTTCTAAAAACATCTTAGCCGAAAAATCAAAAAAAAATCAACGGCTTTTTAAATTAAATGCTCTAAAGCTTTACATAATATAGAACAGTGGTCCCCGGCTTTTTTCTTTCCGCGGACCGGGGTTTGGGGACCACTGATAGAGAACACTAAAAGGTCTAGAAAGGTGTTACACGAAAACAATTAATTCATCTGCTGTGTTGCTTTATAGTTTTTAAGTTTCATTTTCCCATGAATTTAAAAAGTAAATTCCTTGTTTCATTCAAAGATGATAAGAATCCCAGTCCATCTTGAAGGAAATATATTGGAGTTGGTGTATAATGAAAAGTTGGGAAAAACTAATTCTGAGTTTAAAAGCTTGTTGCTGAAGATAGCTAAACTTTTAGACACTTTTCACAAGCTGAATTTTATACTAGGCAGTCTTCGGTCTTCACAGCTTTTTGTGCAGTTTTTGCCACAGACTGATTATAAGGTAAAACTTGAAGAATGATATAAATATTTTTATTAACACACAAATAATAATTAATCTGTAGATTTTTAAATAAAAAAAATTTTGTTTATAATTGTGTTGTAATAGTTAAACAAAAGATTACGAATTCATATGGGATTTATATAATTGTAATTACATAATCTGATTTCAGATTTATCCAGTCTGTCTGGGATTTTTACAGCTTTTAGATCACACCTCAGACGTCCAGGTAGATGATCCTGTTGCAGTGGTTAGGTGAGATTAAGTTTTTTTTTAAAAAAAAAGAGTAATTAAGCTAATAAATTGAAAATTTATAAAATCATATTTTAAGCCTTCCCGATAATTATAATCGATGAACTTGTTAAATAAAACCTTTTTCGTACATCTGTAGATAAAAGCAAAAAAAAAAAAACCGTTTTCTTTTTGTTTTTTCAATAAAATTTTTAATCTTTTATAATTGCATGGCATATATTGGTTCATATTAAATAAAAAAAAATGTTTTTGTTTTACAAGTATAGACCAGATGTGTCATCATTTCTTCTGTTTAACTGTTGCCTGTGAGACCTAGACTAAATAGTTATCCTATCCCTTATGATCACTCTTTGTTTGACTATCGTGTTGTTCCCCTTTTGCATGTTGTGAACTGGTTTTTTTGTAAGGTGAAGGATGCAATAATACGAATGATGAGATCGTGTCATTCACCTATGGTTTGTCGGGAAATCGCCCATCAAATAGCCTTCAGCTTTGGTTTGGCGGGAGTCTACCCACGCAATAGCATCGACCTATAGTTTTGGCGGGAAGTTGCCCGCGCATAATGCTGGCATATAACAGGGCGAGATTATGTTGTAGTGGGGCAGTTGACCAGGGGCCCAGGTAATAACAATAGTTACAGAAAGGTTGTTAAGAGAGTTCTGACTGAGTAGACACACGCAGATGTATTCATTGATGTTATAGTAAGGTGATGTTTATGTTAATCATACCCTGTGGATTCTCATTTGTAAATAACACGGAATTGCATTTTGTTATCCTTATAATGAGTTGTGTTGTGTTGTTGTATTAGGAACGCAAGTGGGGCAGACAAAAGTCTCCATTCCCTTGTACGAATGGCCTACGACAAAGATCTTTGTAAAACTGTTAAATTGTAAATAGTAAACTTGAGAGCTTATAGCCACATGGTAAACATATCCTTGGTGGTTGGCAATTGTTTGCTGTAGCTTATTTTATTTAAATAAGATTCTGGTTTATTTAATTTAATCCTATCTCACATGAGAGTTATTCAAATTCTTTTGACATGATAAGTCATTGGAGCTATCCATTGCAAGATAATAATATATACATTTTCTAATAATTATGATTCACAGATTTTAAAGCCTGCTTGCAACACAATGATACAATTTAATTCATTTATAGGTCTGCACCAGAAATCACAGACAAAAATATTTATTCCAAATCAAGTGATGTGTTTGCGTTTGGAGTGGTAACGTTAGACCTTTTCCATGCAAGATCTAAAACCCATAAGCCTGATAATTTCAGTCAGAAAACCTTTGATGAGATGGTAATCAATTCAATTGTTAAATAAGAAATTACGTTTATATAACAGCTGTTTGATTAGTTATTTAATTTTGGATTCATATTATTATTATTTCTCTTTATCAATATTTCTATTAGGTAAATAGATTCTTGTTTGAATACTATGAATATTGATTTGTATTAAATATGGGTTGTTTTGTTACATACAATGCTAGTATATAGACTCAATTGTAAAAAAAATGTTTAACCTGAAGTGACAGATTTCAATGTTTCATTAAAATTATAATTGTGGATAAAAGAAGAATGTCAAAAATGCCTAATGAAAAAGACAAATCCAGAGAGGGTGGGAGGCTGTGTGTATGTGCAAATCTTATTGTTCATCACCCATCTAATACAATCTTTCTACCAGCAGGAAATATATTTTGTGTTCTAGAATAAAAGGTATATGCTTTAAATTTATAGGTTGAGAATATTGTTTCACTTCGATAACTTATTCAAAACTGTCTGCATCAGTATGTATCTGACAGCTAAGTTGACGATAAAAAAACGGCATCAAAATTTAGCATTTCGTACTAGTTAAAATATGTATACAATTTTCATGGATATCTAATAGGACCTTGATCTAAAAACATCAGAATCAAATATCATGGCTTTACAGCAACATTTTTTTTTCTAACAAACTCTGTACTAAAATGAAACATGCTTCTGTTTTTTCAGATAACTGTAATAAGTTTGTAATTTTGTCATAAATGCGATGGTTTTTATTTATTCAGGAAAGTGAATTCAGTTATAATACTCTAGAGAGACCAATAAATATGGAACCCAAACTATTCAAACTTATTGAAAAATGCTTAAGTCAGAATCCTGATTCTAGACCTCCAATGACAGCCATTATCAGGTAATAGGGTGTATCCTAGACAGGGGCGCATTGGTGGTGGGCAGGGTTGCAAGAGATCCATGATTTTCTTCTTATCCACGTGTAAATCCAGAGTCCCCTTACTTCATATTATTCTCTCTCTCTCTTTCTCTCTCTCTCTCTCTCTCTCTCTCTCTCTCTCTCTTTCAGTTTATTGGCGGGCTGAGACTTGGTTCATTATATACTAGCATTCTGTGCATGTCATAACTTGTCTCTCACCCCCCCTCTCACCTTCTTTAGCCTTTCCACAAATAACGCTACTGGTTTTAGAAGGTGCTCACAATTCTGGTTGAAACTGATTTAAATCTGTGCTACGGGTATTGATTATGATTTTTGGATTTAAAAGTCTTTTGAAATATAACAGCACAGTATACATTTTAAAATTTTGGCCACTTATCTTAATGTTTTATTGATTTTTCTACATTTCCTTTTCATTCTCATTAGAATGGAAAAACATATTTTTTTCTGAAAATTCAAAACAAGCATAGTGAGTTAGACACACCCACCCACACACACATACACACACACGCACAATACAATTGTATAATACATGTCCCTGAAAGGAAGGGATGTTACTCTCTTACATCCTATTAACAACTAATTGGACGGCTTTTTGCATTGTTCTTATTTCAACCCCGCCATATCCGATAGTGTAATGATCATGGTGGCAACACGGGAGACGCATGTATAAGACTGGAACTCACTGGTAGTTGAACCCGTAGCCCACAGCATGCAGGTAGTGTTGCAGCATGCATATCCTGCTCGCCACTAAAACCCCAGGTGAGGGATGATTGCGGGGTACGGGAAAGGTTATCGACAGTCGATCTGAGGATCCCGGTTCAGATCTCCGATGAGGGCCAAATGGATATTTCAGATCATGGTGAAAGTCGCCTCAATATCCCCTGTGGTGTCTCCATGAAAGAAGGGCACCATAATACAGTCGAATTACTGTTTTATTTTATAATCTTAGAGATTCCATCCTAACAAGGTCTTCACTCATTAAAAGCACACCCAATATTATTATTACCTAATAATTAAAAGATTAATATATGAATATCCTGCAGGAAACAGAATTATGTCAGGTGAACATCCGGGCACCTTAGTTAAGACATCGAGCAAACTGATAGTCTAAGTAAATGTATTATTTTATTTTTTCTTCTCTTGTTTGCTTACATTTTACATGGCATTGAACAATTTGAATAATTAGACAATACTATTTATTACAGAATGCTTTCACCAAAAGATGGAAGAAATGAGAATTTTTCTGAGAATGTAAATGATGGCGAGGACAGTGAGCAAATGACAGACATTACATCATCTCATTCTAAAAGTTATACCATGAATGCCATCAATAAATCAGAGTCTTCTAATTATCCTGACGCTTCTGAAGTTGCATCTAATCTAGGCAGTGAATACTTCAGGAATAAAAGTTTACTATCTAATTATACACCGTCGGAAAAACAAAGTAAAATTATTCCAGGAACCACACCAAAAGAAGTAGATACTTATGATGACACGTATGACCCAGGCAGAAAGGAAATGGTAGAAACAAATAGTGCCTACAACAATGTTGACAAATCAAACGATGATCATTATTACAAACAATTCACTGGCCTTGTCACAAATGAAACGAAACAATACGCACAAAGCGACAGCGACTTGCTACGGAAGAAATCAACACAGACTTCATCTTCCATCAACCCTTCTCGTAGGAGCAGCATTATGAGGTCACACAATTTCCCCGTGTCCATCATCAAAAGGCCACACACGACTGGAAGCGATCAGTCACATGGCTTTGAACAAAATATGTCCAATGGGCCGTTTAAAAGTCGTATCCCCTTAAACTTTGGACACATGAGGCATTTGAGCCGGAAGAAAAATGAAGAATCTTCTTATGAGTCGATCAGAGATCAGGCAGCTGGTAACAAACGGTCATTGGATCATCGACACACTGTGTCACACAGACTGCAATCAAAGCATATCTCAGCTAAATCGGACCATGCAATGAGGATGAATGCTGATAATGACGTGAGCTCGCCCTTTGATCTGCTCAAAGATGATAAATATCATGACAATATTGACCACTTACTATAATCAAAGCTTTAAAGTAGCACATGGCTTTAAATAAGTACCTGCCTTCAATCGGTAACACCTTGAAATAATTACCTGACTTCAATCGGTAATGCCTTTAAATAATTACCTGCCTTCAATCGGTAATGCCTTTAAATAATTACCTGCCTTCAATCGGTAATGCCTTTAAATAATTACCTTGACTTCAATCGGTAACACATTTAAATAATTACCTGCCTTCAATCGGTAATGCCTTTAAATAAGTACCAGACTTCAATCGGTAACACCTTTAAATAAGTACCAGACTTCAATCGGTTATGCCTTTAAATAAGTACCAGACTTCAATCGGTAATGCCTTTAAATAATTACCTGCCTTCAATCGGTAATGCCTTTAAATAAGTACCTGCCTTTAAATAAGTACCTGCCTTTAAATAAGTACCTGCCTTTAAATAAGTACCTGACTTTAAATAAGTACCTGCCTTTAAATAAGTACCTGACTTTAAATAAGTACCTGACTTTAAATAAGTACCTGCCTTTAAATAAGTACCTGCCTTTAAATAAGTACCTGACTTTAAATAAGTACCTGACTTTAATGGGTACCTGACTTAAGATGGGAAATAAAGGTGACTGGGTGTTGTGCCTGACTTAAGATGGGAAATAAAGGTGACTGGGTGTTGTGCCTGACTTAAGATGGAAAATAAAGGTGACTGGGTGTTGTGCCTGACTTAAGATGGGAAATAAGGGTGACTTATTTTACAACTTGAGGTTACTGAAGCAGATGAAATCTACACTGCTCTGATGAGTCCTAACTTTCACAAGGACCTGGCAAAATTCCCTTGGCTCTCACAGAGGGGGCGAACCCTTTATATATGTATATATATAATCGACACCAAACTGAGGGTGTTATGTTAACATTACTAGTAAAGTCACACATTTAATTTTCTTTAAGTGTCTTTATTTACTCACACAATCAGGAACATATTTATGTATCCTTTACTTCTTTCTCTGTGTTTTTATGATTTTTTTTTTATTGACACAATGTCCATATTATTATTATTATTATTTCAGGTTTATTAATACATTTTTAAGATAATGTATAATAAAAAAAAATACATTTGTCTATTTGAAACCAGACCATGGCAAAACAATTTATTCTTTTAAAATTAAACATACTCCAGCTAACTCCCTATTTTTATGCTAACTTAAAATAAGAACTGATCCCAACAAATTTGTATGAGTGAGCAGGCCCGTAGCGTGCGGGGGGGGGCGGCCTCCCCTGCGTTTTGTCTGCCCCCCCCCCCCTGCTTATTTGTTTTACTTAGTAAAATGTATTACCTGGCCCTCCCCCCTGCTATTGCCTGGCCCCTGCTGTAGAATTTTTCACGCTACGGGGCTGTGAGTGAGTATACTGTAAATGTAATTTGGAAGTCGTTCAGTACAGGTTAGAAGTGTTGGTCACATGACAACAATACATTTTAGTTAAAGACTTGTCCGATTTCACAATTATTGTGTGCATCAACAAGAATTAAACAAAAAAAAAAAAAAAAGAAAACATCAACTAAAATGGTAATTATGAAAGTGAATAAATAAATTATTGAAATAAGTCATTGATTTTTTTTTTGAAAACATTCAATTTATTCAGAACTTTTTCACTAAGTCATTGTCGTCTTAAACTTTACAAAATTGTTTTTTTTTTACTTTGTGTAAATCTAATTGAAAAAAAAGCGTTAAAACATTGAAGATTTTATTGATACATAAGTACTTGAAATAAAATGTATATGCCCATTAAAAATATCATGAAGACTTTGTCTTTCTTTGTTGCATTCTAAATAGCATCGTCTGATTAATTATTAAATAAAAAAAAATTAATATAGTTCATAGGATTAGCTTACGAAATACAAACAAATTGAGAATAATTATCCTGCAATGTTTTAATCATAAATTATGATATCACACCATCACGCACTAGGCAGTGGTTCCCAAACATTGTGATTATGGTCACGCGAAATATAAACAAAGCAGCCAATTCCGTCGTCAGATGACTATTTCTGTACAGCCGCGATTCTCAACCGGGTGTACGCGTACTCAGTGGACACGGGGGAAGGTTATGGAGCGACGTATAATTTTTAGTTTAAAAGCAACCAAGAGTTTAGAGAAGGTCACCAGTTTGGTGCGTGACTCATCACCAGATCACATGTCCAAGTATTGCGTTTGAAAGTAAGCACATCCCGATATAAAAATAAACAAATTTATTCGCGAATTTTTAAGGGATACCCGCGGACATACTTTCGTAATCTTTGGGGTCAAGTCGCGAAAAATAAAGTTCAGAACCGCTGCTATAGAGAACTCCTCAAAAAAAATGTTTTATTTAAACAAATTAATTTTGTTTACGACATTATATTCATCTTAAGTTTCCCGGTAAAGGACGCAGAGACCATAGCAAACTCACGCGGAGCTTTTAGTTCTGAAAGAATCGCAGTTTGGGAACCAATGTCACAGACACACACATTTATCTGAGTTGCCAACTATGAGTGCGGCACGCCAACTGTGAAGGTGGCACGACATCCACTGTTGACTCGAATGTAGGCGCCGGAAAAGGAGTAGGTGACGTTCTCGATACACGGAGATCCGGAAAGCTGTTGCCTCACCGACAGGTATTTGATGTTGACACCCGTGAAGCACTCGGCTGGTCTGAAGTTCCTGCTTTCACAAGTTACAAAACGATTTTCCCCTGAAATAAAAAATAAGCGACATTTTATTTCTCAAGTTAGAAGACGATTACCATCTCCCTCTCTCCCCCACCGATATTATAAATACCCAACACTTTATATCATATGCTACAAGACAATTCACAACTGACATTATAAATACGCAACACTTTATATCATATGCTACAAGACAATTCACAACTGACATTATAAATACGCAACACTTTATATCATATGCTACAAGACAATTCACCACTGATATTATAAATCTCGACTAAGATTGGACACGCATGAGACGGATGTAAGGGGGTGATGTGTGTGTGTGTGGGGGGGGGTTAGGTCACCTTTCCATAAAAACGGCCCTGGTCAAAGAGCACCATTCCCTTACCAATTCATATCTAATCTTAATCTTTGCCCAGCGCCCCCCACCCCACCCCCATCCCTCACAATAAAGAAGAACGGCTTAGTAGTATTAATTAATTAGAAGTATACATTAATCACCGGAGCTCGAACCAGGGAAAGGGACCCTCACGCCGACATTCGAGCACTTTACCACATGAGTCATGACCTTCCGTCCCACCATCAGTTTCAGTAGCCGGGACTATTTCAAAGGGAATGTATCATGCTTTAAACCAACTATTTTCACGGTTACCGCCCTTACCCCGTTCACCGCAGACGCTGAACTCTCCCCTGCAGCCATTGGTCGCGAATATGTTGGGGCCGCTGTAGCCGAAAGAAACATTTGGGGTGCACGGGCTGTTGGACACTTGGTTCACCAGTGTGATGGAGGTGACCTGAATGGCGAACGGGACGGTGATGCTGGTGTATCTGAAGTTGGTGCTGCTCAGTGACACAGTTCCACACACGGTATCTGAAACAGAATATATAGCACATGTATGTGACGTACAGCAGGAACGAAATTATGTAGGACCGGGCTACACAGGGGCACATTCTCGTGGACATTATTATAGATAAGTAAACTAGGCGACAGCCCCTTCTCTCTCTCTCTCTCTCTCTCTCTCCCCCCCACACACACACAGACATCAAAACGGGCCTCTTTAAGTATTAGTTCATATCAAATCTGTTACTAAGAAGGCCCCGATAGGGTACTTTTCCCAATAAACTTGTAGAAATCTCTGACTAGGGCCCTCTAATACTGATGAACCGCCCCGCCTGCTTACATACGAGAAACATACAATTTCAGTTATGAGCTATTTCATACATAACCTCATTCCCAGGGCAATACTGTCGGATATCCGGTTCTCTCATATCTGTCAATCCACTCAAGTATTGATACCCACATATTTCACAGTTACACATTACATAATTACACATTACATAATTACACATTACATAATTACACATTACATGATTACATACTTACACATTACATAATTAAAAAAAACAATATAAGAAGTAAAAACAAACATATAAAACTTACCTGATCCATACACTGAAGTGACTGAAACAAGAAAAACCAGAGACCAAATGAATCTCATGTTGTCTTCTGCTACTTGATGTCAAGGTTAAGACAGAGAGAGAGAGAGAGAGAGAGAGAGATAGACAAAAAACACGTGGCAGTGATCTACCTAGTAATTACTCAACACTGTAGCAAAATGATTGCTTATATAGGTTATGGTGTTTTCTTTCCCTATTTCCCCCCCCCCCCCCCACCAATCCCATCACATCCGTTCACCTACATAGTCTATTGGGATGGCTTTAATCCAGGAATGCATCAGTCGATGTCTATCAGGTTGATATGAAAAAGAAAACTTATCACCTGGGCGTCACCATTGACATGTTTTTTAAAAGTATATCTCTTTGTTTATAATTACTAAAATCAGACAGTTATTTACTATTTATTTATCTCCATCATCAATATAATAATGCACCAAAGCAGGTGCGTCTAAGCTAATGGGAAACGTCGGAAACTTTTGACCTATCAGCTGTTCAAATCGTTTTATACTTAAGAAATAACAACAACAACAACATAACAGGAACTGTATGACGTAATTAAGAGAGTTTCTCAAAAACGTTATCTCAATGACGTAATTAAGAATGGCGGGTCGTTGAAAAACAAAACCCACAACAACAGATCAAAATATTTATTTCTAAGGTAATTACAACTAAAAAATAACTTACCATTTCTAATTAATTCTTTCTATTTCTGATCTACATTTTTATATTTTGTTTTCCGTTCTTTACTATTTTCAGAATTTAAAATAAAAATAGATAATAAAAACTTCATGACAAGAAACTATTCATCAATCGATTGAAATTTTACTAACCCAATATACATGTTCACCATTCAAGCACACAACGGATTGCATTTCTGGTATTTAATGTATCAACATACACGAGATATAAGTCATTAACATGGTTTACTTTATTGTAAATTACATGATGTCTGCACGTGACTGAGTTGAGGCCGGGTACACACTAATGGTTCAGTTTAGAGAGTAAATCTGCAAGTGACTGAGTTGAGGCCCAGCACACACTAATGGTTCAGTTTAGAGAGTAAATCTGCACGTGACTGAGTTGAGGCCGAGTACACACTAATGGTTCAGTTTAGAGAGTAAATCTGCACGTGACTGAGTAGAGGCCGGGTACACACTAATGGTTCAGTTTAGAGAGTAAATCTGCACGTGACTGAGTTGAGGCCGAGTACACACTAATGGTTCAGTTTAGAGAGTAAATCTGCACGTGACTGAGTTGAGGCCGAGTACACACTAATGGTTCAGTTTAGAGAGTAAATCTGCACGTGACTGAGTTGAGGCCGAGTACACACTAATGGTTCAGTTTAGAGAGTAAATCTGCACGTGACTGAGTTGAGGCCGGGTACACACTAATGGTTCAGTTTAGAGAGCAAATCTGCACGTGACTGAGTTGAGGCCAAGTACACACTAATGGTTCAGTTTAGAGAGTAAATCTATTTAAACTCACTCGGCAATTATTGCACTTTTATTTACTGTAGGAAAAAAAATTGCTTTTAATTTCATTGATGCATCTATTTTTGGTTGTGAAGGGTTCGAAGCCCAGCACAAGGTCAGCATCTGGGACATGTACAGAGAACAAAACCACCCGGATATAAACATTAGAAAATTTCAAACTCAGTAAAAAATGTGAATTTAAGATGAATGTTTCTATGCTTTTTTTTTTATGCATTCCTTAATTTTATTTCTTCAAAAGTTTGTTTATTTTTTCACCAAGACTTCACCAAGTCTGTGGTTTGGCATAATCTGACTGGATGAATTTTGACGTGTTACCTTCGCATGAAAACAAAAACATAAAAATAACAAACAAACATTTATTTTCGTCCATCCAATGCAAGAGCGGAAACCCTAATTCAACACCGTTGGCCAATATTGTCAATATTTTTTTTTTCAATAATCCACAGACGACATATGACTTTCTGTCCAGCGATTCTGTCCAGCATCTACTCTGACCGATCGTTTTCAAATAGTGTTTCCATCATGTTAGTTTTTTTTTTTCTGACTTGGCATTACTTTAGTAACATGGTAACGAACCTCTAGTGGGACGGATGGCCGAGTGGTGTAGATACTCGACTGTCGACCTGAGAGTCCTGGGTTCGATCCTCGGTGAGGCCCATGGAAATTTTCCAGGTTAAATTTGGTGCAAAGTCGTCCCACAAGTTCACCCAGCTTTAAATGGGTACCTGACTTAAGTTGTGGGAATTAAAGGTGGCTGGGCGTTGTGCTAACCACACAATCCCTTCATATGCCGCGGTTATAGAAACATATGATTTCTACACTTCATCTGCCCCGATGGCCCGAAGGGAAGTAACGAGCTCAAATGCTATTTCTAAAACAGTGGCTGGCATACGATTTCAATGGAACTACTGATAGATTAATGAATTTCTCTACAAAACAAAACAACTAATATACTGGATGTTATCTTCAAGGTATTTCTCTACAGACTGACTTTATTCCGTTGATCTAATGTTGATAAAACTCATGAAATGAGTCTGAAATGACAATGAACAATGTTGTACAATATATACATGTTTAATGTTCACTCCATTCAATAAACTGTAAAACTTTGCACATACTCCTTATTGCCTTTATTCTGAAAGCCCCCTCCCCCCCCCACCTCAAACAGTGTTAGTATTTTTTTTTCATAAAATAAAATTCATTGAGAATCTTTGCTGTATATGAATTAATGGCTTAGTCAATGAAAAAATACATTTCAATCCAACAACAAAATGTTTTATTCTCAATCAAACAATAAAATGTTTTATTCTCAATCAAACAACAAAAAGTTTTATTCTCAATCAAACAATAAAATGTTTTATTCTCAATCAAACAACAAAATGTTTTATTCTCAATCAAACAATAAAATGTTTTATTCTCAATCAAACAACAAAATGTTTTATTCTCAATCAAACAATAAAATGTTTTAATACTCAATCAAACAATAAAATGTTTTAATTCTCAATCAAACAACAAAATGTTTTATTCTCAATCAAACAATAAAATGTTTTATTCTCAATCAAACAACAAAATGTTTTATTCTCAATCAAACAATAAAATGTTTTAATACTCAATCAAACAATAAAATGTTTTAATTCTCAATCAAACAATAAAATGTTTTAATTCTCAATCAAACAATAAAAATGTTTTATTCTCAATCAAACAACAAAATGTTTTAATTCTCAATCAAACAATAAAATGTTTTAATACTCAATCAAACAATAAAATGTTTTAATTCTCAATCAAACAATAAAATGTTTTAATTCTCAATCAAACAATAAAATGTTTTAATTCTCAATCAAACAATAAAAATGTTTTATTCTCAATCAAACAACAAAATGTTTTAATTCTCAATCAAACAATAAAATGTTTTAATTCTCAATCAAGCAACAAAATGTTTTAATTCTCAATCAAACAAAAAAATGTTTTATTTTTTGTTTCAAGTACAAAAGAACTTACATGTATACGCCTAAATATCTTTCAAGGTCAAAGTTTCACAAACAAACGTAAAAGCGGTTTAAACACACACTCACAGACAGACACACACTCACACAAAACAACCTCACCTTTCTGTGGTCACGTCATGGAAATCGTTAACGTCAAAGTAGACTCAAAATGTCACCCAATTTACCCTCTAGGGGTCATTTTTCTTTGTTCTATCTCACCGGATGAGCTTTTGATGCACTAGATACCATCGCGGAACAGGACATTCACAGGTTTTTCTACCGAAGGCCTTTTTGGCAGTAACTACTTGTTTTGTTTTCGATTGTATGCCTACGCATCAAAAAAAAAAAAAAACAAACCACGGATGTAGCAAAATTTAAGCGGGAAGATGGGGTTATGTAAGGGGGCGTGGGGGGGGGTGTCAAGTTTTCATTTGTAATACTTTTTTATTTGTTTTAAATTCAGTGCAACTGTTTGTTATGATCTCTTTTAAAGAAAAATAATTTTTTTTTTGCACACTAAGAAAATAGGAGTAAGTGAATTCATTCAAGCGACATTTAAACGAGTTCAAACATATATAATTGTGGAATTAGATTATTCGTTTGTTTAAGATAAATCAATAATTTGAATGTATATACACAATTTTTAAGTTTCCCTGTGACAACATTTAGGAATTATCAATCTAAAGCTGTGTCATTTTAAAGCAGAATACTGTACACGATAGGAGGACGAACTGTGTGTGTATGTGTGTGTATATATATATATATATATATATATATATATATATATATAAATGTGTGTGTGTATGTGTGTATGTATGTGTGTGTATTTATGTGTATGTGTGTGCATGTGTGTGTATGTGTGTGTGTGTAGGATGAGATGAAATCTCTTAGATTCCCATGAAACCACACATGGGACGGGTTTATGGTGGCCTTCTTTTATCACCACCACAGTCAGTGCAAACGGCCACGGGAGACATAGACACACCGTGAGTCGAACCCGCAACCCACAGCATGAAGATCCGGCTGAAGCATGAAGATCCGGCTCGCCACCAAAGCGCCACACAGCGACCCAACGAGCGGTGTAGAGCGGCTTGACTGTAATCCCGTGAGCAGCGTGTGTTTTAAAACTCAACAATTAATTCGACATGGCTTGTTAGCTTTAAATCACTCGATTATCTTTTATTAATAACAACAAATGTTATTTAAACTTATCGACCTATCAATTCTACACACACACACACACACACAATTACTTTACTACAATTTCACATTGTCAACACCGATGTATTTGATGATAGGAGGCATCATGTCACTTAGAATTGGGAACTGAACATTGGACTCCCCGGGTCGCCACTTAGACCCTCTCCGGCCTCTAACTGTCAGGGCTCGATTTACCCCCCCCCCCCACCCGGGCAGAGCAAGTAATGGGTCACTGAGCTTCACCCGTGACCCATATGACCCATCAAGTTCTTGACCCAGACCCATCATGACCCATGACCCATTGAATATTGTTATTTTCAAGATGGCGGCCGTCTCCATAGAAACTATTTTTGAAATTAAAAAAAAAATCGTGCGACGACGGGTTTTTTTAAGGTTCGCGCGGAGACTAAGGATGGGTCGTGGGTCAGGGAACATTGACCCATGACCCATGTGACCCATCCAATTTTGCGACCCATTGACCCATGACCCATTACTTGCTCTGCCCCCGGGGATGCCCCGGGGGATATCCATGGGCACTGAGAACTGTCATCCCCGGCTCAGCTTTAGCTAATATATTCCCTGCCGGGGATGAAATAATAGACATTTATCCCCCTAGCTATGCAAAAATTTTTTTTTCATCCTCAGAATTGTTTTTTTTTTTCGTAAATCGAGCACTGCTTACCTGTGGTGGGTAAAAAGCGAAATAGGACACTACAAAAACTTAGTCAATTGGGTTTTAAGGTTTTCACATTTGACCTTATGTAGGATAACCGGATATAAATTTGTGACAACTAATGCACACTATGTATACATTACATCAGTTTATACTTTCAAACCTGCTTCCTTTTTTCTTTAACGACGCTTATAGCTAACAGTCGACAGCTGTACTTAGGTTGTGTATTAATATAAAGAAACTGAGTGACGTAATTGATAATGACTTTGTAATACTGCCGGCCGGGGGGAAAGGGAATTGTTGGTGAAAAAAAGGGGGGGGGAGTAAGGAATGAAAAAAAAACAAAACAATGACCGGAGGTTGCGAGGTCCGGTGTTGATTTTGTTTTAATACTGATGCTAGGAGATTGGGCTTTAAGACCGAAGATTATTCCCTTCGATGTTGGGATATAAAATATGTCTAGCAAGTAGGATTAGGACGAATAATGGTAGTCAAGGCAAGCAACGGTGGTGTGACGACACTAGAAGTAAACAACGGACAGTCTAACAGTGACCAACAGGTGACGCTAAGAAAGGACTATACGGATGTGTGACGTAATTATAGTAACTAAGATTCGGACGTTAGTAGGATAAATACGGCGGGGGTTAGGACAGAGTTAAGTAGTTACTGGAGTTGAGTTTAGAAGTGTAGTAGAGCAGAAAGAAATGTAGTTGAGCGAAGAACACAGCAAGTGAAAGTCGACATTAGAAATATATACGGAACCTAGGAGACGTATAATGTGGGTTTAGTCAGAGTAGAGGCAGAGTGATTTCTTCATGAGTGGACTTAGTTAATTACTGTGAACAATAAGAGTGACTGTCATGTATGGACTTATTGCATTTATGGTGTAAATAGATGTAAATAAATAGTGTGTTAACCATGCATCTTGTTCCATCGGTTCTTGAGTCGGGTCTAAGGAACAGCCAACGAAAGTGAAAGAGGCACACAGTAATCTAATTGGGAACTTCCAATTGAAATTAAACCGAACTCGTTAACAACTGACATGACCCAAAAATATAATGCAGCTGATGTTCTCTCCATGTTAAAATCAAAACGAAGCATTGCAATAATGATCAAATTAATTTTTGTTTCTCTGCCATTTTGCAGCACAGAGGAAAGTTGATGTGGCACGATAAAGCACCCGCGCGCAAGTTCAATTCGGCTTCTTACTATCTTTCTTTCTTAATTTCTTACTTACACGCTGTTGTTATATATACTGATATAATCTGTCCGGAGTCATTCAAGGTTCGGTTTCTTATTTATAAGTCTAGGTATTGAATTGTGTTTTGGCTTCGGTTCCCATTTATTTACGTTGTTGGGCTGTGGGGGGGGGGGCTGTGAGATGATTGACCCCCCCTTACGTGTACAATGAATGCAGTGCGAAGATTTTTTGTCCCTATTATTGACTGGCACACACCACAACATGTTTGAACATGACCCTACTAGCAAGGAAGTTAAACATCTGCCACATTTTCAATTGATGGAAGCTTTTTCACTTTTTTTTTCCATTTCCCTGTAAGTAATTTTTTTTTTCTATTAGTGACTTCTGTTTAATATTTATAATAACCTTCATTTAATCTTAATTGCCTGTTTGAATGCAGGTTTGTATGCGTGAAAAGTTTGAAAGGGGTTTATGTATGTGAATGAAAAAATTAAACGTATGGAAATCTGATTCTACGTAATGTCAGTTGCATTGAGCAAACTTCGTCTTTAGATCAATTTAAGGCTTTTTTTCTCGAGGGTGAGTTAAAAAAAAACCAATCATCAGATCAAAAGATCGAATGTTCATTGAACAGATTAATGACATTTCAGACCCACAATGACAATATTTCAAAAAGTATTTTATTCGTTATATATCAACAACAGTAGCTTCATAGTGTTGAAGCTCAACTTAAATGTGGCTGAATAAAATCAACAGTTGAAAATCGCTCTTCCTAAAAACCAGGCCCGTAGCCAGGTCAAAGTAAGCAGGGAGGCACCAATACCCAGCAAGGGGGGACCTTTACTTTTTCTTTATTTTGTCCTCTTTTTCTTCTTTTTTAACCTGGGGGACACTCCACACCTAGCGGGGGGGGGCACGGCCCCCCTGTGCCCCCCCCCTTGACTACGGGGCTGCTAAAATATAATGACAAATGTCAATTTTGTTATATAGCCGCACCATTAATAATTAATACTATTCAAAACATCCTCAGTTGTCTAAACTAAATAGTTCACTACAATCCGACTTGCTGTAATGCTATCCAATATTCTCTGGTTCATTGAGACGCCTGCATACAACTTCATAAAACAGAAAAAAAAACAAATCCAGAAACCGATTTAAAAAAAAAAAGAGAGATCTTTCACCCTACAATGTAGAAAAATAAAAAATATGAGGAAATAAAATGAAATTCAACAAAGAAAGAAAAAATAATATAAACAAAAACAATTAACACGTTCGATGTTGAACACAAGTATCGTCTGCAAAGTTTCATCTCCTCTAAACCACCACATAACCTTGAACGGTTGATAAAACCACACGACACACAATCAATATAAATGGTACACCATTCTGCGGGAGAACTGTGCTCCGTAGAACTTTCACTTCTGTACAACAGACGTGAAGATGTCAAGAATGATCACACAGACGCCATTTTTAAACGGCGGTATGGAAAATATAAGTACTTTTGGATGAAAAATAAGGTAAGAGAAATACGATGAATAGCAAAGTGAACATGTTAACAATAGGAGTTAAAATGTGTATGTTAACAATAGGAGTGAAAATGTTTGTGTTTACAATAGGAGTTAAAATGTGTAAGTTAACAATAGGAGTTAAATTGTGTAAGTTAACAATAGGAGTTAAAATGTGTATGTTCAGTGTTTAAAACGAAAAAAAAGTTTAGATTAGTTCGACTTTTGACAAATATGAGTAGCATTATTAAATATTTTGTATGGATTGTTTTATCTGAGAGAAGCAATGTTTTTATCCGAATTAAAATGACTGCTGTGGATTGTAGAACAAATGTATAGGCGCGAACACAACATTAATATTTTCAATCTATCAGACGCAAAACTAGAAACATTGAACTTTTTAAAAAAAAAATAATATTTTATTATGATTCTGGGATTACAATTTTTACAATATCAATTATTGTTTTGTAAGTTTTCAATTGAGATAAATATAAAAATGAATCAGCTGAGAGCTAATAATGTTTGGGGAAGAAACTTTTAAGTCGCGCTCTCTGTCCTATCTAGTTCGAGACCAATGGTTGCAGACGGGGATTCTGACTCTCAAAAATACTGGTAAACTTTGACCCAAATAAAGGTCGAAGTTGAAACACAATAAACTGGTCTTAAAATGTGTTGTTCATACTACTGACAGGTAATTCATTGACATTGTTATGTACTAGTGTATTGGCGTAGAAAAGCGAGATGTTCTTATGTCGTTTAACTTCAACACGGTATTTATACATTTGTGATAAATCCAAACAAACTCGATGAATACAAGAATCACAACAGGTTGTTTACCTAAACTTGCAATTACGTGGTAGATCTATTTCAGCACGTGAATCAATGAAATTTAGAAATAGAAAGGAAATTACAAAAAATTAAAAAAGTAAAATCAGTGCTGACAAATTAAACTTTCAAACAGAAAATTGTGGTCTGGTCTATTGGGTTCAGACGCGGATCACTAGAAACGTTTTTAAGAGACAACATAAACTCTTGCCAGGGAGTTATTGTGTGAGCTCTGTGAACAGAAAAATATGATTGTTTTACAGCAGACGTATGACTGACTGTATTACTTTTAACAGACTACGACTGTTTTACTATGAACAGACTTTGATGGTTTTACTATTAACAATTACTATTAACAAGCTATGACGATTTACTACTAACAGCCCCCCCCCCTATGAAAGTCAAGTTGCAACGCGAATAAAAAGAATCGTCGCTGAGCGTTTGAATTTCTTGAAGTCGCGAGATTGCATTTCAACAAAGCTTAGTTTTAGATTTCCTTTAAGCATAAATTTTAAACAAATTTCTAAAGCAACTATTTAAAAATCTACTTCAACTTGGTACAGTTCATATTGAAAAGAATTTTAAAAAATCATGGTTAACATATTAAAACGAAAACCGATCATGTTTAAAAGATACTGATTTGAATAATAAGACTTGCCAACTAAGCCATTTAAAAAAAATAACTTTTGATTCAACATCTATAAAACTATTTAAGAAAAAAGATATCAATACAGAGCTACTATTTATGATCTCATCTATTTGCCTACATCTTCTTAAATCAATAGTTTAACTAATGTCTGTCATTCACACCTTTTCTGAAACGAAAGCCGAATCTGGCACTTTGACTCCTGATACACAACATCCTTACCCTTACTAAATCAATTACTTGAATCCTGATATAGGCCTACAGGCTAACCCTAACCCATCCTGTTCACAACGGCATGTTGATCCCCGCTTAAATAAACGCTGCAGTTAGTAAATCAATACAAACCAGCACTATCTATATGAAGGTATATGATGGTACATCAATACCTTTCGCATGTGTATTAAAAAAAAATTATCCTAGCAGGGCGAGTCGACTATGTATTAGTCAGGGTACTTCACGGCAATATCATCTGAGACATTGCATGTGTGTGTGGGGGGGGGGGACGGGGTAATTTCCCTTACAGCGAAATCTTCTGTATTGGTAGAAATATAAAAAGAAATGTACGTCGGTTTACTGCGTTGCTAAGCAACCGTATGAAAAATGTTCAATAGTAAGATGTACAGTGTTATTTGCTGGGCCTAGTAAGAGTGTCCTTTCCTCGGCCTAGAGAGAGTGCCATTTGCTGGGACTATAGAGAGTGTCATATGCTGGGCCTAGAGAGAGTGTTATTTGCTGGGCCTAGGGAGAGTGTCATTTGCTGGGCCTAGTGAAGGTTTTTTGCTGGGCCTAGGGAGAGTGTCATTTGCTGGGCCTAGTGAAGGTTTTTTGCTGGGCCTAGGGAGAGTGTCACTTGCTGGGCCTAGGGATAGTGTCATTTGCTGGGCCTAGGGAGAGTGTTATTTGCTGGGCCTAGGGAGAGTGTTATTTGCTGGGCCTAAAGAGAGTGTTATTTGCTGGGCCTAGGGAGAGTGTTATTTGCTGGGCCTAAAGAGAGTGTTATTTGCTGGGCCTAGGGAGAGTGTTATTTGCTGGGCTTAGGGAGAGAGTTATTTGCTGGACCTAAAGAGAGTGTCATTTGCTGGACCTAGGGAAGGTTATTTGCGGGACCTAAAGAGAGTGTCACTTGCTGGGCCTAGAGAAAGTTTTTTTGCTGGGCCTAGGGACAGTGTTATTTGCTGGGCCTAGGGAGAGTGTTATTTGCTAGGCTTAAAAAGAGTGTTATTTGTTGGGCCTAGGGAGAGTGTTATTTGCTGGGCCTAGGGAGAGTGTTATTTGCTGGGCCTAAAGAGAGTGTTATTTGCTGGGCCTAGGGAGAGTGTTATTTGCTGGGCCTAAAGAGAGTGTTATTTGCTGGGCCTAGGGAGAGTGTTATTTGCTGGGCTTAGGGAGAGAGTTATTTGCTGGACCTAAAGAGAGTGTCATTTGCTGGACCTAGGGAAGGTTATTTGCTGGACCTAAAGAGAGTGTCACTTGCTGGGCCTAGAGAAAGTTTTTTTGCTGGGCCTAGGGACAGTGTCACTTGCTGGGCCTAGGGAGAGTGTAAGAACTAAATGTTTAGTTTTGTTAACATTTGACAACAAAAATGGCCGCTCCTGCCTCAGGTGATCAATAGACGTTAGTATCCAATGAAGTGTGTGAGGTTTCCATGGATTTAGTTTAGTGCACAGGCTTGCCCTGTTTATTTTGGGAGTAGACCACAGATTGAAGAAAGGTAAAGTCTTTAGGACCGCGATAGCTGAGACACTTCCTAAAACAAGAAAATAACGGGTGGAATTCGATCTGGGTCGACGCCTCGACGGACAGACGTGACGGGAGGAGAAAGGAGGGGGTGGGGGTGGGGGGGAGTAAGGGTGGGGCAGAGTCACTTGACCCGGAAGTCTTTGTCACGGTGAACTTGTGACTTTTCTATAACTCGAGCAGCCTTCTCCTGGACATTTTACGGCCATCGTACAGTTAGTTAAATGTTTGCCGAGTAGAGATCTATAACAAGAATGTGTGTCTTGTCGTACCGGTTGATAAAGTACTTGAACAAGAGTCAACAAGCAGAATGTACACAATGGCTAGGGAATAATTTGTTAATGATTGTGAAATATATATATATATAGGAGTTCATACAATGTTGTATAGTCTCTAGGCACTATAGATTAGTGGCTCCTTTAATTATTTAATAATAACTCATTTAATATTATATAATTGTATATTTTTAAAATAAAATATTTTTTTTTTCACTTTTGTAGGCCCTATTTTTGTTTGTAGGCCCATAGGCACGGTGCCTATAATTCCTGGACCTTAATCTGGCCTTGAAAAAAAAGAGAGGGTGCTATGTACTAAATAGCTGCACTGGCTCTTAAATAGAGGTGGTATTCATAGCTACCGTATGATCTTCTTAATTTATGGTACTGTTTATGGCACTGCTAGTACCACGAGTCACATTATAGAGTCGTATTATGTCTAATAAAATACAGTGTCAGTGTCATTACAGTAAAAAAAATACAAATGTTGATTTTCTTCGTAAAATATAATTATAGAAGTGAACAAATTAATTTAACTCTGCCAAATTTTTAGATTGCAATTTTTAACTCTAAAGTATATAGTAAAGTAAAGTTCCATTAACCCTAACGGGCCATCGGCATATGAAGGGATTGTGTGGTTAGCATAACGCCCAGCCCGCCTTTACTCCCCCAACTTAAAGTCAGGTACCCATTTAATGCTGGTTGGACTTGGGGGACTTTCACCAGGGCCTGAAAAAGTCCCATGGTTCTCACTGATATTCGTACCCGGGACCCTCCGGTCGACAGTCGTGCGCTCTACACCGCACGACCACCCGTCCCCTAAAGTATATAGTCGACGGTCATTAAAAAAATTAAAAATAAGTCATAAAATTAAGAAAAATTAAGAATAACATTTCTGTATGAAATCTCATAAAAACATGAATGTACAACGGTTCTTTATAGGTGACTTAAAGAAAATTAAAAAAAAAATTTACTTGCTCTATTTTGTCCACAACCCCCGGTCCGAGGACCGGTACCGGTCCGTGGAACGAATGTTACCGGGCTACTCCAAAAACGTTAAATTATTTTCTTTTAATTTATCTCGGGATTGTGAAACTTTCCATGGACGGGAAATAATCAACGCCTCCTCCCCCTCTTCCAGTGTGCCGCGGTAAAATTATCCAACGCTGACCGGTGCGTGGCGAGAAAATGGTTGGGGGACCACTAGTATAACGTACGTAAAAAAATATGGCCTTGATTTACTTTATTATACTGACGAAATACATTCATTCAGATTTCTAACGAGCGACAAGTAAGTGGTTTGGGGCGGGGGAAGGGGGTAGGAATCTAGTTTACCAAAAAAAAAACACAACAAACAATAACAACGTGTTTTCCGTTATGTTGACTGATCTAGCCAGGAGTGGGTCGTCGTGACCTTAATCAGGAGTGGTACACGTGATATAAGTAAATAGTTATCACCGCATATGGCTCATACACCGTTTATTCATAAGGTCACTTGCAATTAATAAAATAAAAAAGACCCACAAACCTCGACCCACGTTTTGACTGACTATACACAAGTGCAGAAGAGTTAATAGAAATAGAAATAGACTCCAAAGAAACGATCATTGATTTCTTTATGTCTGTTTAAACAAGGGTCGTATGCATTTATAGGAGAATTGGCGTTAGAAAAAAAAAACAACAGATCATATTTCAGTTGCAGTCTTTGATTTTATATATAAAAAAAAATATTTGCCCGACCCTGGCCTAAATTGTTGCTGCGTCTGTAAGTTCAGTACTTCTATAAGTTTAGTACTTCTATAAGTTCAGTACGTCTGTAAGTTCAGTACTTCTATAAGTTCAATACGTCTGTAAGTTCAGTACTTCTGAATAGCGAACTCCATCGCACCTCACAAACGACAGTAAAGTATAAACCTTTATTTAAAAAAAAATATTAGTCATTTTTTGTTCTCTATATTATATGAAACTATTGTATTGTCGACAGTCCCGTGTATGTTTCTTTAATAATATTTTGAAAGGCCAATTGACACATTTTTATTGTTTCAACTTTTCTATTACGAAATACCGAACGCCTTTTTTTTTTATTAACATTACGTTGTGTTATATAATTCACTGGTTGATCCGTCATATTTTGTGCCGTATGTCTGTTGCCGCAATTTATACTTTGTGTTATATAATTCACTGGTTGATCCGTCATATTTTGTGCCATAGGTCTGTTGCCGCAATTTATACTTTGTGTTATACAATTCACGGGTTGATTCGTCATATTTTGTGCCGTATTTCTGTTGCCGCAATGTAGAAAGAAAAGGACAAGTATTTTAGTGGATGTTTCATTTCAAAACGAGGGGGTATCAAACAATTACAAACACACGTCTATTACCCTTTTTTTTTTTTACATTCGCCTTTAAACTACAGTAAATACCACAGTATTAATAGGTAAAAATAATCTAATTTTGATAAGAAGTTTCCTAACAGCCAATTTATGATCCCCCCCCCCCCCAACCCTTTTATTGTTTATTGTACATAGACTTTAAAGTATTTTGGGAAGTGAAAGGGGTGGGGGAGGAGGAGGAGAAGGGGGAGCTAGAAGGACTTCATTTCATAACCATCCCACCCCAATCAAGTTTGATCTGGTTAACGAATGTTAAACTAATATTAATGTTTTGGACTAGTAGAAAGTAAGTCACTTTATATTCCGTCTTATGTTTCGACTAGTAGAAAGTAAGTCACTTTATATTCCGTCTTATGTTTCGACTAGTAGAAAGTAAGTCACTTTATATTCCGTCTTATGTTTCGACTAGTAGAAAGTAAGTCACTTTATATTCCGTCTTATGTTTCGACTAGTAGAAAGTAAGTCACTTTATATTCCATCTTATGTTTTGACTAGTAGAAAGTAAGTCACTTTATATTCCGTCTTATGTTTTTGTGATTAAAAAAAAATTGTGTTTTTAATTTTTTATATTTATAGCAAGAAACAGTATCTTCTTCCTTAGACTGAAATGAAAAATAAATAGGCCTACATGTATATACATTTCATCATTGGGACATGTTCTACTGAGGATCAAAAACAAACTGAAACTGAGTAATAATTGTCTTCTAAGATACAATTAAAATGTATCCATAATTTAAAGATAAGTGGATGAAATATGAGAGCCAACACTGTCGTAACAAAGTGTTTCATAACTGCTTCTGTATTTGGCCTGTTTATGTTTCTAGCATACTTTCAATTTACACGTAAGCAATGTGGTTTTATAAGTGAAGAAATACAAAAACCAAGAGCAGCAGACAGCACTGCTCTGGTACAGCGTGTGAATAACGAAACAATGTGTAAAGTGACGCAACAAACAGCCGTGACAAAATTTGTTGGTAGCGGGAGCTCGGCAGATAAAATTAGATTAATCCGAGACATTCTGGATACTGGTATATCAGATGGCACTAGTGCTTGGAATAATGGACTAAATATAGCTTCATTTAGAGCAGAGGAAATTCCCCATGTTGCGCACTATGTCTGGTGCGGTGAAAAGTTTTTCCGTTTCGAGGATTATTTAGGTGTATTGAGCATAATTTCGTGTTTTGAAACCGTTCAAGTTAATCTTTCACTACCACAAACTTCCAGTGGAGAAAGATTTGTATCACACCTGGTTCCAGGAGTTAAAACAATCACTTCCGTTCCTAGTACTTAGAGACACCAATAAAGAAATCAAGTGCAGCACAGGCGACGCTTTGAATTATGGTCTAGAACAACTGGCTGCAAGTCCCGGGGGTGGATTCTATTTTGGAGAGAGAGCTGTGTTGACCTATCTGCCTGACCACTGGAAACAAGAAGAATACATGACGTACCTTGTGCCAGGTGCGAAACAAAGTGAAGAGACTATAGTCTTTACTAAACATGGACTCAACCAGACTTACCTGAGTCTAGAACAATACAAAACAAACTTACTAAATAACTCGTATGAATGTTTGACTATAGACAAGTTTAACGAGGTTTTAAATTCCTCGAATCTCTACAAACCTCAAACAAATGCAGAGGCCTTATCACCATGTCTTATAATCAAAAGTCCCTTATATCCAGAAAATATCATCAACGATAACTTGCCATTTGGAAAGTTGGCCAGATTTTTGTACTATGGAAAGTCAGAATCTCTAAACGTCAAACAAGGCTTTAAGGTCAGTTATTTATGTTATTTTTGTCTTCATTAAATATTGTGTTTTTATAGTGGCAATCTAATTATCTTTTTGTCAATCGTTGATTGTTTTTTAAAAATCTAAATATCTATCTATTTATCTGTTTATATATCTGTTTGCATAACCAGGAAAATGATCTTCTATTAAACCTTACAAAATACGTAGATTACGAATAAAAAGTTTTAATGTATGTGCACTGTAACATCTTGTCAGCCAATAAACAAAAGATAGGCTACATGCACATAACTTGCACATAAATAACTAACTACAACCACAACTTATGATAAACATACAAAACAATTTCATGAGTTTCATCCTCAATGCTCTGAACAAATAGACATTGTTGTTATTTCTAAGATTTTCAAGTTATATATTAATATTAATTTAATATTGAACCGTCTTTTAGATTTTTGTATGTTTTTGATTCTCGCTACATCTAGGAATATATATATATATATATATATATATATATATATATATATATATACGACATATAGTTTTGCATTTAGTCTCTTATTAATATGATCTCTAGGATCATCTTGTTATTTATCTGTCCATTTACAGGATCCCAACGATCTGATCCCATTGATCAATCACATGATACTACTGAACCCATCAAAAGACAAACCAGTGAATCTCACATTCTCTCACTATTTGAGTATTCTGTCAGCTCTGTATTTAGGAGGTTTCAATAAGTGAGTCATGTTTATATTTAGGCTACGTACTCTTTATTATTTTACCCAAAGTATCCTCTCCAAAAAATCTATATAAATAATAGCGGTGTGGGTTCTGCGCTAAATCGAAAGTAAAGAATTAATACAACAGTATTCCAGTATAAAATCATCAAACGTAAACAATTGTAATAAAAATCATGTAAAAATCGATCTGTCCGAAACCAAAAATAACCTAGCCTACTGATCAAACCTAAGGGAATATAAATTTATGCAAAGGTTTTTGCAGGGCACAGCTAGTAATCTCAATAATTATGCTAATTTTATCATGTCTATCTACATAACTTCATTTCCTCTTTTGTGTAATTTTCTCTCGTCTGGGCAACACATGTAGGTGAAAATGGTAATGGACATTAAGTGGACAAATGTAAGTCAGCAGAGCATCATTGTTATCACACCATTGTCTAGTACAGATATGGACAATCCGCGACCCGCGGGACTAGAACGGTTTGGCACGCTGTTTCATCCTCTTCGCTTGTTCACATCTATGACGTTAATATTTGATTTTTTTATTATTTCATACTAGATGTACCCTGCTAAACCTTTGCATAGAGATATATTCCCTTAGGTTTGATCTGTAGGTTAGTTATTTTTGTTTCGGACAGATCCGATTTTTTTCATGATTTTTTATTACTATTGTTCACGTTTGACGATTTTAAACTGGAATACTGCTAATTAATTCTTTACTTTCGATTTAACGCAGAACCCACACCGCTATAATTTATATAGATAAACATCTGCGTTTTATTACGGCAGTGTGTCAATCTAAGAGCCCATTATGACCAGTGGTTCAATAAAAGTTCCCCCCCCCCATGCCTGGTCGGATATGATGTAACTAGGACACTAACTGAATTATTACTTCATCAACAGCTAATGTTTTATGCGGAATCTTTACTAAATTTTTTTTAAAAACATGTTAATAACAGATTTTTTAATTTATTAATTTAAAAATTAGAATATATTTCTTTTTTTTTTTTTGACATTCCGTATAGCATTGTTACGTATTACGTGTAACAATCAATATGATCAGAAATATTAAAATGATAAGCAATGGAAAAAATGGTCTCTCTTCGATTTTCTGAAACTTCCGGTGAATTTATTCCACGCTGAATCCGTGAGGTATTTATTTTTACAGGGTGTACATTGTACAAACACGGAAATACGAATCTTTCAGGTGATTGCTAGAATAGATTAACCAATACATTATTGAATACGAAAAAAAACGTGGTTTGTCTCTTTACTATTCGGTTAGCAATAGTACGCAATGCAAAATTCATAGGATACATATATATATATATTTCTTTTAGAGTATACATACACGGAAATACAAAGCCTTCAGGTGATTGGTGGAACAGATTAACCAATGAGAATGTTACTTTTGTTCATGTAAGTTCTTTCTAGCAATACATTTATGCAAAAATTATTTCACCGTGAACATCTTTACAATTCACACACTAAGATGCTCAGATGGTGACGTCTAACCATACAATCATTCATCCCAATCTTACAGATTGAAGAGGTCGAGACGATTTTCCAACAGGAGGTTAAAGTCTACGCCCATCAATCTGACATCTTGAGAGCTTTGATATTGTATAAATATGGAGGAGCTTACCAGGTAACATTACAGATAGTAAAAACTTTTGAATTCAGAGACACTTGCTGGTTTTTTTTTACTAACTGATACACAAATTATATAAATAGATAAATTCAAACTGATAGGTTATCAATTACCAGCATTGCTAGAAATTAAAGATGGCTGACTGTATAGTACTTTTATCACTTGCAGTTTAACTTAAACCGGCGCCTAAAACCAGTGCCGTTCCTAGGGTTTCGGGGGTCCTAGTCAGCCGCTTACCCATAAGATTTGCCACTGCCTAAAAATGTGTTGTAATGTTTGTGTTTATACTCTATTGAATGATATATATATATATATATATACATGTATGTATATATATATATATATATATATATATATATAACTTCTATAATTTACCCTTGAAAGTAAGAGTGCTATTTTTATATATACCTATGTACTAAAATACTAATGTACACATCGTCTTTATTTTCTATCAAGAAAAAAACAAGTCCATTTTCCAAAAAAATATCCGGAGCCAATTACTTGCTTCCATAAACTTCTGATATAAATATTGTGATTACCTTTCTATCATCGAAAGGACAAGGATGTCCTGTGGACAAGTCCAGTGTCCGAAGATGTCCGGAGGTACCCGACCGTCGCATGTTACGACTGGGTCGACCGCGGAGAGTGGCCGAGAAGTTTCAATCTTGGAGTGATGATGTCAAAACCAGGAGCTCCTTTTCTTAGGAAATTTTTAGATTCTTTTTGGTAATTTTATTGCAACAGAATGTGTTTAGCATGGAAATTAAGCCATTTTAATAAAAGACTATTCTTAAACAGTTTACACACTCACACACATACACACACACACACACACATATATATATATATATATATATATATATATATATATATTTATGTGTGAATATATGTAAGTAAGTATGTATATATATATATATATATATAATTATATTAGTACATAGATTTCATTTATTACTAATTACAAATTTTAAGTTTTTGTACTATCCCGCGCTGAGACAGGTACCAATGGGACACGTCCTGGATATTCAATGGAGTTCTGATGCCATACAAAGTCTACGAGAGACACCCAGACACGTTGTTTATTTACAAACATCTCCAGGTGAGGATTTTATAAGGTGTTGACGGTTAGATCATCGTAACAAACAACTGATAGATAGATAATAACAAGAGCTATAAGGAGGAGTAAGATTTTCTTCGTTAAAATAATAATAATAAAAAAATGGCATTAGTACAAGGGAGGTAATATTACTTAAGGGGAAAAAAAACATTCTACGTTTATCTCGCTTGTTATCACAGAAAAAGACATAAATAATTTTTCAAAGTTTTCGGACCAAATATTGCAAAATCTACAATAATTAAATACAAAGTTTGGCTTTTTTTTTTCAAAGTGTGAACATTGATCAATTAGCCAAAATGTTATGATTATGTGTTTATTTTGGATATCATTTATCTTAGGTGTGAACTTTTTTCTTTTAGCCCATTCATCTTAAGAAAATGGTACCTGAAATTTGTTTGACATTCTTGTAGCCCTAAAGGTGTCAACAAGCGGCTGTTCAATGTATTTATCAGTCGTTTTTGTTCCTTTCCATTATTTCATTCTATTGTTTCACTCAGTCTTGGTGCTGCGTAACCCTGTAAAACCTATGCCCTTACCCTTTGGTATACGCTTACCACCGGTTGAGAACGCCCAATAAAAATTACCGCGACCAAAATTTAGCTGGAAAAATTACCGCGACCAAAATTTAGCTGGAAAAATTACCGCGACCAAAATTTAGCTGGAAAAATTACCGCGACCAAAATTTAGCTGGAAAAATTACCGCGACCAAACTTTAGCTGGAAAAATTACCGCGACCAAAATCTAGCTGGAAAAATTACCTTTGCTTCTGGCAGAGGATCGAACACGAGATTCTCGGGTCAATAGCCAAACGCTCTCCACCGCTCTACAATATTGAAGATTTATTTGGCAATAAGGATGTGTCTGCCATCGATCAGATTCAAGGTCAAATACTTTCCAGCCGCACAAGTCCGAATATATTCTATTTAATTATAAAAAAAAAACGAAAAATAAGAGAATCAATAACTTGTCTAATGTCGTAATTTTCATTGAAGTGGATCGTTTGTTACAGACAATTTGTTACTTGAATGTGTGTCATCCAACTTGGCATGAGGACTACATGAGGTCAGAGAAAGATGCAACAAAACCAACAGGACATTTTAATCTGAACGACACCAATGGTAATGTCAGTGCTATTAAAGTGTTCAATATTATAATTATTAGAGACAATTTGGACAATCACGTTTTTTAAAATATATATATATATATAATTTTGTAATTAGTTTGGAGAAAAGTTGCTAGGATATTTTGTCATGGATTTAACGTCTTGTTTAGTTTAATGCTATTCATTCATTTCTTTTTACTGTACAAGTACAATTAATTATTTGTATTCATTTTTTTTTTAAACTTCAGCTCTGCACTACACGTATCCTAAACCAGACAGCATATTGACATCATTTGATGCCGTCATGTCTGGCTCCAGTCTACTTCACGAGTTGGGCAAAAATCTGATGAGAGCCATCGTCAAGTCTGGAAAGAAACATTTACTGGAGGGGGCAAATTTGGATAAACTTTAGGATGTGTTAGAGTGAAGCTTTGAAAACAGTGTCACTTGCGCTCATTTGTAGCGTTAATCTATTATCAGTGTACTGCTTAGTCTTCGATAATCCCCATGCTGTGTTAATCAATCACGCTTGTTAGCTGAACTAAAAGATACACCAGAAGCAAGGTTGTCAATCTTCAGTGATGAAACATTAACTTGTGAAATTTCAGTACAATGCACACAGACACGTTTCGCGCAATGAGATTGTAAATGTTGCACCCAACATGCACCGTGCGTTTAAATCGAGAAATGTTAAGTCGAAATATGGAAATGTTTTGATGTGTGTAAAAAAAAAGTGTTCATTTTTTGTATATTGGTTAACAATTATTAACAGGTCTGAACACAATATCTTTCATAGTATTTTGGATAACATCGAGCAAATTTTTTTTAAATACACCCGATTATCACGGTAGATACGTTCCTGAGAAAAACGTTTAAATCGAAAAACGTGTAAATCGAAAAACGTGTAAATCGACAAACGTGTAAACCAAAAAACGTGTAAATCGAAAAACGTGTAAATCGAAAAACGTGTAAATCGAAAAACGTGTAAATCGAAAAACGTGTAAATCGAAAAACATGTCAATCGAAAATTAAAAATTTTCAAGTCAAAACCGTGTAAATCGAAACGCTTGCTGAAAAGGCATAATTTTGCTATTTAACATTTGTGATTTTTTAGAGCATTTTCGAAAAAAAATGCTCTATTGTCCCCGTTTTGTCTGTCCGTCATCACCCTAGATCTAAACAACCATAAGTCCTAGACCCATGATGTATATATCATTTTGTAGGTCTTGGCCTGCCAAGAAATGACTTTTTTCATTTCGCGATCTGACCTCTCAGGGCCGTAAAAGGGGCCTTAGTACCGTTTTTTACTATATAAGCTATATTAATAATGGAGCGCTATATCTCAGCAACTATAAGTCCTAGACCCATGATGTATATATCATTTTGTAGGTCTTGGCCTGCCATGTGTACATCAAAAGTTCATTTCTCGATAGGACCCCTGAGGGCGGGGCTTCAGGGCTCCTAATGGGCTTATATATTATATATACACCTTATACGTTCAATAACCCGTTCATTTGGTGCGAAATACTGCAGCACGTAGTTTCACCAAGATTTATTAAGAAACGCATCAAATGAAATAGTAAGCTTGTGTTCTGAGTTTAATTGAAAGGATCAGAGCTATGCAACAATTGACGGAGTTTTCGGACGATTAAATGACTATAATTTCGAATGTTTTCAATTATGAGTCCTATTTCAGTAACCACAAACCACTTGTAGTTAGATTTAAGAGAAAATAATTTTTTTTCAAATATAAAGAAACGTCTTTATAATTAATTTTATTTACAGATATATGCATTACACAATTGAATTTATAAACATTTCCAAAATTTACAAATATTTACTGAAAGATAGCATACGCACTGATACATAACATGAAAATGCGCTAACACGTCCTGTGTCCAGAATGGAACAGGCTTAATTGCTTGTTTCAATATATTTAGGTGTACACAGAAATAAAAATAAAATGCATTGACGGGTTAAAATATATAATATATTACGCAAACACTATTTTTTAAAATTTAATTACAATACATTAAACAGAAGAACAAAAAATAAAACCAAAGTTGTTTTATTATCCTTCATCACTGTCAGAAATAACTATCATTCTTTTTTTCGGAATCGAAGGTTCAATCTCACTTTCATCACTCGAAGTTATTTGTGCCGATTCGATGTTTGAAGCAGAAATATTTACATTCTGAGAGTTGGTAATATAATCGGTTATTAACAATTGCTTCAAATTTTTTTGTAAGATCTTTATAAACTTCTTCATATTAAGCGATTTATGTCACGTTGGAATCGTAAAGCCCTTTCAACGTTTGTGTCATTTTGTATAAAATGATTACCCAGCTTTCTTCCCACTGCGAGTCCTTCGCGGATGACTTTAGCAGTGAATGTTACTGGTACTAATTCCTCTTCATCAGATTTGTCAGACTCACTTTCGCAAACTAAATTACCTAAATCATCATCACTTAGTTCTTTATCAGCCATTAACTCTGCAATATCATCTTCAGTAAAATCATCAAAACCTTCTCCGCCCAATGAATGCGCTATCTGTACTATCTGCGAATATTCATCATTTAACGTTGAAATGGAATATTTATTTTTGACTACATTTGGCCACAATTTTTTCCAACAGCTATTTAGCGTTGTTTGCTTAATCGCAGTGTACGATAAGGCGATATGCTTCACACAGTCTAATATTGTAATTTTTTTTCCAAGCACTAATAACTGTTAAAGATTCATTGTTCTCGATTTGTTTCAAATTGGTTGTAATAATGAAGTTTTTTTTTTGGTAAAAATTTTACTTCAATGTTCTCATAATCTAGATCTTGTGGGTGACCCGACGCATTGTCCATTAACAAAAGCACTTTTAAAGGCAATCCCTTGGAACTTAAATATTTTTTGGGCATCTGGGATAAAATATTTGGATGTTAGATTCAAAGTTTAATAGTCGGGGGTTGTTTTTTTGTTAAGCTTCTGTACTCATAATGAGGATTATTTTCTTTAGAATAAACTATATAAAATACTGACTTAAACTGATGTATTATTAAGTGTCCCTAAATTTGTTTTGGCCACAATAATCTGTTCATGTCCTTTGGGGCCACTTCGAGTACATAGACATGCTATTTTTTGTACGCCGATTGTTAACGCACTCAAATATATTTTTCACTATTTTCAACTCCAACTGTGTGCCTACTCGCCGGTCCGTGTACCGGGCTTACGTTTACTAGTCTAATATGACATAACGCGTACTCAGTGGACACGGGGGAAGGTTATGCAGCGACGCATAATTTTAGTTTTAAACAACCAAGAGTTTAAAGAAGGTCACCAGTTTGCTGCGTGACTCATCACCCACCAGATCACGTGTCCAATTATTGCGTTTGAAAGTAAGCACATCCCGATATAAAAATAAACAAATTTATTCGCGAATTTAAGTGTGACGGATACCCGCGGACATACTTTCGTACCCTTTGGGGTCAAGTCGCGAAAACTCCTTAAAAAATGTTTTGTTTAAACAAATTAATTTTGTTTACGACATTATATTCATCTTAAATTTCCCGGTAAAGGACGCAGAGACCATAGCAAATTCACGCGGAGATTTTAGTTCTGAAAGAAGCGCAGTTTGGGAACCATTGACACAGACACAAATTTGTCTGAGTTGCCAACTACGAGTGCGGCACGCCAACTGTGAAGGTGGCACCACATCCACTGTTGACTCGAATGTAGGCGCCGGAAAAGGAGTAGGTGACGTTCTCGATACACGGAGATCCGGAAAGCTGTTGCCTCACACTCAGGTATTTGATGTTGACACCCGTGAAGCACTCGGCTGGTCTGAAGTTCCTGCTTTCACAAGTAACAAAACGATTTTCCCCTGAAATAAAATTAAGCGACATTTTATTTCACTAGTTACAAGACGATTACCCCCTCCCACAGTTCCACACACGGTATTTGAAACAGAATATATGGCACATGTATGTGACGTACAGCAACAACGAAATTATGTAGGACCGGGCTACACAGGGGCACATTCTCGTGGACATTATTATAGATAAGTAAACTAGGCGACAGCCTTTCTCTCTCTCTCTCTCTCTCTCTCTCTCTCTCTCTCTCTTTCACTCTCCCCCCCCCCCCACACACAAAACAACAACAACAACAACAACAACAACAAAAACGGGCCTCTGTAAATATTAGTTCATATCAAGTCTATTTCAAAGAAGACCCCGATAGGTTACATTTACCCTGTTAAATCCCTGCCTAGGGCACTCTAATACTGATGAACGGCCCTGCCTGCATACATATTAGAACGTACAATTTCATCAAGGCTATTCCCAGAAACGGGGATACATCGGTGATAGCTTGAGAACACATGTATCATTAAATTTGAGAAGATTCTCAGTTATCCGGCTCGCGGATATATATCTGTTAATCAACTCAAGTAGACACACACACATTTCATTAAACGAGAACTAAATGCATTTTTAAAGTAAATACATGGGTATTTAAAATGGTATATCTAGGACAGAAGATGACTATTTATAAAGCTCCGGTGTATCCGGCTTATGTAGAATCATGCTTATCTTACAGTGACTTAAGGACTGGTCGTCGAGTGCATACTGTACTTACAATAATCTAATAAAAGCAACAACAACAACAAAAGAACAATAGTTTTATTATCATTATTTAAAATAATAAGTCGAATTTCATTTTACAAGGGCTTCCACTTGGATGGGATTGGGAGTGGGGGGTGGGTGGCGGGGTGAAGGTTGGGGTGGGCTATATCACCCATTGAGCAGTTAAAACGTTCACTTATAATACATGGCTATTTTTTTTTAAAGATGGCCTTTTAGGAAATATGATATTTTATTAAAAGCAATTGAAATAGTCAAACGGTTTTTTTTTTTGACGATGCAATCCTAGCTCCAATTCTAAGTGTTAAGATTCAATGAATACATTATTGTACTATTTTGGTTTAAATCAATAAATGTTAGCAGTAAAAGTGAAATTAACATTTTAAATATCAACAACGAAAATGAATTTATTTTATAAAGACTGCATATAATATAAAGTATTGGCACGCGCAGAAAATAAACTTCAATTCATTTTGATTTAATTTTTATACTTAAATAAAAACCACTGATCAAATATGATGCTAGCTAACGGATAAGTGCCATTAAGAAGTTTGTAAAAATATTTTTTTTTTAAATTTCATTTTCAAAACGAATACTGATTCCGCCACATCTTTCCCCCCTAACGCAGCAACACTGGACATTTTATAGTTGATATCACTGGGCAACAGCCTAAAAATCGTCAAGGGTTTTTCAACTGATTTAGACTAATATTGGTGTTCTGAGTCCGAATATCACATTGATTTTGCTCGGTTAGGTCAACTTCTTGAGATACAGCTATAGACTTACCTGACGAGCTATACGTATTTTAATATCAATGGTTTTGAGTTCAATCATTTCTCTAAATTAGCTGCATAAAATTTGCAGCAAAATAATCACAATTATAAAAACAGAGATAATTATATTTTATTTATAAATCATCAATCTGGATTTTCACTTGATTATTTAATGCGTCAGCACTTGATTGGGCACAGCCTCCAGTACCCCGACCTTCCATCTGCCCGTCGTCCAGCTGCTGTACCAGCGTTCAGAGATCTTCCTGACAGCGACGATGAGGCCACCACTTTAGACGAGGGAGGAGATACACAAGAGGAGTATGAATCACAAGATGGTTCACAGCGTTCTCACAATGTGAGCTTAATGATCTGGTTCGGGATCTCAGCTTGTCGAAAAATTCCTCGGAGCTGTTGGCCTCCAGACTCAAAGAGGAAAAATCTACTTGGCAAGGACGCGCGTATTACTTTCTTCCGTAGCAGGCATGAGGACTACTTGGGCTAATTCTGCCAGAAGGAAGACCTTGTGTACCGCCGAGATGTCGCCGGTCTTCTTGATAAACTCGGCGGTCCTCAATACGATCCGAGAGATTGGCGACTCTTCATTGACATCTGCAAGCGCTCTTTGAAGTGTGTACTTCTCCACAACGGGAGAAACAAATACCACATCAATTTTATTTCTAAAGTAATTGCAAGCAAACAAAAAAAAATTTGCATTTCTAATTAATTCTTTGTATTTCTGATTTAATTCTTATATTTTGTTTTACAATCTTATGTATTTTTAGATTTCAAATTAAAAAAAAAAAAATAAAAACTTGATTACAAGAAAGTATTTTTAAAAATTCTATTGATATTTTAATAACTAAATAACTGGCTGAATTGTTTATATTTACTAACCCAATATAAGTATTTATCACCCAAGCACATAACAGGTTGTATGGCTGATATTAAATGTGTCAACACACACGATATAAAAGTCATTTAATTTTGTTTACGTTATTTTAAATCAAATGAAACCTGCAAGTATCTGAATTTCGCCGTGTACACTAATGGTTCAATTTGGAAAGGAAATCATATTTATACTTTGCATTTCTGTAGGAAAAAAATTGGTGACTCCAACATGAATGTGTTGTTTTTGAAGGGTTCGAAACCCAGCACAAGGCCAGCATCTTGGTCATATAGAGAGATCAAAACCGCCCGGATTTGTTAACATGAATTTTCAAGAATCGTGAACAATGTAGAAATAGACATAGATTTTATCTTTTAATTTATTCGATAGTTCAAATGAAGTGAAATTTAAGTCATAGATGAATTGCAGCTGCAACCATGAATAGGTAAATACTCAAAAAAGCCTTTTTGTTCAACTCGCGGGACACTTCACCTGTTACGAAAAATCTGCAGCACATTTAAGAAAAATGATCTGTAATCAAATTTACAAAAACAATTATTTTTGTGAAAATGAAACTTTCAAAAACAAGTATTCTTGTGAAAATGAAACTTACAAAAACAAGTATTCCTGTGAAAATGAAACTTACAAAAACAAGTATCCTTGTGAAAATGAAACTTACAAAAACAAGTATTCTTGTGGAAATGAAACTTACAAAAACAAGTATTCCTGTGGAAATGAAACTTACAAAAACAAGTATTCTTGTGAAAATGAAACTTACAAAAACAAGTATTCTTGTGAAAATGAAACTTACAAAAACAAGTATTCTTGTGAAAATAAAACTTACAAAAACAAGTATTCTTGTGAAAATGAAACTTACAAAAACAAGTATTCTTGTGAAAATGAAACTTACAAAAACAAGTATTCCTGTGGAAATGAAACTTACAAAAACAAGTATTCTTGTGAAAATGAAACTTACAAAAACAAGTATTCTTGTGAAAATGATACTTACAAAAACAAGTATTCTTGTGAAAATAAAACTTACAAAAACAAGTATTCTTGTGAAAATAAAACTTACAAAAACAAGTATTCTTGTGAAAATGAAACTTACAAAAACAAGTATTCTTGTGAAAATGAAACTTACAAAAACAAGTATTCCTGTGGAAATGAAACTTACAAAAACAAGTATTCTTGTGAAAATGAAACTTACAAAAACAAGTATTCTTGTGAAAATAAAACTTACAAAAACAAGTATTCTTGTGAAAATGACTAGTGTTTGTCTCGTTATTCGAAAGACGCAATCAATTTTCTGCATCAAAGAACTGAAAAAAAGTCATAGGTGATCTTTTTTTTTAGTCGCAATAATAATTTATGAGAAAAAGATTTGTCACATTATAAACGTTATGCCAAAAAAAAAATGTTAAATAAATCTTTGGTATGTTCCATATTTCATTAGTTTTGAATTTTTTCTCTAACGTTCAGAGACAATTATTCGCTCATTCTGATTAAATGAAAACATACTAATGTCCATAGTGTAGTTCAAATAGTCCCGCCATTATCACATAAATTTCAAAGATCATGACCGGTTTCTTAAGTCAATTTTTTATCGAATCAAATAATAAGCATTACCTTATCTAAAACTCTGAAAATTGTGAATTTAAGATTTAAATTTATATATATTTTTTTTTATTTCTTGGAAAGTTTTTTTTTTCCACCACGACTTCACTATGTTTGCATTTTTGCAAAATCTAAATTACAAAAACAAAGAAACAAGTAAAAAAAAAACAAATAAAGAAACAAACATATATTTTCGTTCATCCCATGCAACAGCTGAAATCCTCACGCAACACCACTGGGCATTTTGTAGTTGATATTATTTTTTTTTTAATAATCCACAGACAACGGAACTTGATAACTTTTTTTTTTTTGCAGCGATTCTTTCAAGAATCTACTGAATGATATACAGACATTATTTTTAAATACTGTCTGGAGTATATTAGGTTATTTTTCTGACTTGGTATCACTTCAGTAGCATGGTGGCTTCTAATACATGGTGGCTTCTAATACATGGTGGCTTCTAATACATGGTGGCTTCTAATACATGGTGGCTTCTAATACATGGTGGCTTCTAATACATTTCGGGAAAAGTGACAGACGAATTCATAAACTTAAAGTATTGTTTAATAAAACCGTCACTTGACATAGAAAACTTTTATAGATTAATGAATTTCTTCCCAAAAAAACATAAATATTCTGAATGTTATCTTCAAGTTGTGGGACAGATGGCCGAGGGGTGTAGATACTCGACTGTCAACCTGAGATTCCTGAGTTCGATCCTCATGGATTTTTTCCAGGTTAAATTTAGAGCAAAGTCCACCCAGCTTTAAATGGGCACCTGACTTTAAGTTGGGGAAGTAAAGGCGGCTGGGCGTTGTGCTAACCACACAATCCATTCATATGCCGAGGTTAAAGAAAGAGATGAATTCTACACTTCATCTGCCCCGTTGCTAAGGGAACTACGCCCATGATTTTACATAAACGTTTAATATTCCGTTTCCTTTTTTTTTTTTAAAAAAAAGATGCACAGCCTAGCGTTGGCGGAACACCGAGATGATTAATAATCTCAAAATCCTAAGTAAAAAAAAAAAGAGAACAAGGTACCCAATGTATTGTGTGATTATTATTTGAATGCATGTTTGGTTTTGAGTGTTATTCTTGAAATACCAATGGACAATGTTGTACATATATATATATACAGTCGATTCCGCTTAATTGGGACACATCGGGACCGAGGCTTTTTGTTCCAATTAAGCGGCTGTCCCAATTTATCACACATAGTCACTATTGGCTTCTTGGCTTTCTTTGAGCTTTGTCCCAAATAAGCGCCTGTCCCAACTAAGCGGTGTCCCAACTAAGCGGTGTCCCAACTAAGCGGAATCCACTGTGTGTGGGTGTATATATATATATATATATATATATATATATATATATATATATATATATATATATAATGAATATGAATTAATCAATGAAAAAGAAAAAAAAAAAGAGATCTGAAATACACTGGAATCAAACAACGAAATGTTTTATTTTTGTTTTTTAGTGCACAAGAACTTACAATCATATACATCCTTCAAGGTCCAAAGGTTTACCAACAAACTTTATAAGTGGAAAACAAAAAAAACAATAAAAATTAAAATGACACAAAACCGACTCAACTTTCTGCCTGCGTTCACGTCATTGAAAGCGTTCATGTCAAAACAGACTCAAAATGTCACCCAAATTTACCCTCTGGGGGTTAATCTTTGTGTGTGTTTGTGTGTGTGTGGGTTATATCTTACTGGATGTGATTTTAATGCAGTAGATACGATCGCGGAACAGGACATTCACAGGTTTCTACCGAAGGCCGTTTGGCTGTAACTTACCTGATTGTTTTTGTGTGTTTGCCTACACAGCTAAACATGCGGATGTATGAATTTTAAGCGGGGAGAGGTGGTTATGTAAAGGGACGTTTGGGGGGGGGGCGAGTATTCCATTTTTACACTTCATTATTTGTTATAACATCAGTGCAACTGTTTATTATGTTCTTTTCCAAATAAAAATAGAAAAAAAAAAGAAAGTAAAAATGTATTGCCAAAATCGATACCAATACAACACCAATACTTTTGAGAACAACAAAATATTTTTATTTAAAATATAATGAGTGCATTTGTTTTTGGCTAATGACAGCATTTCTAATTATTTATCTTCACGGTAACTGTCTACTTCAGCAGAACTGTTACTATTAAGCAATTCGTCCTGGTTCTGCCGCCGTGCAGTAAAACAAGCAAAAAAAATCTGTAGATTCAGATATCTGTACTGTTGACTGTACTGAAGCTGCACCACCCGGCCGAATAAGTTGAGTTGGAACTGCACTTAGGGCTCTACAGACACGTATTAAGGTTTGTACAACTACAGCCTTGATATCCAAATTGCATTGGTGGGGAGGTGGGTGGTGTTAATATTGGTAGGGTTGATGACTATGATTACCAGTAGTGATTGAATTTATGTAAATTACTCTTAAAACAAGGTATTGAAATCTCTATTGTTTTTCTGCAAATGGCTAATATTGCCAATAGAAAAGTATTGGTATCGAGTATCGAACATTTTTCGTTTAAAATGTATCGGCGATACACAAATCAATACGTAATACAAACAATACTAAAAAAAGTATCGCCGATACTGTATTGGCCGATACTCATACTTCGATACTAGCTACCCTGCTTGCAACGACACTTGAAGTAGCGCATCACAGGACAACAACTGTACAGCTGCGACCACTAGTGAAGTAGCTCCTCACAGGACAGCTCACACCACAGCGGAGCGACCATGAAAGTAGCCAATCAAAGGATAGACACAACATAGTGGCAAAGACCATGAAAATAGCCACTCAAAAGAGCCAAACCATAATGGCAAAGACCATGGATGTAACCACTCATAGGACATATTACTACGTTAGGGGCTAGAACCCGTAAACCTCAAGGGCTAAAAAAAAACACATCGCCTACAGTGACAGTATACTACTGTCAGCCTAGTTTTCGACAAAGATTAAACTTAAAACTTATGTGTCGCATAAAAGATTAATGAAATAGAAATACTTATAAAAAAATGTGGATTGCGACCGAATGTCAAAGCAATATCGGGTTCGTTGGCAAATATAACGTATGCTCAGATTCCCTAGGAATTTGAGGTATCAATGGATTAATGGGAAATTAAAAAAAAAATATTCAATGTTATTTAACATAGTTTTAGTTGTTTTTTTTTAAATCTTATATATATATATATATATATATATATATATATATATATATATATATATATATATATATATATACTAGCTGTACCGTGCAAAGCCTTTGCATAGAGTTATATCCCCTTAGGCTTGATCGGTAGGCTGGGTTATTTTTTGGTTTCGGGTAGATCCGATTTTTTCTTGATTGTATTTTAAACTGGAATACTGTTGTATTAATTCTTTACTTTCGATTTAACGCAGAGCCCAAATCGCTATTATTATATTATATGTGCCTATAGACACTTGTTTTTAAATATAATGTTGAATTACACAAAAGTTGTGCTATTTTATTGTCTACTCGCTATCTGATCTGAATGTATCTTTACGTCACACATGGAATGAGCATATCAAAAGTAAATTGTCAACAGACGTGTTAGAAATTCAAAAGCCAGGTGCGGATTTAAATTGGCCATGTGTGTGCAATTTGTTAGTTTTACTTTTCAACCCGACTTCTTTTTCTTTTTTTTTTTTGAACTGATGTTTTTGGAGTCGACAGCTGTACATCGGCTGTGCATGAATATAAAGAAACTTAACGACTAATAGATAATGACTTTGAAATACTGTCCCGGAGGGGTGTGTGTGTGTGGGGGGGGGGGGTTAGGTGTGTGTGTGTGTCTGGGGGGAGGGGAGTAAGGACATTTAAAAAACAAAACAACAAACAACGACAGGTGGTTTGGGCGGTGTGGATTTAATTTTGGTGTAATACTGACATTACCAAAAAAAAAATTACATACTGCGCATAGGTCTTGTGATGCAACTGTGTCTGCAGCCATACAGGGGCGGCCTGCATTGCGACGAGAGCACCCATCGTCATGTCTCGCCACAGAGCATTTTTTTATTTTTACTGTTGTGCACGTCAACAGAAACAGTGCACAACTTAACGGGTAAACTATACATGTGACTTGAGCAGTGACAATGCATAGGCCAGTGTATACCTGACTCCGCAGCGGCAATTTACAGCCGAGTGAAATAAATACGGAAGTATAGAAAAGGTGTGCAAAAACTGTGCAGCTTGTTTTTAGTCTTACACTAACTAAATTGCTCCGAAGAAATAGAAACCTGAATGTCCTGCTGTTAGATTTATTTACAAAACTTTAGCATTATGCAGAAATAAACCACCAGCATCAGCTATTTACCGGGCTAATAAATCATTGCAATGTTTAAAAAAAAAACTGTTCCAACAAACTAAATGTCAAAATAGTCTAAACACGTCTTTAGGAGGTGTGTGTTTGTGTGTGTGTGTGTGTGTGTCTGTGTCACAGTGTGTGTGGCTCTGAATTAATTCGTTGTCGAGCTGGTTCCTTTTTTTTTATTCCGCATGCGGATATTTGTATTCAGTTTTGGAAAATAAAATCTATTGGACGTCACGCCTTATTCTCATTCCTTTCTTTACGTACGGTTGTTAATTCAAATGGCCGGCTTTTATGTAGTTTCTTTGACTTGTTTACGTCAAGGTGAAAGCAGTATACGATTTTTTTTAATATAATGTCTACGCGGGGAGAGAGAGAGAGAGAGAGAGAGAGAGAGAGGGAGAGAGAGAGATAGAGAGAGAGTAGAGAGCTCCACGGGAGTCAAAATCACACCCAGTCCCACCCACTCCCGCGTTTTCAAAACCAGTCCCACCCGCTCCCAAAAGAAATTCCCCCCAGCCCCACCCACTCCCGCGAAAATTTTTCCCAATCCCACCCGCTGCCATCAAAAAAAAATTCTATAACTCATAAATAATGGTTTAAAAATTTGTTCATAGAAATCCTCTCGAAAAACATAAATGAAAAACATTTAAGATAATAGGTAAAATAAACAGTTCTACAGTTAAAGTCCATGTAAAAATAAGATGCCATTAACACTCTCTGGAGCCAACTGTGACCGCCTTTCTTCAAGAACGCGACCAGCCGAAGAAAATGTTCTTTCAGATGAGGTTGATGATGCCGGTATGCTCAGAATTTGCTGCACAACTTCTGAGATATCTTTCCATGCAGTTGATTTGTTACTCCAATACTCTAGTAAACTTTCACACTTTTCTGTACTCATGACTACGAACTTCTCCTAACTTCTCTTAATTAACTAATGTCCGAATCCAGCCCCTATTTATACCCCAACGTCCGTGCCCTAATTACCCTAAGCACGTCACAATCCCTTCAGTATTTTCCTAACTATCTAATCTTTTTAGGAGCGTCACCTGGTCGTCATTGTTAACCCTACTAGCCTGTCCGACGTGGACTCTCGGTCTTCACACCTTTGCTGTCTATTATTCTATTGTTTCCCCACATTGTCCTAAGTCGTCTATCTCCTTGTCACCCTTATTGGTATTACTCCTAACTCTTAGATATCCATTATATTAAAACGTCGAAGGGGATAGTTTTTGTCTCTAAATCTACTCTAGCTCGTCACAATAAGTATCATTATTATATTGAAAATAATTAATATTGGGGTTGGGGATATGTGTTTTTTCGTGTTAACTTTACAAAAAATGACGATTTTCAACTTTCGGTATTTTGAGAATTAACCTGTCTAACCTAGTTGCCTGAATCGTCAAGATGTGACGTTTTTTTTAAAAAAAAGAAAACGGAATATTTAACGTTTATGTAAAATCATGGGCGTAGTTCCCTTAGCATCGGGGCAGATGAAGTGTAGAATTCATCTGTTTCTATAAACTCGGCATATGAAGGGATTGTGTGGTTAGCACAACGCCCAGCCGCCTTTACTTCCCCAACTTTTAGTCAGGTACCCATTTAAAGCTGGGTGGACTTGTGGGACGACTTTGCACCAAATTTCACCTGGAAAAATTCCACGGGCCTCACCGGGGATCGAACCCAGGACTCTCAGGTCAACAGTCGAGTATCTACACCACTCGGCCATCCGTCCCACTTATGTAGAATAAGCAAGACTGATATGGCCTAGTGAAATAATTCTTTTTGTTTACCCTGGACAACACATTTCTTTAATTAATTTTATTATTTCATTTTTTAGTTATAGTAATGTTCTTACTCTAACTATAAAATATTATTATATTGGACAGATAAAGAAGACTTCTGACTATCCGACCAGTAGTTGCGTACAGACATTCGAACGTTCCCGATACTTCAAAAGGTTGTGCTAATATACCTAAAAAAAAAACTTCCTTACATATAGTAATCCAATAAACACTTTTTATTACAGTAATTCTATCAAAGTTTTTTTTCCCCGTATATTTTTCATTAATACTAAACTTATTTATAATCATTTATTTTATTTCGGATAAATATTGATTTATTGATAGTCAGTAGAGTTGGAAGGGCGCCGAACTAGAAGGGGCGCTGAAATAGTAATATTGAAAAAAATATATTTAGTCACTAGACCAGGAATAATCAATATGCGGCAAACAGCCAAGTCTGACCCGTCAAGCAATCACTCCCCTCTGTTCATTTAAATCAATGACGTTTATATTTAACTAGCCGTACCCTGCAAAGCCTTTGCATAGAGTTATATCCCCTTATGCTTGATCGGTAGGCTAGGTTATTTTTGGGTTTCGGGCTGATCCGATTTTTTCATGATTGTATTTTAAACTGGAATACTGTTGTATTGATTCTTTACTTTCGATTTAAAGCAGAAGCCAAATATATATATTTATTTATGTTAGTTGATATAAAACATTATAAACACTCCATTTGCCCACTCTTGGTCCGGATCTTGAATCAAATTTATAAACTCTCCGTGGCCCTCACATGGTTTCAAATCTACATCTGTGATCTTTCGTGAACACATATCGGGGAGTGTACAGGCACACATATCAGCTGCAAATCATATGTACATAAAGTACTATGAGCTGCTTACACAAATTTTGCTTAAAATACTTCTATAAAATGAATGGGGGAAAATGGACTTTTCAGTCAATTGTTAACCATTTTGTAGCATTTCCTTTATGATAAAAATAAATAAATTATCAGTTGTACATGTAACATTGACCGGTCACACATACAATAGAGATGGACATAAGAGCAGCAGCAATGAATGCACAGTGCATCTTGAAGTAACTGAAATCTACTTCAAGACAAATCAGAGTACACAGGTCGTAACTTTAAACTTAATCTGTAGCATCCAATTTAGTACCTTTAAATAATGGCTCATGTGATGTATGTGTATGCTGGGATGTCGGTCATGTATGTGTATGTGTATGCTGGGATGTCGGTCATGTATGCGTATGTGTATGCTGGGATGTCGGTCAAGATTGTTGTCAATGATTGACTAAGCCACCAGGTGACTCCAAAATAAGGGCATGTATAAAATAAAAATTCTCCTATGATGCTTAGAAATTTGAGTGTGGCCATTCAGAGTGTGCGAAATAATGAAATGAAACCATGACCACAGATAATGGTACAAGATGGATGTTCCAGAACTATTATTAGAAGAGAGAAAGATCTCGTGTGAGAACACTACATATAGAACATGAAATATATGAAGGAATTGAACTTACACACTAATTAAACATGAAATGTGTAGTTTAAGGATGTTATACATCGTTAAGAGTTTTATACATTTTTCATATCATCGAGTGGGGGAGGGGGTGGGGCAAAAAATACTGACAAAGGGCACACCAATAGCCAGCTACGTCTCGGCTGATGTAATTGCGAACCAGATTGTCAAAAATATAATATTTGAAGGCTGGAGATGTGGTGCGGGCTTTTTTGTAAAAAAAAAAAACAAACGTTATACAAGCAGGCACGCCGAAAGAGGGGTGGGGGCAGGGGGGAGGTCATTGCCAGAGGGCCCGGCCGCCCCGAATGTCATTTTTTTTCCACGACTCATTGTTTATAAAGGGGCCCGCAATGATGTCCTGCGCTGGGGCCCTTGTTGGCTCTCGGCGCCCCTGTATACATGTATATACACAAGTCAAATTAGATTTTCAATGATTACAATTAGCGGGCGGTGTAGGACGTTTGTTACTTAACGTTACATTTGAAAAGGGGGGGAAAGAGATTTTATATTTTTACTTTTTTAAAATATAATTTAGTATTTTAGGGTGTGTGTGTGTGTGTGTGTGTGTATGTGAAAAAAATTGACGTAATTTTATTGGGGGTGGGGAGGGTCACCGAAAGTTTGACAGTGTTGACAAGGAAGGGGAGGGGAGGGGATCAAAAAAGTGCTAAAACGCTTTGACGTAATTCATGGACTGTGAGAAGATTGACTCTTATGTGTACAATGATTGACGTGATGTGAGAAGATTGACTCTTATGTGTACAATGATTGACGTGATGTGAGAAGATTGACTCTGATGTGTTCAATGATTGACGTGATGTGAGAAGATTGACTCTGATGTGTACAATGATTGACGTGATGTGAGAAGATTGACTCTGATGTGTTCAATGATTGACGTGATGTGAGAAGATTGACTCTGATGTGTTCAATGATTGACGTGATGTGAGAAGATTGACTCTGATGTGTTCAATGATTGACGTGATGTGAGAAGATTGACTCTGATGTGTTCAATGATTGACGTGATGTGAGAAGATTGACTCTGATGTGTTCAATGATTGACGTGATGTGAGAAGATTGACTCTGATGTGTTCAATGATTGACGTGATGTGAGAAGATTGACTCTGATGTGTTCAATGATTGACGTGATGTGAGAAGATTGACTCTGATGTGTTCAATGATTGACGTGATGTGAGAAGATTGACTCTGATGTGTTCAATGATTGACGTGATGTGAGAAGATTGACTCTGATGTGTTCAATGATTGACGTGATGTGAGAAGATTGACTCTGATGTGTTCAATGATTGACGTGATGTGAGAAGATTGACTCTGATGTGTTCAATGATTGACGTGATGTGAGAAGATCTTTTCCGATATGTACTGACCACTATTTTTCGCAAAAGCCATTGGCTGTGCACACACCACAAACTATTTCAAACACACCCCTCCCCCTCCCCTCCCCCACTAGCGAGAAAGTTAAACGCTTCACACTAGAGGAAGGCTTTGACGCCCGCTAGGATCAAACAAGAAATGTTAACCATGCTGCTCCGACAAATGGTGTTTGTGCACCGAGGGCTTATTTAAAAAAAAAATGTAGCTTATTAAAAAAAAACAGAAGGACATAATGGTCGTAAAACTTAGAAACCGAACTAAATGAGTTCAATTCTCAATCGATTAAATCTTTTCATTTTTTTCCCCCATTTCCCTGTGAGAGATTTTTTTTTTCTCTTTTCTATTTATGACTTCTATTGAATATTTACAATAGCCTTAACCTAACCTTTACTGCCTTTTTTTTTTTGCCTGCAGGATTTTATGCGTTAAAAGTTTAACGGATTTTTGGATGGAAGTATAGAATAGTGAATGACAAATAAAAACCTATTGAAATCTGATTCTTAGTAACGTTAGTTGCATTCAGCAAACTTCGTCTTTAGATAAATTTAGGTTTAGGGCTTTTTTTTACCCAGGGTGAGAGAGAAAAGACGAATCATCAGCTGAGAAGAATTTCACTGGACAGACTAATGACATGTCTGTTTCACAAAGACAATATTTCAAAATATATCAACAATATCTTCATAGTGTTCAAGCTCAACCTAACTGTGGATGAAAAAAAAATCAACAGTTGAAAATCGTTCTTCCTAACAGCTAAATGACAAATATCAATATAAGTTATATGGCTGCACCGAATAGTCCCAATCAAAACAACCTAAATCTCTCTAAACTAGGTAGCTCAATTCTATGTGGACTTGCTCTATTGCTATCCCAATTTCTCTGCTTTATTGTGATGTCTGTGTGTAATTTTACATACAGAAAACAGTAAAAAAAAAAAAATCCTAGAAACTAATCTAAAAAAAAAAAATGTAGTGACCGTGCCTCCAACAATGTAGATAAATGGAAAATGAGGAAATAAAATTAGTCAACAAAGAAAGAAATACCATTCGCAAAGTTTCAACTCTTCCAATCACTACTGAACCTTGAACAGGCACCGGGCTTCCAACACTAGTATGATAAAAACCGAGTGACACATCCAATCAATATAAATGGTACACCATTCTGCGGTAAGACTGCGCTCCGTTTGAGTTTCACTTCTGTAGAGCTGACGTTATGATCAAACAAGACGCCATTTTTTTAAGCGAAATATTATCGGCGGTAAGGAAAATATTTGAAAAATGGATTAAGTTTGCTGAAATGTAAGGTAAGACAGTTGTTGAATATGAAAAGCAAAACGAGCATGTTAACAAGAGGAGTTAAAATGTGTATGTCCAGCCTTTCAAACGAAAAAAAAAGAAGTTAAGATTAGTTCGACTTTTGACAAATATGAGTGGCATTATTAAATTGTAGGCAGTGTTTCGTCTGAGAGAAGAAAGTTGTTTTTTTTTAATCCGAATTAAAATGACTGCTGTGGACTGTAATATAGGCGCGAACACATCATTAACATTTTAAATCAATCAGACGCAAAATTAGAAATATGTACTTTTAAAAAAAAATCATTATGGTTCTGGGACTACAATTTTCATATCATAAATTATTGTTTCGTTAGTTTTCATTTGAGATAAAAAATAAAAAAAAATACATCAATGTGATTTCAGCTAAGAGCTGATAATGTTTGAAGAAGACAATTTTGAGTCGCGCCTATTGTTGTATCTAGTTACAGACCAATGGTAGCAATTCGGGATTCTTATTTTTAAAAAAACAAAATACAACAACTGGAAAACTTGACCTAAATAATGATCGACATTGAAGCATAATATATTGGTCTTTAAATTTGTTCATGCTTCCGTAAGATAATTGATGGGCATTATGATGTACGTAGACTGTCGTAGAAAAAAAAATGGAAATTCTTCCGTCGTAAACTTCAATACGCAATTTAAACATTTCTTATAAGCACGACTTTGTTGGCCTAAACTTGCAACACGTGGTAGAGCGTAAATAAACAAGATATAGAAATAGAAGGGAAAATAAATTCAGTGACATGTGCCGACAAATTAAACTTTCAAACAGACAAATGTGCTCTGGCCCTACAGTGCCCAATTTATTATTTTTTTAATATTTGTACTATTATTAACATCAGATCGGAAATAAAAAAAACGAAAGTTGATTTTGCATGCTTTTCCGGTAATTTTACATCCCTCTGAGTTAACATGAATAAATACATTCACCTTTTTAGGCCAAAGTTAATAATAAGATTATAATAATGAGAAAATATGGTTGATTCATATATGAATCATGGGGAACTGTAGGGTTAAGACGAGGATCGCTAGAAATATTTTAAAGAGACAACAGAAACTCTTCCCAGAGAATTATTGTGTGAGCTCTTTGCGCAAAATATGTGACATTTTTAAAGCAGAAGATGTATGACTATGACTTTTACTATCAACAGACCCTGACTGTTTTACTATAAACAGTTTATGATTATTTTACTATCAACAGACTGTGACTGTTTTTACTATTAACAGTTTATGATTATTTTACTATTAAGAGACCCCTGGCTGTTTTACTATTAACAGGCCAAGATAGTAAATTTGTAACGTAAGGAAAAGAATCGCCGAGTTTTAGATTTCCATAAGAGATTAATTAAAAAACAAGCAATCTAAGCCTGGACATGTTAGAGCATTTTCGTGTTATAAGTAAGGGAAGTAAGTCATGTTGAATAACTGTTACAAAAATAAATAATGAGTTACGCCCCTGTGTACGCCCCTTAATATAGCTTAGATAGTAAAAAAAACGGTACCTAATAAGTACTTTTATTCGACCCTCAGAGGTCAGATCGCGAAACGGACTTTTATGTACACATGGCAGACCAAGACCTACAAAATGGTATATACATCATGGGTCTAGAACTTATGGTTGCTGAGATATAGGGCGCTCCATTGTTAATATAGCTTATATAGTAAAAAAAAACGGTACTTAATAAGCCCCCTTTTACGGCCCTCAGAGGTCAGATCGCGAAATGGACTTTTGATGCACACATGGCAGGCCAAGACCTACAAAATGATATATACATCATGGGTCTAGGGCTTATGGTTGTTGAGATCTGGGGTGATGACGGACAGACAGACAGATAGACAGACAGACAAAACGGGGACATTAGATCATTTTTTTTTCGAAAATGCTCTAAAAATATCTGAAACAACTATTTTTAAAATCAACTTGGCGTAACCTACTTAGAAACTATTTTTTTAACCATTGTTAAAGTACTACAACGATAACCAGTCATGTTTAAAAGATGCTGATACAGACGTTTGAGTAATAGGTAAGACTTGCAAACTCAGCCTATTTTATGATACATGCCAACCCTGCTTTTTTCATAACTATATAACTGTTAAAAAAAATCTATTTTTTATAATACAAAAGCAAAGATAACAAACCGATTTGACTGTGAAAAACTAATAAAAAGAGATATAAACAAAAGAAAAGTATGCACACGAAATTAAAAGCAAACTAGAAACACTAACAATAGATAATACTGAAAATCTAAATAGCCACTGGAAAAAGATTAAACAAACTATAAAAAGCACAGCGAAAGTGTCATAGGATACTAGCAAAAGAATAAAAGAGCTGAATGGTATGACGATGAATGCAAAAAAGAAGTGGAAGAACGAAATAAATTGAGGATGATAATGCTACAAAAAGCAACCAGAAAGTTAACTCACACATAGACTGAGGCTAGAAGGAAGGCTACTAAATTTATGCAGAAAGAAAAAAAACGTGAATGGGAAAAAGGAAAACTAGAAAAACTAGAGGAATACTCAAAAGAAAAAGAAACAAGAAAAATGTACATGGCCATCAAAGAGGAAAGTAACGGCTTTCAACCAAGATCCCACATGTGGTTTAGCTAATCAGGCGACCTGCTTATAGAAAATGAAATGGTCCAAGAAAGGTGGGCGGAACATTTCGAAATAATGCTGAACATTAAAACTGACAGCCAATGAGATGTACCAAACATTGCAGAGGACCATAGTGCTGAAATAGAAGAACCAACCATAGAAGAAATAAACAATATTATAAAAAGACAAAAAACAATAAAGCACCAGGAGAAGATAACATAAATGCTGAGTTACTCAAATATGTTCAATAAAATATGGAAAGAAGAGATATTGCCAACAGAATGGGAAACAGTCTTAATAGTTCCACTCCACAAGAAGGGTTCGAAACATAACTGCAACAACTACAGAGGAATCTCACTTCTCAACACCGTTTCAAAATACTAACCAAAATAATTGGCTGCAGAATAGGGAATTTCAGTGAACCAGTATTAGGTGACTATCAATGTGGTTTCAGACCTAACAGAGCAACCACAGATCCCATCTTTTCCCTTCAAAACACTCTAGAAAAATGTTAAGAACATAATTTACATCTACATCAGCTTTACATAGATTTCAAGATGGCATATGACAGCATCAATAGAAATTATCTTTACAAAACATTGTATGAGTTGTGTATCCCTAACAAGCTTATTAAACTATGACATTAAACAACTCAAGAAGCAAAGTGAAAATACAAGGGGAAAGCTCCAGAGAATTTAAAGTAAACCAAGAACTTAGACAGGGAGACTTTTGCATACTATTCAACTTAACGATAGAAAAAGTCATAAGAAATGTCGGGTTGGAAAAGCGAGGAACTATAGCACATTACCTCAGAAGTGAAAAAACAAAGACTATGAAAACAGGAACAATATTGACAGAACCCATACAGTACCTTGCATATTAGAAACAGCAGCTCTGAAAGCAAGTTTAACAGTAAATGAATCAAAGACTCAATACATGCTTCTACTTTTTGTCACGGTGAACCTTTCCATAACTCGAACAGATTTAGCCTCGACATTTTATGACCATCTTACAGTTGAATGTTTACCGAGTTGAAAAACAGAAATGTGTGTCTAGTAATAGTTGTTCGGGATGATAAAGAACTTGACAACAGCTGAAGAAAGTGTCAACAAGCCCAATGCACGCAAAGCCAGGTGAAATAATGTGTTAACACTTGTGGAGCTTTGTAACAGTTACTCGCTAAGAAATTTACAAGCAAAGTGGCTGACTTGTAAAACAGCCAACCTTTTACTTTTACTGTGGTGTAGACATTTTATTTTCAAAGTATTAATCATCATTCATATTCGTGGAAAAACTGATTAATCTAATTTTTTAAGAGTATTAAGAAAATAATTTAAATAAAGGTAACTTTTCCACATAACCATTTATTCCGGCATCTATAAAATAAGAGAGAGGAGGGTGTATGTACTGTACTAAACTAGTGCACTGTAATATTCAATACTACTGTACTATCTTCTTGATTGACTGTACGGTTTACTGCACGGCTTGTATCAAGAGTTAAATTAAGGGAGGTATAACTTCTAATAAAATGCATTGCTCTATATGTGTGACCAATATTATAGTAATACAAAATACGGTTGCTTCTCTTGCTAAAATATAATTATACTAGTCATCCCGCGGCGTAGCATATTTATTATTTTTGTTTTTGTTTTTGCAATTTTCAATTCTATAATAATCAGTCGAGAGTGGTAAAAATCACGAATAACATGTTGTTTAAATGACATGCTGTTTAAATGACATGCAGTTTAAATGACATGCTGTTTAAATGACATAAAATATAAACCTACCAGGGTTATTTTTTTCATTGCTGTCTTATGTCTTATTTGTGATCATGCTCAAATCGGTAAATAAAAGAATGTATAAAAATTGTGATACTGTTTGTATTGTGTATGTATGTAAAGAATATGTCTTTGCTTTAGTTATAGATTCTAACGAAATATATCATTTCATACTTCTAACGAAATATATTATTACAGACTTCTGACTAGCTGCATGTCAGTGTGGTGGAGATTGGAATCTTATTTACAACAAATGTGTTTCCTGTTGTGTTGACAGATTTAACCGGGGAGTGGGCCATTTCGACCATAACCAATAGTGGACCATTGCGTTTTTTGATAAAAAGATTCATTACAGCCAATTTTCAGGACCACCCCTCCCCCGCCCTTTTATTTTACATTGACTTATTTTCAAGGGAGGGGGGATGAATGAAGAGTGAGGAAGGCTTCAACCCCCCCCCCCCCATGTTGATTTGGTAAACGAATGATAATCAAAGATAAATGTTTCGGAGTAGTAGAAAGTAAAGTCACTTTATCTTCCGTCTTATGTTTTCGTGATAAAAAATAATAATAATTGTGTTTTTACTTTTATATTTATAGCAAGAAACACTGCCTAACCTAGACTTAAGAAGAAAAACTGGATTTTATCATAATAACATTTTCTGACTGAGAATATAAAGAATAAACTGAGACTGAATAATAATTGTCTTATGAGATACATTCAAAATTTAACCAGAATTTTAAGCTAAGTGGATTGAACATGAGAGCCAACACTGTCGTAACAAAGTGTTTCATAACTGCTACTGTATTTGGCCTGTTAATGTTTCTAACGTACCTTCAATATACGAGTAATCGATGTAGTTTTGTATGTGATGCAATACTAAAACCAAAAGAAGCAGACAGCACTGCTTTATTACATCGTGTGAATAACGCAACGATTTGTGACGTGAAGCAACAAACAGCTGTGACTAAATGTGTTGGTAGCGGCAGCTCCGCAGATAAAATTAGGTTAATCAAAGACTTACTAGAAGATCAGGGTTCACCAGATGGCACTAGTGCTTGGAATAATGGACTAAATATAGCTACATTCAAAGCGGAGGAAATCCCCCATGTTGCGCACTATGTGTGGTGCGGTGAAAAGTTTTTCCGTTTCGAGGATTATTTAGGTGTATTGAGCATAATTCGTGTTTTGAAACCGTTCAAGTTAATCTTTCACTACCACAAACTTCCAGTGGAGAAAGATTTGTATCACACCTGGTTCCAGGAGTTAAAACAATCACTTCCGTTCCTAGTACTTAGAGCCACCAATAAAGAAATCAAGTGCAGCACGGGCGACGCTTTGAATTATGGTCTAGAACAATTGGCTGCAAGTCCCGGGGGTGGATTCTATTTTGGAGAGAGAGCTGTGTTGACCTATTTGCCTGACCACTGGAAACAAGAAGATTCCATGACGTACATTATGCCAGGTGCGAAACAAAGTGAAGAGACTATAGTCTTTACTAAACATGGACTCAACCAGACTTACCTGAGTCTAGAACAATACAAAACAAATTACTAAATAACTCGCATGAATGTTTGACAATAGACAAGTTTAACAAGGTTTTACATTCTTCAAATCTCTACAAACCTCAAACAAATGCACAGGCCTTATCTCCATGTCTTATAATAAAAGGCTCCTTATATCCAGAAAATATTATCAGCAATGACTCGCCTTTTGGAAAGTTGGCCAGATTTTTGTACTATGGAAAGTCAGAATCTTTAAATGTCAAACCGAGAGTAGAGGTCAGTTATTTATATAATTTTTGTCTTTAGTAAACATTGTGTCTATAAATGTGGCAATCTAATCATCTTTTCGACTATCTTAGAATTTTTTTGTAACTAAATATCTATATATTAATATTTTTTTGCACAACGAGAAAAATGTTCTGAAATAAACCTTACAACAATGCGTAAATTACGAATACAATGATTAAATGCATTTGTAATGTTGTATATGGGTTGAGAAGACGTTACATTCATTACAAATGTAACAACAACAACAAACTGTAGATATCTGAAAATCTGAAAAACAATAAAACTGATGATGAACTATTGAACATACAAAAAAACCTCATGAGTTTCATCTTGAGTGAAATGAACAGATAAATATTGTTGTTGTTGTTGTTTCTAAGATGTTCGTGTTATTTGTTAATCTTTTAGTTAAATCGTCTTTGAATTTTCGTTTGTGTTTGATTCTATCTCTGTCTTGGAATATATGTAAATATATGTGTGTGTGCGTGTTTGTGTGTGTATGTGTGTGTGTTTGTGTGTGTGTGTTTGTGTGTGTATGTTTGTTTGTATGTGTGTGTGTTGTGTGTGTTTGTGTGTGTGTGTTTGTTTGTGTGTGTGTGTGTTTGTGTGTGTGTGTTTGTGCGTGTTTGTGTGTGTGTTTGTGTGTGTGTTTGTTTGTGTGTGTATGTGTGTGTTTGTGTGTGTGTGTTTGTGTGTGTATGTGTGTATGTGTGCGTATGTGTGTGTGTATCCAACCGATACTTATGCGTTATTTTTCATCTTCTTCTTTTGCAGGATCCCAAAGATCTGATCCCATCCATCAGTCACATGATATTACTGAATCCATCAAAAGACAAACCAGTGAATCTCACATTCTCTCACTATTTGAGTATTTTGTCAGCTCTGTATTTAGGAGGTTTCAATAAGTGAGCCATTATAAATATTTAGGCTACTTACTGTTTATTATTTTACCCAAGGTATCCTCCTCCTCCGAAAAAAAAAAACAAATCACAATAATTATTCAAATTTCATCTTCGTCCATCTACATAACTTTATTTTCTCTTTTTGGTAATTTCCCCCGCGTCTAGGCAATAAAATCTAGCTGAAAATGGCAATCAACATGAAATGGGCAAGGGAAAAGGCCCCAGAGCATCATGGGCATCACAGCACATCATCTAGAACAGATATGTAGTACATATTATGCACTATATGCGGCCCTCAAGGCCTAGTCCGGCCTGTCACGCTGTTTCATCCGCTCTTCACATCTAGGACGTTCACATTGAATTTATATTATCTAACACATCATCGTCTAGCCTGGCGTACGTATGTGTGTATAACTTCCGCGGCTGAAAATAGACTGGGGAATTACACAATTTTAGTCTCACTCAAGGGGAGTCAACTCTTGCTTGGCTAAAAATAGTCTTGGGAATTCCAAGTAGTGCGCAAATTATGTAAAGTTGTAAAGATGGTGAAAGGGATACAACTCAATTATAAGGAGTCACTCGCTGGTCCGGGTACCGGACCTCTGATCTAGTTTCATATAAACTCCTGGAGCTTTATCAGCCCCCCCCCCCACTACAAAAAGTGAATTATTTCTTCATTAACTGCTAATGTTTTAAACCCCCAAACTACCTGTAAATTGATTCAACGCTCAACACGTGAAGTGTTTTTTGTTTTACGGGCTTTACGTTCACGGAAATACAAATCTTTCATGTGATTGGTGGAATACACTAACCAATACATTATCGAAATACGAAAACAAAAAAAAAACGTGTTTTGTCCCTTTACTATTCGGATAGAAACTTTACTCGATGCAAAATTAATAAGATATTTATTATCTTTTAGAGTATACATTCACGGAAATACGAACCCTTCATGTGATTGGTGGAATAGGTTAACCAATGAGAATGTCACTTTTGTTCATGTGAGTTCTATCTAACAATACGTTTATACATGTCGTTCACCACAGGGCCGTTTTAAGATCATCGTAGGCCCTAGGCACTTTCAAATTCGTAGGTCTTCCCGTCTTCAATTTTAATATTTCTCAAGAATGCACCCGCACTTCTTTGCGATTTGAAATCTAAATGAACTTTCCGCATTGTTATATATGCAATGATGACGGAGTAAATCCGGTGTTACATCATGCGCTTCGTATTCGTTGTTTATCGTTAAACGTGTGCTTCTTTTTTCTTACAAAATTTTAAAAAGTAACAATAGTACATTTAATTTAAAATAACCATGTCTGATTGATACAAGAGGAAACACGAGAGTGGATTTGGGAAGCGGAAGAAAAAGGAGGATAAAGAAAAAGCATTGAAAAAAATTCGGAGTTAGTTGCTGCAATTTATGAGCAGAGACACTGATTACATTACTGGTAAAACTAGTAATACTAGTGATAATGACATTTCATTTACTTCTTCGGCCACAATGTGCACCAACAATCCTGCATTACCAAAAATAATGTTGCCGGACTGAGCTGAATAAAAGTGAAACAACCGAAACAAGTGTTACAAAGGAAAGCTATCTGCATATTATGTTATTGGTCATGCTGAAGCTGCTGTGTTTGATTTGCCTACAGACTCAGACTGTATATTAGGGTCAGTAGGTGATGCCGGTTTGAAGCATGAGTTTCATGACAAAAAATACAGTTATTCAAGGGATCCAGCTGACTGGGAGATAACCGCACATCAAAGAAATTATGATGCTGAACAACTTCCTTCACAAAATTTGGAGTCAGATTTTAATTAAAGGGTAGATGATTTGGTGACAAGATCAAATAAGCACGCAAATAACATTTTGCTAGAACGTTAACAAATGGGGAAATTGTCACGCGAGACTGGCTTCTCTATTCTCCTTCAACGGGTTAAGTGTCTTGTTATGGCAATTTAAATTACCTTGGTTGCATTGACCTTTTAGCTGAATTTGTTCCCTTTCTAAAAGATCACATTGAAAGACATGGAAACCCCGGAAATGGGAGTGTATCATATCTTTCTGCCAGTATATGTGATGAATTTATTGAGTTAATGGGATCCCCAAAGTATTGACGCAGAAACTGTCAGAAATTAAGATTGCTAAGTATTATTATTCAGTATCAATTCCACTCCTGACATCATTAATGTGTATCACTGACGGTTGTTGCTCGCTACGTTATCAAAAGTTGAACTGTTGTAAAGCGTTTTCTTCAGTTCATTCCAATTGAACAACACGATGGTAAATACTTTTTCGATTTGTTGGTAAGTACTCTCAGACTTCATGGTATAGATATCGACAATTGCAGATTGCAGTCCTATGACAATGCAAGTAATATGAGTGGGATTTATTCGAGAGTACAAGCTAAATTTAGAAAGATTAATGAACTAGCGGAGTGGGTACCATGCGCTACCCACAGCTTTAATTTGGTAGGCTCATCTGATGTGGAGAGATGTTCAGCTGCAGTCAACTACTTTTTTATTGTTCAGTCAGTCTACACGTTTTTTTTTTCGCTTTCACCGCAGCGATGGTTAAAATTGACAGAGTGCCTGAAAGAAAAAAACCTTTATGTAGCAAGGGCTATCAGCACGAAGTGACGCTACTAGAGCATTTTATGCAAATCATAAGGGAATTTAACAAGCATTGTCTGATGTTGCAACAAGCAAACGTCAACCACCAGCATCTGTGAATGAAGCCAAATCACTTATAAAGAAGTTGGTCTATTTCGGGACAGCATTAATGGTGTGATTTAGGAAAGGCTTGCTCCAAAAAATTGATATTGTCAACAAAGTACTACATGAGCCTGGAATTGAGTTAACAACCATCATTTGTTCTTATCTTTCATGATACACGCGATAAATTAGCAAAACAGTTCTCACAAACGAATTATAAAGAATGTAGGGCCTACACAACGCAAACGACAGCGACACCGATGTCAGGATGAAGTTGTGGATGACAATTATCCGGTTTTAGGTATGAGTTCTTGTTGAAAATTCCGTACTCAGTCTTTTTATGTTATCATAGATAGACTTAATACTGAGATGGGAAAACGGCTAAGCAGTCCACATAACATTACATGAAAGGTTCAACTTTCTTCTGGACAGATCTCTGTCAACTGATCAAACAGATTCCAAAGCCAAGTCACTAATTGAGATGTACCCATCAGATCTGGAAGAGGCATTTACTAATGAATTTCTTTTGTTCTCACGGATATTTCGTGACAAGGAAACTATTGCTGAAATGCTTACAGCACAAATACAGAATAGGTTGGTGACAAGTTTTCCAAATGTGAATATTGCTTTCGGTATCTATCTTTCAATTTTTGGAACAAGTGCTGAAGGGAAACATTCCTTTTCTAAACTCAAATTGATAAAAACGTATCTTCGGTCAACGATGGGACAAACACGACTATCCTCCCTTGCATTACTTTCAATTGAAAGAGATTTGATGAGGGAAATGACATTTGATGACGTCATATGAGAGTTTGCTAAGACAAAGATCCGAAAAGGTAACATGCTGTAATTTACCGATCTATAATACTACACCTTGACTTCCTCAGGTGCTCATCTCACACGGTTATATATAGTACTTTAATACAAGCATTATTACATTTTACTGGCATTCTGAACTTGTTTTCACTTTATGTTCTGGCTTTCGTAGGTCCTCAAAAAGCCCGTAGGCCCTAGGGACAGTGCCTACTGGGCCTAGTTGATAAAGCGGCCCTGGTTCACCGTGAAAATATTTACAGTATACACTAAGATGGTCACATTGTGACTTATAACTAACTATACGATAATCCATTCCAATCTCACAGATTGAAGAGGTCGAGACTATTTTCCAACAGGAAGTAAAAGTTTACGCCCATCAGTCTGACATCTTGAGAACCTTGATATTGTATAAATACGGAGGAGCTTATCAGGTAACATTATAACTTGTGCAAATTTTGAATATAGCCAACTTGTTTGTTTTTCTTAACTACCTGATACGATTTATAAAAAAAAAAATTATAAGGAGGCCTTAGTGAGTCGCCTATCCATATGAACGCCTCAGCCTACAATAATGTGTTGTATTTTTTTGTGATTACACTTTATTGAATGTTCTTTTAGAAATCATAAATAGCAACAATAATACATCGTTAAAGTAAGAGCGTTATTTTAATACTTATGTACCTTCATACGTATTTACTTTAATACTTCGGTACTTAAATATGCATGTACACGAATACCTATGTAAATATCGTCCATAATTTCAATGAACAAAAGGACAAGTCCATTGTCCGAATATATACGGAGAAAATTAAATAAAGCCAGCGAATTAACTGCTTCCATAAACTGCTTATGTAATTATTGTGAATATCTTTTTACTAACAAAAAGGACAAAGATGCTCTGTGGACAAGTCCAGTGTCCGACGATGTCCGGAGATACCCGACCGTCGCTTGTTACGACTGGGTCGACCGTGGGGAGTGGCCGAGGAGTTTCAATCTTGGAGTGATGATGTCAAAACCAGGAGCTCCCTTCCTTAGGAAATTTTTAGAATCTTTCTGGTAAATTTATTGCAACAGAAATTGTTTTGTATTGAAATATAAGCCATTTTAATAAAAGACTATTTGTAAACGGATATGTATATATAATTATATTAGTACACAAATTTCGGTCAATACCAATTACAAATGTTAAGTTTTTGTACTATCTCGCGCTGAGACAGGTACCAATGGGACACGTCCTGGATATTCAATGGAGTTCTGATGCCATACAAAGTCTACGAGAGACACCCGGACACGTTGTTTATTTACAAACATCTTCAGGTGAGGATTTACAAAGTGTTGACGGCAGCTTTATAATATATCTTCTTAACAAATTACTGATATTTAGATAATATCAAGTTATGAGTGGAAGTAAGATATAAAATTAATGTTTGTTAAAAAAATTTAAAAAAAAAAAAGTTATCTTCAGTTCAAGGGACGTAATATTAGAATGAAAAACATTTCACGTTTATCTCGCTTTTTTTAAACAGAAAATTAATGGATGATGCATTAAAACAGTGATGCTAAACCTTTTTTTTTTCCGTGGGCCATCATTGTCTGGACCAAAAATATAATTTTTATATATGTATGTATATATTAAATGAGATGTTATTTTTTTAAACTTGTGGGGCCAAAAAATTATCATAAAGGACCAAATTCTGCCCGCGGGCCAGTATTTTAGCATCACTGCATAAAAACAAATTATAAAGGCAAAAAAAAAAAGCCAAAATATACAATAATTAAATACATATTTTAAATTTTTTTAAATACAGAAATAAATTCTACAATAACCTAAAATTTTATCATTGTGATTTTGTTTTGGATCTTATTTAACTCGGTTCTGAAATTATATCTCATTCATCTTTAGAAAACGGTACCGGAAATTTGTCAGACATTATTGTAGCCACAAGGCTCTTTTCTGTTTTTCGTTAAATTATTCACTTTTCATTGTTTAATAATCTTGTTAAATAAACAACACGTGCTGCTCTAAAGTCTCAACCAGTAGCGTACCTGAGGGGGGGGGCGGTCCGCACCGGGCGGCACTTTTTATTACTTTTTAGGGGGGGGGCGGGGGCGGCAAAAATGTATAGATTAAATTGAAATACCTAAATGAGAGGGCGGCAAAATCGTCTTCCGCCCTGGGCGGCCGATACCCCACGCTACGGCGCTGGTCTCAACCTTTTATTTTCCGACTGCACCCCAAAGAGTTTGTCTGCCGGTATCCCTCACAGATTTTGGTCGCCTAAAAGGAAAATTGTATGTCGTTGCGTAAGTAAGTAAGTAAAGTTCCCTTCTTAGCCCTAACTGGCCATCGGGGCAGATGAAGTGTAGAATTCATCTGTTTCTATAACCTCGTCATATGGAGGGATTGTGTGTGGTTAGCACAACGCCCAGCCGCCTTTACTTCCCCCCCCCCCAACTTAAGTCAGGTACCCATTTAAAGCTGGGTGAACTTGTGGGACGACTTTGCACCAAATTTAACCTGGAAAAATTCCATGGGCCTCACCGAGGATCGAATCCAGGATTCTCAGGTTGACAGTCGAGTATCTACATCACTCGGCCACCCGTCCCACTATGTCGCCGCGTACCCCTGTATAACCCCAGGGGACTCTAGAGTCGATAATCAAAATGTCTACACCGATCTACACCATTGACAAGTTATTCGACTAGGCTATATGGATGTCTCTGCCATCGATCTGATGCCAACTATTTTATAGCCGTACAATGTATAATATTTTCTATTTCATTTAAAAAAAAAGTGAAAAATGATAATAATATTTTATCTAAGGTTTTAATTTTAAGAACGAAATGTTTATCACCTATTACAGACAATTTGTTACTTGAATGTGTGTCATCCAACTTGGCACGGGGACTACATGAGGTCAGAGAATGACGCGACAAAACCAACTGGACATTTTAATCTGAGCGACACCAATGGTAAAGTTAGAGCTTTTACAGTGTACAATAATATATTTATTAAATTAAATTGTACTTATTTTATAATTAGTTTGGAGAATTTTAGTATGCATTGAACTTCTATTTTCGTTTAATGCCATTTCTTGTCTCTTATTTCTTTTCAATATAAAATTATTTGTATTCATTTTTTTTTAAAAAACTTCAGCTCTGCACTACACACATCCTAAACCAGATAGCATATTGACGTCATTTGATGCCGTCATGTCTGGCTCCAGTCTACTTCACGAGTTGGGCAAAAATCTGATGAGAGCCATCGTCAAGTCTGGAAAGAAACATTTACTGGAGGGGGCAAATTTGGATAAACTTTAGGACAATGTTAGAGTGAAGCCTTGAAAACAGTGTCACCTGCGGTCATGTGCAGTGTTAATCTGTTATCAATATAAATGTGTTGTGGAAATATGGAATTGTTTTGATGTGTGAAAAAAAATATGTTCACTCTTTTTTTTTTATATTGGCTAACAATTGTTTACAGACCTGAAAAGAATATCTTGCATAATTTATTGTTATAAATGTAATTGTTTGATTTAAATAGAATTTACCATGAATGGGATAATTTACTACTTAAATATTGAACTATTGATGGATATATTTAAATAAATACAATTAAGACAAATCAAATATATATATATTTAACTTTAAATAAATTTGAATGCACCTACTTTCCATTAATCTATTTAGAAACAAAAGTTTATACCTTGTGTGCTCAATAATTTTTAATACTCATTCAATTTTTTTTTTATTTCTGTTTAATCAACTTACTATGTGAAGTCTCTGTAAGAATCATATGTTTATCTCTTAGATCCTATAAGCCACTTGGGGGTGTTTTTTCTAGTGTCAATCTTTCTATATTCTTTCGAATACTGTAGCCGAACGTGCAATAACCTCAATTCAATAATCTTGCTGTTTAGTTGGGTCATCTTTTGACTCCATCAATCAAACTACTTTCCACAACAAACCCACCGACTCCATCAATCAAACTTCTTTCTACAACAAACCCACTGACTCCATCAATCTAACCCATCAATCAAACTTCTTTCTACAACAAACCCACTGACTCCATCAATCAAACTTCTTTCTACAACAAACCCACTGACTCCATCAATCAAACTTCTTTCTACAACATACCCACTGACTCCATCAATCAAACTTCTTTCTACAACAAACCCACTGACTCCATCAATCAAACTTCTTTCTACAACAAACCCACTGACTCCATCAATCAAACTTCTTTATACAACAAACCCACTGACTCCATCAATCTAACTACTTTCTACAACAAACCCACTGACTCCATCAATCAAACTTCTTTCTACAACAAACCCACTGACTCCATCAATCTAACTACTTTCTACAACAAACGCACTAACGTATAGATGTAATTCTTCTGTCTTCGCTCTCAAGCTACACATTTAATATACAGGTTCACAATCACTGTCTCGGAACATTTGACTTATTATTTCATCTTAATTGCCAGTAAACCCGACTAACGATTTTCTGGGAAATGTCATGTAATAACCTCGACATATGACGGTATTGTGTGGTTAGCACAACGCCCAGCCGCCTCTACTCCCCCAACTAAGGTCAGGTACCCATCTAAAGCTGGATGGGCTTGTGGGACGACTTTGCGCTAAATTCCATGGGTCTCACCAAGGATCGAACACAGGACTCTCAGGTCGACAGTCGAGTATCTACACCACTCGGCCATCCGCCCCACAGACTTATGTATGATGTTTCTCAAACTAATCTTAACCTTCACTCTTGACAATCCATCAATCAAATCTTACCTCGTTACTATGATATCCACATCTAGGCGAGCAAAGTCTCACTCGATGCTACGTTTGTATGAAACTTTATCTAATCGTCATCTAATAATCAACCGATGCGTTACAAAAAAAAATATTTTCCTTCACCCAGGCACACATGCTATTTATCTGTTGGTAGTAATATCCACGTCATGGAATATTTCTAGCCCAGACCTCCCTTTTCATCCAAATTTATGCACTCTTTCAAGAACCCAAAAAAAAAATACGCAGTCCAGCTACATTGACCAGTAAGCCTTGTCGTTTGAACGACCCCACGACCATGATACAGTGGCGCCCCCCAACCCTCTCATCAGGATGACCTGGTTTTCGGCTATTTTCATTTAATGACGTAATTTGTCCCTCCAACCACAGCGCCAAGATTTTTAATCTGTAAAATGGACATTTATGGGTTATATAATTTTAAAAAAATACCTTTGTCATAAATAACACCTTGGTCAGAGAGTATGAAACAGATAAATACTTTACACTGAACGTGAATAAATACTGAAATTATTTAATTACTACTTAACTGCTATTTAAATTGCTAAATCTTTTGTTAACTCGGACAGATGTTTTGAAACATTTTAAGGTCACATTTAAAAAAACAGCCATGATACATTCAGAATAAAAACAAATAATGATTATTATACATGTACTCCATTATTATGAGACAGTGTTAAACTATTATTTAACATTGTTAATTTTTACATTACTTGCTACAATTTTATCAAAATGAAATGTGCTAATTTTGAAAAAAACAACAACAGCTTTGCATTGACCTGAGTTAAGCCCCATAAATTTATACATTTTAAGACGCCATTTTTTAATAACTAAAGCAACTCCATTTATTTTTTAATAACGTAGGCTACTTGCTAATGACACAATTCTTTTTCGAATAATTACAGATTTACTTACTGTGCTAAATTCTTATGAAATATTATCACTTAAGCAGACAACAACATACAAACAGCAGCATAAGAACAACAAACAAACAATAACAACTTACAGATAACAGCAAACAACAACATACAAACAACAATACACAAACAATAACAAACAACAATACACAACAACATACAAACAACAAAGTACAAACAACAAACAAACCACAACAAATTACAACATACAATCAACAACATATACAAAACAAACAAATAACAACATATACACAACAAACAAACAACAACATACAAACAACAAAAACAAACTACAACAAACAATCAACAACATATACACAACAAACAAACAACAAACAAATCACAACAAACAACAACATACAAACAACAACATATACACAACAAACAAATAACAACATATAAACAACAAAAAAACAACAACATACAAACAACAAAAACTTATACACAACAAACAACCAACAACGAACAATCAACAACAAACAATCAACAACAAACAATCAACAACATATACACAAAAACAACATCATACAAACAATAAACAAACAACATCATACAAGCAACAACATATACACAACAAACAAACAACAACATATACACAACAAAAGAACAACAACACATACACAACAAATAAACAACATCATACAAACAACAAACAAACAACATCATACAAACAACAACATACAAAAAACAAACAAAACTCAACAGACAAACAATAAGAGGATACGAACAACAGCATACAAATATTAAACAAACCACAACAAATAAAAAATGACAAAGTAACACCAACATACAAGCAAACAACAAGCACTCTCCACTCTAAATTCAATGTAGACACACACATTTCAACACTGGGTCGAATAAAATCAGATAACAGAATAGGATCACACATGGATCAACGAAGACTATGGTTAAACTTTAATATCGATGATGGTAATCTATGTATAATCGAAAAATTGTAATAATATTTTTAAGCCTTCATGAATGTAAAAGCTAACAGTGTTTTTTTTTTTATCTCCCGTCAGACTAAACCTAAAAATCCATATCTGTAAACAGAATGAACATAATCTTTCAATTTATTTGACTAGAGTCAGTTGCAACAGGACACGAGCGCTTCGACTAATGTGCTTCTTATAACAATATGTATACATTTAACATAATTATAACTTTATTTCATCCATTGAACATAATGTGATGATGTAATACAGTGAAGAGGTTGAATACATCAAAGCAGGTGAATTGCAGCTACATTCTATGAAATATAAATAATTTTTTTTTTATATTTTCTGTTTCTGGTAATAATAAAAAAAAATCGTTTGTTAAATCTATGCGCATTAAATGAACGTTGAGATGAATGGCCACAAATAATGACACACAGATGGGAATTAAAAATAAAATGTAAGTAGTGAATGTGAACTATTTGTCTGATTTAAATTGGATTGAACATATAGTGCAAGAGAATTTAGTTTTTTTTTTATTATTTTAATAACACCTAATTCTCAAGCATAATGGTTTTTTAAAGTTTTTTTAATTTTTTTTTTTTGCATCAGATATTAAGTTTACTTCCTATGCTATTTCTCATTCTTTTTAAAAATTTCATATTAATCTCCTCTAGCCTCGGTCTTATAAAATGCAGGCGGTCTCTTAAAAGTGTTATCACCTTAGCAACACTGAGTCTATTGGTACTCTCTGTTGACTTCTACTTTCAATTTGGGATATCGAGCTGGTTCATTCCCTCTGTTATAAACACGAGGCAAGCTGTGGCGATAGCCGTCGTGGTAAACCCTGCTACTTTTATGCATTCAATGAGTGCTATCGAAACGGATGAATTATATGAACAATCTGAGACGTGGGACACAGCTGAATCAATACGTAAAAATACTGCAGTAAATGCAGCCGTGTTAGACCCAATATCGTCAACCTACGTTACAAGTGCTGTCGAATCAATATCATTATCAGAATTGCTGACGATGTCACATAAAACAACGACGACATCTTCCAACAATAATTCAACTGTGAGACTAAATCTTATGGAAGTATCCAATAAAATTCAAGACATAAAGTCACGTGTCTCTTGCGTAGCAACACCTTTTGTAGAGTGCGAACTCCCCGTTCCTCGCAGGAGCAAAGCATCTAACGTAACGTTTGGCGTTGCGTTGCTAAGGCAACCGTCTTGGATACCTGACAGCCAGTTCAACTTCAAGGAATGTCCGTATTCCAACTGCATCTACCACGGTGCACAAGTGACAAGGTCCACCAATCTCGTGATCGTCAACGTGGTCAGGCTAAACGACCACTCCAGACCACCACAAAGATGGCCACACCAGATCTACATGGCCAGCACGTATGAGTCTCCAGTTCACACCCATGCCAGTTTTCAATTAGGTCAGTTCTGAAAGCCAAATCACGATTTCAAATTTTAATATAATAATAATAATCATCATCGTGAGTTAATGGCATCACGACCCACAGTGAAAGCTGTTTTATTCCCGCGTTCCCACCTGTCGTTATTATACATTGATAAAAACAGTCTTTATTATCTCAACTGTCATAAGGTGTGTTAGACATTGATAAAGCAGTCTTTATTATCTTTACTATGCTCACATCCATTCTCAATAAATAAAAAAAAATTAAATTCTTACGCGACCAGCGCAGAAATATTGTACCTAGTACATGTTCTACCAAGTACTTGTACTCAAGTACTACTCGTACTTACCATTTGGGTATTTGTGCTCGTACTTAGATATCTACGTCCTTTGTTGTGGCTCCGCAACCACACCAGTCTCTTTTGTAGTGACGGTATTTGGATGACTAGGTGGCGCTTTTGTTCAGAGTTCAAGCAGCGTAGTCCAGGTGACGGGTTCAAGCCCCCACTAACTACACCTATGTCGTCTATGACCACAACAACTGACTACACCTATGTCATCCATGACTTCGACATCTGACTACACCTATGTCATCCGTGACCACGACATCTGACTACACCTATGTCATCCGTGACCACGACATCTGACTACACCTATGTCATCCGTGACCACGACATCTGACTACACCTATGTCATCCGTGACCACGACATCTGACTACACCTATGTCATCCGTGACCACGACATCTGACTACACCTATGTCATCCGTGACCACGACATCTGACTACACCTATGTCATCCGTGACCACGACATCTGACTACACCTATGTCATCTATGACACGACATCTGACTACACCTATGTCATCCGTGACCACGACATCTGACTACACCTATGTCATCCGTGACCACGACATCTGAATACACCTATGTCATCCATGACACGACATCTGACTACACCTATGTCATCCATGACACGACATCTGACTACAGCTATGTCATCCGTGACCACGACATCTGACTACACATATGTCATCCATGACACGACATCTGACTACACCTATGTCATCCATGACCACGACATCTGACTACACCTATGTCATCCGTGACCACGACATCTGACTACACCTATGTCATCCGTGACCACGACATCTGACTACACCTATGTCATCCATGACCACGACATCTGACTACAGCTATGTCATCCATGACATGACATCTGACTACAGCTATGTCATCCGTGACCACGACATCTGACTACACCTATGTCATCCGTGACCACGACATCTGACTACACATATGTCATCCATGACACGACATCTGACTACAGCTATGTCATCCGTGACCACGACATCTGACTACACATATGTCATCCGTGACCACGACATCTGACTACACCTATGTCATCCATGACACGACATCTCACTACACCTATATCATCCGTGACCACGACATCTGACTACACCTATGTCATCCATGACACGACATCTGACTACAGCTATGTCATCCGTGACCACGACATCTGACTATACCTATGTCATCCATGACCACGACATCTGACTACAGCTATGTCATCCGTGACCACGACATCAGACTATACTTATGTCATCCATGACATCTGACACACCTATGTCATCCATGACATCTGACTGCACCTATGTTATCCATGACCACGACATCTGACTACACCTATGTCATCCATGACACGACATCTGACTACAGCTATGTCATCCGTGACCACGACATCTGACTATACCTATGTCATCCATGACATCTGACTACACCTATGTCATCCATGACATCTGACTACACCTATATTATCCATGACACGACATCTGACTACACCTATGTCATCCATGACACGACATCTGACTACAGCTATGCCATTTATTACCGTGTCAGCATCTTTTAACCTTAAGATCTAGTATGAATATAAGACATACACATTTAATGTATGTATAAATCTGATAGATCTATTTAGTCTTCAGCTATCTATAAAGTTTTCTTTATCGGCGGTTCTGTTATTCTTAAATTACGGGTCTCTTTTCAAATCCAGTACTTTGTCCAAGTCCCAAGAGCACTAAGTAATCCTCGGAATCATAGGTTTGGAAACAATGCTCTACACATATTAATGCTACATAATTATGTTACTATGCCAAACATTTATCACGTGTTGCTGATCACTATGGTTTGTCCTTAACACAGATGCCAACTCTGTATGGAACACAGCATTCAATCTCACAGCTACATACAGGCTAGATTCTGATCTTTTCTTGCCATATGGGAAATTAGTCTTTAATCCGGGACCACAAGGAAAAATGCCTAATTACTGTAGGTAGATGTCATTACTGTTGTTTGTTATGTTGTTGCTTGGTTCATAATTTTGGACTAAAAAAACATTGCTATCTATCTATCTATCTATCTATCTATCTATCTATCTATCTATCTATCTATCTATCTATCTATCTATCTATCTATCTATCTATCTATCTATCTATCTATCTATCTATCTATCTATCTATCTATCTATCTATCTATCTATCTATCTATCTATCTATCTATCTATCTATCTATCTATCTATATATATATATATATATATCTATTGTGTTGAGAATAACAGCATTAGTTTGCAGCTCAGCTGTGGGGGTGGGGGGGGGCGGGGTGGGGGGGGGGTAGTCAAATGGCTTCGAATCCCAAACGCAGCAGCATGTACGTGTCCACGTCATGACTATTTACGCCATTGTTCATGGTAGTGGCACCAGTTGTCTGACGTCAACGGGCTCTTGTTTAAGTAAAGACGGACCCTCGTTTTGTAGTTCAACTTTATCAAATTCAACTCTGACGATGCCCCCCCCCTTCCCCCATGGTCTTCCTTGTGGTGGTCACTGCATTTGCTATGGTGAGGAGACTGAGAGATAACCACTATGTCACTGCAACGTCGGTCATGGTGTGAAGATTTTACTGGTCAGCTCCAATAATGTTCTGGATTGTTCATCGAACTCTGTGAGGATGATAATACCTAGCCCTCCCTACCGCCCCCCCTACCACACAACACACCACACCACACACTTAGTCATAAGTGATAGCTGTTTTAAGACTAACGTTTCTGTTGTACACTTTTTAAGTAAGCACATTCAGCGGAATTTATTTTAGTATAGTTTTATTACGAACTAAATATTTCAAATACATTTGTTATATATGATAAAAAATGTATATAGTCATATCTTAAAATTCGAGCGCCCCCCCCCTTCCCCCCCCCCCCCAAAAAAAAAATTCGAATGTCTTGGAATCCAATAAAAAATTTGCATTAGAAAAGGCACAGGAATTCGAGTTTGGCTTCTGAATTCGAACTACAGTGAGTCATTCCTGTGTTATTGTTTTTTTTTTAAACCCTATCATTAAGTGCTCAAGGCGCCATTATGTAATGCAAGTATGTCTATTAGTTTTCGCAACTTTTTACAGTGATTAGCCTATTTCAAGTTTCTTAAAATCTTTGTTTTATTATTATATAATTACTAGCTGTACCCTGTATCACCTTTGCATAGAGTTATGTCCCCTTAGGCTTGATCGGTAGGCTAGGGCCGCTAGGTAATTTTTGGTTTCGGGCAGATCCGATTTTTTCATGATTGTATTTTAAACTGGAATACTGTTGTATTAATTCTTTACTTTCGATTTAACGCAGAACATACACCGCTTTTATTTATATAGATTATATATATATAGGCCTTTATCATAAGTACTTATTATAATGCATTCTAATATTTGACATTTCTTTACAAATCGCCAGTTTTTCAGAAAAAAATAATAATTTGGGAAATCGTGTTTTTGGAATACAGGAACGGATTAATTATTTTTTTTTTGTATCAATATACGATTGAAACTTATTCCTAACTGGAACATTTTAGAATTCGACATATTTTTAGGAATGGATTAAGTTCATATTATGATGAATATACATTATAGATAGTTTATAAATTCTATTGTGTTTCTATTTTAGATGAAATAGCCCAAAAGAAAAAGAAAATGGCCGTTTGGATAGTCAGCCACTGCGAAGCTGATTCAGGAAGAGACGTGTACGTAAAACAAATGCAGGTATGTGCCACCTGTGCGGAGACGGGGATCCTGGTAAAGCGCTCGACTGTCGACCTGACGGTCCCTGGTTCGTTCTCCGGTGAGGACCAATGTATATTTCAGGTCATGGCTTATGTCACCCGTTATATCTCCGTGATGCCTCCGTGGTATTCGGACTATCGGGTGTGTTGGGGATGAAAAGAGGGCTCCCTATAAACATGCCAATTGGTGGTTAATAGATTGCAAGAGATTTCATCTAATCTTTTCCAGGCCTTCATAAATATGCCTGCTATCTTTATATACTCACACATTTTAACTATATATATATATATATATATATATATATATATATATATATATATATATATATATCTTTCTCTCACTCTTTCTCTCTTACTCGCTATCTCACACACACATGCTTGTAAAAAATCTCCGCCCAACAGAGTAAACAAGCCATGAAGATTGAATAATTCAAATAAAATAATCATTTAGCCTTATGGAAAAAAAAATCTATAAACATAAACAAATGGTATGTTCGGAGTATTTCAAGACAAGGTCTACTATATATGTATTTTTTGACATAAGTATAAAAGCAATAGTCATCATAGATATACATATATACTAACTTTGAAATAATTCTTATAGAAGACAACTCATTAAATTTCATCGGCAACTAAAATCAATTAAAAAAAAAACAACAACATTTAAGTTGATGGTGAATCAGCATTTTTGGTTTATTCCTATATACAGTCAAACCTCAGTTTACGAATAAATTGTTTTACGAGTGTTTTAAAATCAATTTGATACATTTTTTGCCTCGAAACTCAAGCTATATTTTGTAAAATACACAATTTTTTTTATGGGCGAGATGTGGAATTATATAAAAGTGTTGTAAAATTCGTAACTTTTTCTTTAGAAATTGGTGTGATTTAGTAGGCCTAAGGTTCTCTCCCATGTTTACACGTATAGTCAATTCCGTGGTGAACGTATGGTGTTTTACTTAAGAGTTGTTACTATTGTGAACATTAAATAGGCTGTACAGCTTCAAAGGTGATTTTGAAGAAAAAGAAGAATAGAGACCAGGGAGATGTGTAAAATGTTGGGCAATGACGATGCGATCTCCAATTTTCACAATGTCACAGAAAAGAAGGCATAAATTCAGTATCACAGTAAAAGTTGCCTGTTAACGCCAAACTAATTACTGATAATATTTTTAATCATTGATATGTATTTACATTCAAGCTCTCACTCGTATTTTATTTATTACTTGCCTTACTTTCCATTTTACATCAAAACTGGACTTTAACAATTCTACTTGACATTTCGTTGACTTATTCTTAGTCTTTTTTTTTTCCAAACTAAGTTCATTCATATGACAAATGTGTCTTTTGTTTGCCATGTACTTTAATTAACCCTTTAAAATACATGCATATACAGTCGATTACGCTTAATTGGGACTCCGCTTAATTGGGAGTCCGCTTAATTGGGACAGCCGCTTATTTGGGACAAATATTAAAGAAACCAAACCAAGAAACCAATAGTAAATTTGTATGTTTAATTGGGACAGCCGCTTAATCGGGACAAAAAGCCTCGGTCCCGATGTGTCCCAATTAAGCGGAATCGACTGTACTTTGATAGTATCCATACTTTTATTTTTTTAAACCTTTGATTGAATATTTCAGAAAGTCATCGATGTTGACATCTTCGGCGAATGCGGCAAACCCTGCCCCGAGTCTGGCACCATGTGTTCCGCGGACATCCCACTCAACTACAGGTACTACTTGTCATTTGAGAACTCACTGTGTGAAGACTACGTGACGGAGAAATTCTTCAAGATGTTCAGAGCATTCAACCACATCATACCCGTCGTCCGAGGCTCGTTTGATTACACTCAGCACATGCCCAGGGATACGTTCATCAACGCGGCTGATTTCAAAAGTGCTGCCGACCTAGCCGAATTTCTGAAGCACCTCGCTGACGACCACGTTTCATATGGGAGATATTTAGAGGTTAAAGACGCGTACAGATATGTGCATGTGAGGAACCTAGGATGCGCTGCCTGCGAGTTGTTGAACACGCAGACATTGAAATCTAAAACATATGACATGAACAAATGGATGACATATGACCAATGTCATTTACCGAATGATTTGTTAATTAAGTAAAATATATAACATGAACAAATGGATGACATATGGCCAATGTCATTTACCGATGATTTGTTAATTAAGTAAAATGTAGAAGTTATCCTAATTACTTGTTACTGAGTCGGTGGGTTTGTGTGTGTTCGGAAGATGTTATTGTCGAAGTCCTGGTGTAGACTTTAATTTTGTTAAACAATGACTTAATACATTTCCTCAAAAACCTATTTCTAATAGTTCTTATCAAATAGCCTTCAAACCAGGCGAAACAAAATTTAGTGAAATAGAAACAGCAAAATTCAAAAAAAAAAAGGGAAATAATTAAATTTAAATAAACTACAATGCAATCTTTGAAAAAGACAAAAACAAAATATAATAAAAACACAGTCATATATAAGACCAATTCCCGTAAATATTATGTTTATTCGATCACACGTTGCTTTGTTGACATTCACGCAAATGCTAATTCATTCAATATTAAATATGATTTTCTAACGAATTATAATTCGTTATAAAATCATATTTATTCAGAAAAAAATGAGATTCCCATTTTTTTTTACCGAAATTATGATTTTCATTTTTACCAGATAAATAAATTATTATTAATAACGCGTTAATGAAAACTTGAAAAAAGATTTAAGTTGACAACATATAATTCTTTTCATCCCAACCTAGATTTTATTAATTATGTTCAGTAACTTTCAAAAGAAATTGTCGACAAGTTTTCGGTTGCCTCCCCTGGATGTGGCCGTTCACACTGCACAGATATTAGTTCTTATTATTACATTAAAAATTCCCTATCCTCCATCTCCCCACTATAAACTTTACAGAAAAAGTAATTAGCTTCGATAGTCAGAAAATGAAGTTTAATAGCTACGAATGAAGTGAGGGGCCTGTCCATCAAATTTATAGGAGGATCTTGTCCATCAAATTTATGGGAGGATCTTGTCCATCAAATTTATAGGAGGGTCCTGTCCATCTAATTTATAGGATGGTCTTGTCCATCACATTTATAGGAGGGTCTTGTCCATCAAATTTATAGGAGGGTCTTGTCCATCAAATTTATTGGATGGTCTTGTCCATCTAATTTTATGGAGGATCTTGTCCATCAAATTTATGGGAGGATCTTGTTCATCAAATTTATAGGAGGATCTTGTCCATCAAATTTATAGGAGGGTCTTGTCCATCAAATTTATAGGAGGATCTTGTTCATCAAATTTATAGGAGGATCTTGTCCATCAAATTTATAGGAGGGTCTTGTCCATCAAATTTATAGGAGGGTCTTGTCCATCAAATTTATAGGAGGGTCTTGTCCATCAAATTTATAGGAGGGTCTTGTCCATCAAATATAGAGTAGGGTCTTGTCCATCAAATTTATTGGATGGTCTTGTCCATCTAATTTTATGGAGGATCTTGTCCATCAAATTTATGGGAGGATCTTGTCCATCAAATTTATAGGAGGGTCCTGTCCATCTAATTTATAGGATGGTCTTGTCCATCACATTTATAGGAGGGTCTTGTCCATCAAATTTATAGGAGGGTCCTGTCCATCTAATTTATAGGATGGTCTTGTCCATCACATTTTTGGAGGGTCATGTCCATCTAATTTATAGGAGGGTCCTGTCCATCTAATTTATAGGATGGTCCTGTCCATCTAATTTATAGGAGGGTCTTGTCCATCAAATTTATGGGAGGATCTTGTCCATCAAATGTATTGGAGTGTCTTTTCCATCAAATGTATTGGAGGGTCTGTATTACGTAAACAGTAAAAACACTTTGATTGAACTAAATAGTAATTATCACCTATACATGTTGAAAAAAGCTTTTACAAATCCAAGTTCATAATTCAATTTTTAAAACTATTTATTAGCGAGGCCGAAAAAACGAATTTTGGATACTTTTTTTTTCAAATGTCAACACCCGCACATATTACACATAAACTTCGTGAGACATTTCCAATTAGTATTTTTTGTTATACTATTAAGGTTTTTTTTCTTTTTAGTATTTTTTGCCTGGACAATTACAGAGGGTAGTGTTAATAAGATATCGGCATATTTAAATTTTAAATTAGAGAATAATATAGTCTGGGTGATAGGTTTTATTTATACTGTCAATACGAATCTGGGCAAAGTATCAGAATCTGGACAAAGTATCAGAATCTGGACAAAGTATCAGAATCTGGGCAAAGTATCAGAATCTGGACAAAGTATCAGAATCTGGGCAAAGTATCAGAATCTGGGCAAAGTATCAGAATCTTCGCCAAGAAGAGTGAAAGTCACAGCCATCTTACATATATTTATATCGATACCACTAACATCCAGAGTTGTCCCTGAAATACGCGCAAGTATGCGAGGCCTAGGGCGAGTTTAAAATGCGGGGCCGAGAAGTATAAAAGTAACCTACATAGCATATCCAACGTTTTCTTTCGCGACACACTCCCTTCATGCGTGGAGCCTTAGTGGTTCCTTTAATGTACTAACCTCCAGTGTTCTGTCTATGGCTGTTGGCGGGAATGAACTATCCGTCTTTCATAAAATAATAAATACATGAAAACTTAACTAGAACGAATTTTTTTTTATCGCGTGACTCAGCAGTCGGCAACCGTTGGTTCGCTATAAGATTTAGATGGTCCACAGAATTTAATAAACAAAAGCAATCAAAGCGGTTTAAGATAATAAAAAGGCCATTGAATTAAAATCCTTATCAGCGATATTTTAAAATAAATTTAAACACACGTCTACAAACTCATAAACACACTCAAACATGTAAGTATTAACGCGGATAAAAAATGATAAATTAAGGGATCAGACGGAACAAACTCGTTTATTTAGTGGTCCGTAAGAATTAATTCATAAATTTAGTGGTCCGTTGAAATAATGAAACCCGATAGTAGTGGTCCGTAAGAATAAATTCATAAATTTAGTGGTCCGTTGAAATAATGAAACCTGATAGTAGTGGTCCGTAAGAATAAATTCATAAATTTAGTGGTTCATTGAAATAATGAAACCTGATAGTAGTGGTCCGTAAGAATAAATTCATAAATTTAGTGGTCCGTTGAAATAATGAAACCTGATAGTAGTGGTCCGTAAGAATAAATTCATAAATTTAGTGGTCCGTTGAAATAATGAAACCTGATAGTAGTGGTCCGTAAGAATAAATTCATAAATTTAGTGGTTCATTGAAATAATGAAACCTGATAGTAGTGGTCCGTAAGAATAAATTCATAAATTTAGTGGTCCGTTGAAATAATGAAACCCGATAGTAGGCCTAGTGGTCCGTGAGGTCAGAAAGGTGGCCGACCGTTGAAGTGACTTGTAGTAGAGCCAGTATAGTAGGAAGGCCTAAGGAAGGGTACTGCCGGGCGCCGAATCAGGAAGGGGTGCTGAAACAGGGCTGTAAAATGTTTTAGCACTTTCCCAGATTGAAAATGAGGGAGCGAAAAAAAAATAACCAGTATAGGGCGCCACAATAGTTAACTACGGGCCTGGGTAGGGCAGACTTTCACTGTCAGTGTAGACAACACGAAAATCGGAATGACGAAATATGCAGGCAATGCGTGGCAAGTCAGCGGACGAGGTACAAAAAAAATCGTCTGCTCGCTTATCTTATTAACACCACACCAAAATAACACATAGATTCTAACACAAGTATCACTTCCGCTAATCATAGGCGTTTTTTTTAATTGAATGGGCAGGGTGGGTGTGGCCAGTGCCGATTTATCAACTAGGCACAGTAGGTACTGTGCCTAGGGCCTACGGGCTTTTCAAGGGCCTACAAAAGCCAGAATGGCAAATAAATGCCGGTGCATTCTTGAAAAATATTTAAAAAAAAAATGAAATCGGGGAGGGCCTACGACTTTGAAAGGGCCTAGGGCCTACGATGACCTTAAAACGGCCCTGGGGGGGGGGTGGCGGGAGGTTTTAAATTAATTGTTATTTGGTCAACAATCGTCTCCTCATTCGTTTCAGTGCAGCTCACATTGAGCCAAAATTAAATATATATATAACAACTATATCTTATTAATACAACGTGGCGCTGATTTTTGAATAATTTTTTTTTCTATATAAAAATAAGAATACGACGCTGTCTTGGATAGTATCGATTTAACGCAGCGCCCAAATCGCTATATCCCTGTTTTTTTTTCAGATTCTGATTTATTTACTATTTAAGCTATATACGATCCCCTCCCCGCCCCTTTCTCCCCCCCCACCCCACTCGACCTCCTTTTCGTCCGACGTCTAACTTAATCGTAACTATACATTTGATGACATATTTTTTTTTTAAAACCGTTGGCACCCATTCTAAAGATTGTACCTTGCCCCACCAAGGTGGGTTTTGCTGATAGGAGATAAAGCCGGTTCTTTGTGTGTAGGTCGGTGCGAATGTCTTTACTCTAGTGTGCGCATGTCCACTAAACTAGTTTATTTCTCAGTACATTTTCATGAATTTAATGTACAAGACAATTAGGTTATTTATCGGTATACACATAATTGATATCACTAATCTGATGACGTCACATAAAGGCATCAGGTAGTATTGTTTCGGATTTTTAGTCCCGTCAAAGACAAGGTTAGTGTTTGATTTATAAATATGTCATTTATTATTTTTTCTAATTATTGAACTTTGACACTCGTGTTGTAATAACAATTGTTGTGGTTGTGCCGAAACTGATGATTCGGGTAGTTTTTTTGTCATCTTTCTCTGAATAAAATACAACACATTGATTAATTTAACAATCAGGCCCGTAGCGTGCGATGGGCAAGGGGCCGGCCCCCCTGCATTTTGTCTGGCCCCCTCTGCTTGTTTGCTCTACTTAGTAACATTTATTTCCTGCCCCCCCTGCTATTGGCCTGGCCCCTGCTGTAGAATGCCTGGCCCCTGCTGTAGAATTTTCGCGCTACGGGTCTGATATAAATCATATAATCCTTGTTGATAAATTCACTGAAAAATTCAAATCATGAATAAGTGGCCGTCCATAAAGTACGTCACGCTATTTTTGACGATTTTTGACCCCCCCCCTCCCCCCCTGTCACAATTCTCGGGACACCCCCCCCCCCTAAAGTACGTCACACTTTCGAAAAAGCTTTTTAATTAACAACTAATTAAAATTTAATCGAAAACTTAAATCGCACTTCACTATTAAACTGCCTTAAAATATAAATATTAAAAGAACCATCAGATTATTACATGACTTTAATAGTAGAATAACTAATTGTCAACAGTTTTCACAGTTATTCTTTGAAACAGTAACTCAATCAATTGAATTTGAAAACAATTTGCAAAAATTAGACTTGACAATTATATAATAAACATCATTTATCTGCTACCTTTTCATTTACAATGGGTGAGGTCAACTTTGAGATAATCTTCCGATTATGCATTTTATTGACACAGGATAAGAAGTAAATTAGCGATTAGATGGAAACAAAACAATGTGACTAAAAAAGGACTAGATTGACAAATTATGTGCGCAGCTCTGGTGCTATATTAAATATGCTTATAGTGGGCCTGTGAATTATGTTTAATTAAAAAAAAATATTCACTAGACATCATCCATCCATGGTAAAGTGAAGTGTTCATCCATAGTTACGACTGACATAAATCTTTCCCCATCATCGTTTCCTGGAAGGATAGTTGCAAACAGATCAACTTCATCCTCATCTAGCCACTCAACATCCTCTGAATGTGCATTTTCCATTCTGCCAATAATCGCCACGAGTTCTCTTTGCCTTCTAACAGCGATTCTCAAAAGACGGATGCGTATTATCTGAGTTGATTCTGGAAAATTTGGGGTTGGCACATTCTCCTGGGGGACGGGTGGTCGAGTGGTGTAGAGCTTGACTGTCGACTGGAGGGTCTCGGGTTCGAATCTCAGTGAGAACCTTAGAACTTTTTATAAGGTCCTGGTGAAAGCCCCCAAGTCCACCCAGCTTTACATGGGTACCTGACTTTATGTTGGGGGAGTAAAGGCGGCTGGGCGTTGTGAAAACCACACAATCCCTTCATATGCCTAGGTTATAGAAACAGATGAATTTGACACTTCATCTGCCCCGATGGCCCGAGCTCTGTGTTATCCTGTATGTTTCTTCAACATTGTTTGTGAGGCAAAGTATAAGTGACACACTTTGCAAATTCTATCATGTAAGCTGGTCTGTAAAGATGGAAAATAAAGATCATATGGTTGCACTTTAAAAACTCCTGTTGATCTTGGCATAATGTCATCACATTTGAGAGTTTGTGCCACAAACAATGAAGGAAATTTATGAGCATCTGCATCTGCTCTTTCTGTAGCTCTGAGTCCATGAGTTGTTTGGTTGATTGGGATTGGATTTGGAGGAGGAAATAATCTCGAAGGTATAACGTTGAAAAATGAGCGCCGCACTTTATCGCAACATTTTATGTCCTGACATTTCACAATTTGAGTGAAGTATTGGCTGGTGCGAACATGATGGTCAAACCATTCTTATCCTTCGACATCAGTCCTTCTGCATCCAATTCAGATTTCTCAGGGTTGATATATTCTGCAACTGTTGGAAATCGGTCAACAATCACATGCGACCAAATTTCAGCAAAAGTTTCACCTACAAACTTGAAGTTTATTCTTTCCAAATCCTCATTTATCGTTCTGCCCTGCGAATCAAAGTGACTGCCATAATGTTCATTTGGCAATATGACACCAGACAGTTCACTGCTAAATGGAGCCATTCTGACG